>CM069593.1:37694740-38107240 GCA_035771175.1 Paratinospora sagittata
ACAAATCCCAGAAAGACACATCATAATGCTTGTGGAGTTAACTTGTTGCTTTCATGAGTATGGAGGTGCACAAATGTTACACAACCAAATACTTGAGGAGATAAGTTTGGAATAGTTGGAGCAACAACTACGTCAACAATAGCTTGAAATGGTGTCTAAAAATTGAAAGTGTTGGAGGGTACCCAGTTGATCAAATATGTTGTAGAGGGAAGTGTTTTACCCCAATAAGACAACGACATGTGAGCTTCTATCAACGAACAACTTCCAAAAAGTGAGCTTTTCAACTTAGCTACCCCATTATGTTAAGGTGTATTAGTCAAGTGGTTTGATGAATAATTCCATGGTCTTCCAAATACTTATGTAATTTATAATTCAAATATTTTCTTCCATTGTTACTGTGAAGAACTTAAACTTCTGTATTATATTGAGTGTGAACCATTTTAATTTTTTTTTAAAATAATAAGTTTGCTTCATTCTTGGATTTCATCAAACTCACCCGAGTCGTCCTAGTGCAATCATCAATAAATGTAACAAACCAACGTGACCCATCCAAGGTAGTAACTTTGGATGGACCTCAAACATCAGAATGTATGAGCATAGAAGGAACCAAACTTTTATTTAAAGCCAATGGAAATGAAACATGACGACTCTTTGCAAGTTCACAAACATTACACTTGAAACTAGTAACATCAATTTTTTCAAAACTAGGAAATAATTTCTTTAGATTACCTAAGGAAGCATGACTTAGACGTCGATGTTATAACCAAATGTCAAATCTTTTTTGTTCTCCCTTTTATAGCTATTCATTGTCAAATCTTGATGCAAACTTGTTAGAACTCTTCAACACTAAGTTCAAGTAATAAAACTTCCTGCAACTAACACCAACCAAATGTCTACCTCATTTGGATGTTATAAAACAAATATGAATCAAGCTAAAAAATTACAGCACAACATAAAACAGTGGTTACTTGGGCAACAAACAAAAAATTATAATCCAAAGATGAAACAATTAAAATAAAATCTAAATTTAAAGTATCAGTGAGGGGCAAGGATCCTTCTGCAATCTTTGGGGTTGAACCACCATTAGTAGTGGAAACAAAATTCTGTGAGGACGAGTTAAGGGGTGTTACGTGTCTAGAGTTTAATGTCATATGATTCATAGCATCAGAAGCAATTATCCATGCGCTATTAGAACATGTGTAAAAACCTTACCAACATTACTCATTGTTGTTGCTAATGTTGAGGCCTTTCCAATAATGCCATCCTCTATATTTGTTTCAACAACAATAGCAATAGAAGCCTTCTTGGAGTTCTTTTTTCATTCATGGTTATGATTGCACCATTTTGGATACCCCATGAGTTCGAAGCATGGGCTCTTAGTATGACTAGTTTGATCACAATGAGTGCATTTATAAGTGGACTTGTCTACACCATTCTTATGATGGCTAGGCCGTGATTGGTCTTGCCAATTTTGACTAGACCGATTCTTAGCTACCATAACTAAAGCTTCTTAATTTCTAGAACCTCCAGTCATCGTTGTGCGTTGAACAGATCACAACGAAGTAGTGCATAACTTTCCTCTAGATTAGGAATAGGATCCCTCCTCAAAATTTCACCTCGGATTTTTTGTTTAAAGAAACTAAGAAATAGTATATATGGTACGAGCATGTATATCAAAAATATATGTACAAAACAGGCCAAACTAGGCCCCAACCCTATACTGACACAAAATTTCTCCAACCTTTAAGCCAATCCCCTAGAGCAAAATCTTGTGACAAATTGCTATTGGCTACCCAAAAGGATGCTAAAAGCTGAGAATTCTCCCATACTTTAGCAGCCGAATACATCTCACCATCAACACATGCTTATTCCTCTCCTTCCACAAAAGACCACAAGTCTGCCAGACACACCACCTTCCAATGTTCCCTCCATGAGGGTTGAATGCTATTCATAAAATGAAAAATGTTATAGTGCCCCCCTCAATATCATCTCCACTCACAATCGGGAAGTGATGACACCACCTACTCCAGACCTCTTTGGAGAAGGGCAATGTTAACATATATGTCAAACTAACTCCAAATCCTGTCTAAAATGATAACACCAAAACGAGATAGACTCATATTTGAGAACTGTCTTTGCAAAATATCCCCCGTATAAATATTCTCATGGGAAGCAACCCACCCTAAGAAGTTTACCTTTGATGACACTTGTGCTTTCCATATTAGGTTATGATAGATAAAGGGAGGGCCAAGAGGGTTATTAAGGATAGCTGTATGAAAAGATTTAATGGAAAATGTTCTCAAAGAATTCCAAGGCCATAAAACTCTATCATTATCCTCTTACAGATAACACCCCTCAAGAAAACTAATATAAGGGACGCCATGTAGTGCCCTAGAAATGATTTCATTTAGCCCATAACCCATTTGTGTTTTGCCCAAACTCTATGCATTTGCCTTGTTTGTTTGATTGTATGTTTGATTGTGTGTTTAATGCTTTATGCGTTGATTTTATGATAACTTTATGTTCGGTGCGTCGAATGGACTCGATGATGTTAGAATCGAGTTCGACACATGTTTTTACATAGAAAAAGCCTGGCTAAATGCAAAATTCCGATGTGTATCTAGCGCGTAATGTCCAAATGAAATTCAAAAATTTTGGGTAACCATGGAGCTCGCTCCATGGGATGGAAAATGTCCGATTTTTCGGAAAACAACAGAGGAGCACGCTCCATGAGAAGAAAATCCCAGGAATTTTTGAAAAGTCATCGAAGAGTGCGCTCCATGGCCAAATTTCCCAGAAAACTGATTTTTTCCAGTTTTTAGCAAGTTTTTGTGTGAGCCCAAAAATGACTATTTAAGCAACCAACACCTATTTTGAGCTCATTTGCACGTTTTTGAGCTTGGAAAGAGGAGAAAGAGGAGGAGAGGAGAAGAAAAGGGGAAAAGCTAGGGTTTTTGGTGATTGTGCTCAAATCCCACCTAAAGTAAGTATATTTCTCCATTTTCTTCCTAAATTCTCTTTGTAGATGAGTAAATGAGCATGATTTCGACCTAAGGAAGGGTGTAGACCACGGTTTGGAAGTGACCCTAACCTAGGGTTCACTGATTTTCGGCCATTTATATTTGTTTATGGTTGAATCTACCCTCTAAGACCTAGATCTACACTTGGAATGCATTTTGCATGAACTTCACCATGTCTTTGGTGGTGCAAGAGATTAGGGTTTTATTGGAAACCCTTAGGGCCGTGGTGTAGGGTATAGATTTGGGTTCTTTGGTGGATTTGGAACCCAATGATACCATTTTTCCCAATTTTTAACAAGAAATTGGTGGATCTAAGTGTAATGGCCTAAACCCTAGAAATCGAACTTAGGGTTTTCCTTTGGACTTGCTTGTCAACTATGTTGGATAAATGGCTGATTCTAGTTGATTAATGGTGGTGTTCAGTATTTTTTATCCGTTGGAAACCCTAGTTGCAGTGTAAAATCGGCTTAGGGCTTGATTTGGGGATTTTGCCCAAAATTGGGGCTTTTGACCTAAACCAAGTCAATTGATCAATTTGACTTGGGGATTATCTAATTGGACCTAAATTGGGTGGAATCATGAGTTTAGAATGTTTAAACCTCTGTTAAATTTGTATGACTTGGTGCAATTTGACTCTATGCCTATTGTAAAGATTTTTCCCCAAATTGGGGCATATGCCATGTATTGATTTGATTTGGGAAATTGACTTGATTTTGATCAATCTTGCATGGTTTGGACTTGTGTTTGGATTGAATGACTTAGACTAAGTGGTTGTCTTAGTTTTTGGGAATTAGTCTTATATGTGAATTTGCACAGATGTCGAGGTTGATCATGATATGGAAAACTCATGATGGGGATTAGATGCACATGGACTTATTGAATTAGGAATTGATCATGATTAGTTGTATGGATGATCATGGTAATTGATACATCTGCATGAATCTATGGTTTACAGGATCTTGATTTGCATTGAAATCCATGTTGATCAGTGTGTGGATAGCTTTGTTTGCGTGGCATTGGTTGTGAGTAGTTGTTCATCTTGTTTATCACTTGTGTCATCCTATTTACTTATACTTGTATGTTGAAAGTCATGAATATCATTATGGAAATGCATGTGTTTAATATGTTTTGAAATGACATGCCTTGATACCCTAGAAGTTTGGTGTTCTAAGCTAAGTTTCCTAGGTGTTCCTAGGAGGCTTGTGCATGTTTGCCAAGCTAACTTTTCTAGAGGTAGATTTGTATGTGGAAGCTCTAGAAGCTTGGTGTTCCAAGCTAAGTTCCCTAGGTGTTCCTAGGAGGCTTCTGCATGTTTGCCAAGCTGACTTTTCTAGAGATGGTTTTTGAATGGTTTTGAAACTCTTGAAGCTTGGTGTTCCAAACTAAGTTCCCTAGGTGTTCCTAGGAGGCTTCTGCATGTTTGCCAAGCTGACTTTTCTAGAGATGGTTTTTGAATGGTTTTGAAACTCTTGAAGCTTGGTGTTCCAAACTAAGTTCCCTAGGTGTTCCTAGGAGGCTTGTGCATGTTGCCAAGCTGACTTCTCTAGAGGTGGAAATGAACATGCCCCAATTAAGGGTGGATCATGTCATTGACAAGTGAATGATCTATATGTCAGTTGTACCCCAGTAAGGGAGGGCCATGTGGGTCTCTACAGCAGGAAAATGAATGGTTTTGAAATGCATGGAATTGAAAATGTTTATTTTACTATGTGTTTTATGTTTCACATACTCATGAGCATTATTTCATGCATATGCATATATGACTTTTATGAAGTATAATTGATGGCATTACTAAATACTATTCACTGGACACCGTTGGCTCACACTCTCACTCTCTTTTCAGGTTCTACTGATAAGGGCAAGGGCAAGGGCAAGGGTATTGTGTTTGCTTGAGGACCTAGCCATTGCCAAAACTAGGACTCTTATGTATGGTTTGATGTCCTTAATTACGTATGTGTATGGTTTTAATTATTTTGATACATATGTAATTAATATAACACTTGTTAAATCTAGATGGTGAGAGACTTTGTGTTTATGGTTGTATATTGGCCTTGGATGGATGTATATTGGCCATGTGCCTTGGACTTGGATTGAAGATGATGAGTCTAAGCATGTTGCCTTAGACCATTTCGGGTTTATGTTGGAGCCCTTTTGATTATGGTTGTATGTTTTCATTATTGGAGGATCATTGTCTTATGTTTGTTTGAAGATTATATTTTGTATGATTTTATATTTGGATTAAGTACAATAATTTTATCAACAAGGTTGAAGTTGTCAGAATAATCGACGAACATTAGGCATTTTCTAGAACTTGTTACTCTTTGAAATTTGTATGAGATTTGTGAGAATTTTCTATTTGTATTAATTTTGTAGTTTTATTACGTTGATTTTGTAACTTTTATACTTGATTTTGTGGTTTTAGGTTATATTAAATATTTGTGTGAAATTTGGGATAATTTTATATTTGTGTTAATCTTGTAGCTTTATTGTGTTGATTTTGCATCTTTGATAGGATTGATTTTATAGTTTTAGGTTGTATTGAATCTGTGGGTGTGGTTGGGTGTGGTTTTTATGTCAATTGTGATAATTGCATAAATATGTTTCTTGGGAAGTACGATTTTGACTATAAAAAAGGAAAAAAAAGAAAAAGATTAGAACAATTGAGCACTAAATAAGTTTTTTGGTAAAAACTTTAAAAATACACTTTGGTACTTTTGATTTGTTATAATGTTTTGTTGTTTTGGAACCTTTGTAAATGTATTTGATTTTGTTTTTTTTATGGGTTACTTTGATTTTTTTTATATGGTTGTAATATGTTATTTATAAAATTATTTGTTTATTTATAAAAATATGTAGTTGTAATATATTCGCGATATTTATAAAAATATTTGTTTATTAATGTATAGAAGGACTCCATTTTATATACTTCGCCTCGGGCCCCAAATAGTCAAGATTGGCCATGACCATACCCAACGTTACCGGCACAAGCTAAAACAAACAAGCCCAATTTTTAAACCAATCTAACACACTATGACCACCCGCAAGACAAGAAGACCCAATCCAGCTAGCAACAACAAACTTGGAAGACTTCCAAACAACATGAAACTCCTTTGAAACATCCTCAAAAAAAACCCTAGAATTCCTCTCAAGCCACACTAACTGAGCCATAGCTAAAGAGACCACCCCTACCATGTCCTTGACTCTCCTAGATACTCTATTTTTTTTTACAAGAAACAAAAGTATTGTATTAAGTACAATAAACTGTACAAAAATACACAGTCGGGCCCAACCCGGGAAAAAAGATCAAGAATCAAAATCAAAACTCTCCAAAATAGGTTTTCATCCCCTCAACCAATCCCCCAAAGAAAAGCCCCTCTCGAGCCTACTAGCACTAACCCAAATGGATGCAAGACAAGGAGAATTATCCCACACTTCACTAAAATCTTTCTATTGGTCCTCAAAAGCACGGGAATTTCGTTCTTTCCATATTAACCAAACAACAGCGAAAATACCAACTCGCCAGTAATCTCTAAAACATCTATGAAGGACTGAATCATCAGGGAAAACGCATAAATCAGAACTATTGGAGAGCCTTCCCCATTGGAGAAAAGCTTCCCATCTTCTCCAACTTCCCTGAGAGCTCTCCCTATTAGAGAAAAGCTTCCCATCTTCTCCAAATTCCCTGAGAAAAAGCACACTCCAAAAAAATGTGATGACTAGACTCAGTACTCCCTTACACAGACAACACCAACTCGGGGACAGGGACCAATTTTTTAATCGCCTTTGAAGAATATCCGCACAATTCAACCTGTCGTGAGCTATAATCCACCCCAAAAGTTTGGCTTTTGACATAACATGAGCTTTCCAAATAAAAGCATGAGGAAAATTGGTAATAATAGGATTTAAAAGATTACTAGAACAAAGGTGACTCATAAAAGACTTCGAGGAAAACTCCCTCGATGAATGTAAAGGCCATAGAACTTTATCAATCTCATTCGACAAGTGGACTCTATCAAGGATATCAATGAGGGAAGAAGACTTCAGGGCATTCTCTATCAGAAGGCTCCCTACACAGATGAAGACACCAAGAAGTCCTACCATTCTCACTATTTCCTAGAAGTGCTACAAATTCACATATAGGGTGATTAGGTTTGGTGGTCAACCTGTAAATGCGAGGAAAAAGGTCATTGAAGCTAGACATACCACACCAAATGTCTTCCCAAAACTTGAAAGTAGCTCTATTACCCACTTTGAGGCGAGCACTGGCGGAAAAATACGGGTAGAGGGAATGAATAAATTTCCAAGGACTCTTGTAGGTGGCTTTGGAAGACGCACTAGCATCTCTAGAATTCCGATGAATTCCGTGCCGACTTGTCACCACCTTTTTCCACAAGGAATATTTCTCCATTATGAATCTCTAAAGCTATTTCCCTGCCAAAGCCTTGTTCTTATCTTCCAAGTTACCAATTCCCAAACCTCCCTGTTCAATCCTCCTATTGACTAAGCTCCATCTTACCAAACTCCCTCCTATTTCCTTGTCATCCCCTTTCCAAAGGAATTTCCTCGTCAACTTCTCAATCCGCCATGCTACCAACTTAGGAATTTTAAACATTGATAGGTAATAAGTAGGAATGGCCTCTAACACATTCTTAATAAGGGCTAACCAACCTCCTTTTGAAAGAAAACTTCTCTTCCAACCATCCAACCTTCTAGAGATTGTGTTGACAACTGGTTCCCAAAAAAAAGCATACAATGGGTTGCCCCTTAAAGGTAAACCCAGATAAGATAATGGCCAACAACCAACAGAACACCCACACGAGGCTGCCACCTCCAAAAGAGTCCTCTTATGCACACAAATCTCAGCAACTTGGCACTTCTCTAAATTCAATTCATGTCGAACATTCAACAAAAGCCTTAGATAATCCTTAGAGCAGTGAGAAGACTGGACTTCGATAATCCTTAGAGCAGCAAGAAGACTGGACCCATCATTCTCAACCAAAAACAGGCACTCATCGGCAAAGTGGATGCGAGACACTTGAATGTTATCCTTGCCCACAGGAAGGCTTTCCACAACGCCATTCTCCTTAGCTTTATCCATCATACGTCCAAGCACATCCACCACTAATATGAAATGGAAAAGAGATAAGGAATCACCCCTATCTCAGCCCTCTTGATGCAAAAACTTTCCCCCTTGGCCGACCATTAATAAAAAGAGAATAAGAGACCGAGGATAGGCATCCAAGGATCCACCTCCTCCATTGATCCCCAAAACCCTTCATTTGAAGAACATAGTCCAAAAAATCTCATCTAACTATATCATAAGCCTTCTCAAAGTCTGTTTTGAAAACAAAACCTTCCCTTTTTGTTGATCTATAGTCTTCAACCACCTCATTAGCAATCAAAACAACATCAGTAATTTGTTTTCCCTGAACAAAGGCCATTTGAGATTCAGATATTGTATGTTGAAGGACCATTCTAAGATGGGCTGCAAGGATTTTGGCTATAATTTTATAAAGACTTGTGGTGAGACTTATGGGCCTAAAGTCCTTCACTCTTTTGGAGTGAGCTTTTTTGGGGATAAGAGCAATGTAAGTCCCGTTAATTGACTTGTTAATCACCCCTTTGATGAAGAATTCATCCAGAACTGACTTGAGCTCTGTTTTCAAGGTTTCCCAATATTCCTGATAAAAGGAGAGAGTGAAACCACTAGGGTCAGGGGTTTTATCTCCATCACAGCTAAAAACAGCATCCCAAATTTTCTCCATCTCAAAAGGTCGCTCCAAGCAGACACTGTCCCCATTACCCAATTCATTCCAATCAATACCTTTAATCCCGCATAGACCACGACCATCTACTGTGAAAATGTGTCAAAAGTACTCCACAATCTCCTCCACAACTCCCTCATCCGACTCCACCAACGATCCATCGGAATTCTCCAACTTAGTAATAACACTACGCAACCAACGATTGAAAAGGATCCTATGGAAAAATTTAGAGTTGGCGTCCCCCTGCTTAATCCACTTGAGTTTAGCTTTTTGGGTAGTTAAACGCTCATCTCGCGTAAGGATGATTTGAAGCTTCTTTGGCACTTTTTTTCTCCACAATTTTATCAGTTGACCAGCTCGTCGACCCCTCTTTAAGATCTAGCCTATGAATGGTAGATTCCAACTACTCCTTCTAGAACAAGTCCCTGCTCGCAAAATCCTTACTCCATGATTTTAAATGATCCTTCAAGCCACGCAACTTCTGACGAAATTTATAGCCGTCCCACCCTTGAGCCACATTCTCCTTCCACCACTCCTTGACCAAACTAGCAAATTTTGGATCGGAAAGCCAGATATTCTCAAACCTAAAAGGGGTTTGCCCTCATTTGGCTTGAGTAGTATAAAGAGTAATATGCCAATGGTCAGACACCACCCTAACAAGAGCTTTTTGCCTCACCTACGGATAAGTAAAGGACCAATCCTTGCCAATCAGGATTATATCAAGACAACAACATATTGGGCTTGCCAATCAGGAATCTTTCTGTTGTTATTCGTCTTCTCAGAAAGACATCTGACTACATTGAAATCACCACCCACACACCAAGTCGAACCACAGAACCCGCTTAAATTAGCCAATTCCTCCCAAAAACCTCATACGATCAACTTCCTTATTCGGCCCATACAGAAAGCCAGAACTCCTTATGATCTTTTTCCTTAATCAACACAGAAACAGGGAACTCTCTCACCATATTGTCAAGGACCTCCATTTTCCTTCTATCCCAGGCAACAAGAATGCCTCCTGAAGAACTAAACGCAAGAAGAGCAACCCAATCCAGAAATCTAGACTGCCACAGCCAGACATAAAACTTCTATCAATGCAGCCCATTCGAGTCTCCTGAAGTAAGATCACATCAGGCCGACAGCCACCAATCACCTTTTTAACTGCTCTACACTTAGACTTGGAGCCACAGCCCCTCACATTCCAAAATAATATAATCATTGGGACACGGAAAATCGAGAACCACTCCACAGACGCAATCACAGTCGGGGGGTCTCGATACGCCCACCCGAGCCAACCTGGAATCTGAAACCTTTTCCAAACAAGTCAGTCGCATGTTTGCCTTCTTTAAAACTCCCAACACCTCATTGATCAATTGTTCGACCACACCCACTTCCTGCCCCAGAATAACCCCATATTTTCCCAAAGCATTACCACCATCAGCTTCATCGTGACGTCCTGGAAGTTTCATAGAGGTGCCAGAATGAGAACCATCCCTAACCCCAAGAGTAGACCTTGGAATAGAAGTTCCTAAATACTATATCAACATGTTGAAAAAAAAATAACAAACCACACCCTATCGGAGCTTTGAAACTACCATACAACGATTCTTGCCACATATTCCAAGTCTTTTTTGAAAACATTTTTAAGTCAGACAATTCCTCATGAGCCTTCTTTCAAATTAATTACATGAATTATCCATTCTTAAACCATTATACATTGTCCACAAAAATCCATAAGATTCTTCTACAACTACTAGTTTTTTATAGGGATTTTTCCTCTTACTATAAATGAGGTTTTATTGGGGTCAGACAACGACCATCGAGTACCATCTTCTCTCTTTCTCTTTTTCATTCGCTCTTAAATGTTTTTTTTTCACGGAAGGAAGTACCTAGAGTGCTTTCATTCACCATTTTATGTAGGCTACTTAGTGAATATCGAGTGAATCAACATATTCTTTAACAAGAAACCCTATTTTCCTCACCACATCAACACTTCAATATAGTTAGACGATGGTATATTGGGAATTAGTTTTCGAACCACTTTGTTATTTCCCATCAAGGGAATTTGATTAAAAATAAAATAAAAATAGAAAACCAAAAGCCCCATGGCATAAGATGATTAGCACTTACATAGTCTACGGGAGCGCAAGTAGCTTAATGGGGGAGATGGAGACTCAAGAGATCTTTTTGGAAGGGTCCAGAGTAGGACTAATATGATTAAAGTAACTTCTCAAAAAAAAAATGATTGAACTTAAAAGTAACTAAAAGGAGTAAGATTTAAATATGTTCTCTGCCTGAGTAACTTATAATTTCAAATAGAAGAGGTTGAAAAATAACTCTCATGAAACACGATCAACAAGATGCAAAGTTACACTTCATAAAGAAAGATGACAAATGTAATGGAACAAACTAAATGAGGGGCTTGATCTATGCACCAAAGGAAGGTTTATAGTAGCTATAATACCATATATGACGCAATAATTATAAAGAAAAAAAAAAAGGAAAAAGATGGGACATGGCAGAACAATGAGTTTAGAAGAAATAAGAGGTTTTTATTCCAAACTTGTGCTTTGGATGGTTATAGCCAAACACAGTTATAGCAAACATAGAACAAATCATGAGGATTTTAAGAGATTCTAATAATATTTTAACCTAGAAAGTTCCAATCTAATCATAACTTCCAACTTAGAAAGTCGCAACCTAATCAAGGATGAACTCCCCGACCTCAATTAAGTGTTTTCCTAACCACATAGGACTAAGCTACATCAATCCACTTCCTGCACTCCTCTCTATCACGGGCCAAAGGTTCACTTATTTTGCCAATAGCTATATGTCAATAATTATTCTATCCATGTTATTTAAGCATTCTTATGCGTCAATAATTACCATTAATTTATTAAAGTCCATATGTCAATCTTCCCAAGTAACACATTTACCGATTTTTTATTGTGTATTCAAATCATCCAAACGGTTCTCACTTTGCCTTTTCTTCAATAAATAAGGAAAATAATAATATTTTCAAATCTAGATGACATAATCATTGGGAACTATTATGCGATATATTTTTAACGATTTGTGATTAATTGGTTAAAGCATGTTTATATTGTCACACCCCGCCCGAACGCGCCTAAAATAACAGTACACTCGGGCGGGGTGCAAATGCATTATAACAGCAACCGAGTGTGCAGATACACATTTCAAGTACAAGTCTGATTTCATTAATTTCATAATGTATTTTGTACAGAGTATAGGCGGTCTAGAACGACCAATAATAAGGGAACATCTTCCCAAAAATCTCCTTAACTATAAGTAAGGAAGTAAAAAATGGGGGCCCAAACATCTCAACCCAATTCACCCTAGACTCCTGTAAAATGGTTAGCAGCGAAAATGAGTTATTGCCCAGTAAGTAAAATAATTTGTGAATATGACAATTAATAAAGAACACATCATAATCATATGTCACATATACACATTATAGCATCAAAAACAGTACAACGTGCCTTAACAAGAATGTATGCATAACAAGGGATGTGATTCGTCTCCATGGCATACCAAGGTCTATTATTTCTAATCGAGATAAAGTTTTTCTAAGTCATTTATGGAGAGAACTTTTCCGTTTACAGGGACTAAATTGCATCAAAGCAGGGCCTATCATCCACAAACAGATGACCAAATGGAAGTGGTTAACCGTTGTGTGAAAACTTATCTTCGTTGTTTTTAGTTGTCGTGGGCTGAGTATTGGTATAATACTATGTTTCATGCTTCTACTAACACAATACCTTTCTAAGTGGTGTATGGACACGATCCTCCTCCATTATTGAGGTATGGTTCCTTTTCCTCCATTGTTTCTGCTATGGATTCTCGTGTTAAAGAGATGCTATGTTAGATGAGTTAAAGGCTCATTTAAGTCGGGCACAGTCAAGAATGTAGTTGAAAGCGAATGGCCATAGGTGCGATGTGCAGTTTAATGAGGGTGATATGGTTTATATTAAACTACGGCCTTGTCGTCTGAAGTCTCTTGCTAAACAAGTCAATGAAAAATTGTCACCTCAGTATTTTGGGCCGAATAAAGTGTTGCAATGTATTGGGCAGGTCGCTTATCGATTGGATCTTCCTTCTTCCGTTTCTATTCATCCGATATTTCATGTCTCGTAGCTCAAACAAGCTTTGGAGTCGATCAATTTATGTCAACCTGTGCCTACTATTTTGACTTAAAATTTGGATTGGGTGCTAGAACTGACTAGGGTTTTGGGTTTTGGGGATGCACCAATCGCCGCGAGTGGATCCTCTGTTTCTAAGGTTCTCATTCAATGAAAGGATTTACCTTCATTTGAAGCCTCTTGGGAATCTGTTGAATCGATTCGTAATCACTTTCCTCACTTCCACCTTGAGGACAAGGTGTCGCTCATTGGGGGGAGTAATGATAAGCTTCCTATTTTGCAGGTTTATTCGCAAAGAGGAAAGAGAAGAGAGGAGCGTAGTAATGTAGTGAACTGATGTATTAGGGGCACAAAACTGAAAATTTGGGAAATATTGTAAAATATGCCGTAATGAGAAGTATAAAAGAAAGAAACTTCGTAAACCTTGTATTCTTTTGATTGGGCAAGAAAGAGATAGGTGTTAATTCTCTAATGTGCAATTCATTCTTGCTGTACATTTCTTAATACAATTTCAATTGATTCTTGAATTGATACCTATCATGGTATTGGTTTGGAACACCACAACATCATGATTCCTACTTGATGAATACCTCAAATTTACCAAGAGGTGGCAATTTTCATTGTGAAGCATTTCATATTCAGGTAAAGCAAACGTTAAAGCTCCTTTCCCCATCATGATAATTCGCACTTGATTTCATAGAATTAATCACCATTTACCCTCATGTTTCTTCCATGAATGACTATTTAATTCTTGAATGTGGCAGTTCGGAACTCAAAAAGTATTAAGTTCCTGAAACCTGCCATCTATGCTGAAAATTCCTGAACTCGTCAAAGCTCGCGCATATGCATAATGGGATCAATATATAGTTCAATTAGCCATATGCATAATGGTATTGGTTTGGTACACAACATCACGACTCCTACTTGATGGATACCTCAATTTTTTCAAAATGTGGCAATTTGGATTGTGAATCATTCTATTTTCGGCTAAAGCAAAAGTGCTCTTTCCCCATCATGATATTTCCACTTGATTTCACAGAATTAATCACCATTTATCATGGTTCTTCCATGAACAACTATTTATTTTTTGCAAGTGGCAGTTGGGAACTCAAAAAGTATTAAGTTGAACTGAAATTACCCAAGGCTAGTTTCTGAAAGACCTCCCCTCTATGCTGAAAATTCCTGAACTCATCGAAGCTCGCGCATCCTGGGCTAAGTAAGATGGCATCCCCTGCATTCATGACAAAATCTGTGATGAGCTTGATACTCCAAATCATGTATATAATGCAAAAAAAGAAGACAAAAAACATTGCTCCTTAAATACAAGGAATCTAACATATAATAGTCCTTTTAAGTCATTAAACACACTAATTTGGCTCAGTACTTCTTTAATATAAAAAGCAGGAGTTGAAAATTAGAGGTGTTAGTCTCAAGTCCCCAAACCCACCCTCCTGCAAGATGACATCACACAACGAAATCCATAAGTGAACTTGCAAAGGAACCATGACAAGCTTCAACTACCCCAACCCCTCCACTCTTTTCTCAAAGCAAATTGAACTCATCTAGCATGACCACAAACACCTCATATGTCAGCTATATTTGCAACGATTCCTCAAATCCTTGCCTAATTGGTGCCAGAGAAAACACAAAAAAACGATCTCCCTTACATCAATCCTAACACTTTCAGAATCAAGGAGACTGCATCCATGTCACAGGATTGACTAAAGCGTACAATCCAGTCAGTAAGTTTAGCCTTCCTGTTGATGGGCAAGTCCTCCCCTTCAACTTGACTGTGAGCGACCTCCTTTATTTGACCTTAGATTAGTCCCATGAACAACAGAGACCACGCTGTATTTTACATATGCATTATATTTAAATTACCAATTTAGCTCTAGGTATTTTAGAAAAGTAGGCCAAAGCAATGACAAATCCTGCAATTATCAAAAACAACACGGAATGAAAATCAAAATTTCATTTTAACACACCTTTAAAAAATAAATGAATGAGACTGTTAGGTTGTGTTTGGTTGCTAATATTTTCTCGAGAAAAAGTTTCCCAACCTCCCTATTTTCTCACCCAAATTTTCTCATCTATACAAGTGAGAAATTTAATTTTCTTGTAAGAAGATTTTTGATACCACTGATTTTATTTATGATTCTCTTCAATGAAACTTTTTTTTTCTCTTTTCTTTGCGTCAAATGAGTGCAAAAATATTGTCTTGTGCACAATCAAACAACAATGAAAAAACTCTCTCGAGAAAATTTACTTGAGAAATTATTTCTCAAGAAAATTATAGCACCTCAAGAAAATTTTCGCAGTTATAAACATGCCCTTAGTAAATCAAGCAACGATTGTTACAAACAAAACAATAGACCTATGTTACCTAGACTAGAATATGGGTGTTGCATGTGGGTACATATCTAGAGTCGAACTTGTTTATTCACAAATGAAGGGATAAAGAGACTCAGCTAAAACATGTCCAAAAAATCTGAATTTTAGTGAGTAATTGGACAGAACTTTGTTCATTACTAAGTCTATATTGATTCTTCTTTTCCCCTTTTTTAATTCTTTTCCATCTTTTATTTATTTTTTTCTTCTCACCTAAATGAATTGTCACTTATTAGCCATTTTCTTCTTTCTCTTCTTTCTTTGGAGATCTACATACGGGTGCTTAAAAATCCGAAATTCCAAACACATAAGCCATGCCCATTTTGGTGTCACTGTCACATTGTGTTGATACAAGTATGTATGATGGGCTGCAGTAAAGAGTTTGAGTAACTTGGAATAGACTGTAGATATCATTGTTTCAAGCAAACGGAAATATCTCAAATAATATCTCAAAGTGTTCTTGTCAATAAAAGTCAACCACTTCCATAAAACTTATATAGGAGGAGGAGAGGGGAAAAAATATTTCACTATCATTTCAAAAATTTTTTGGGAAGTAGCAGTGGGGGTGTTGGAGGCTATTCTGATCAGCACTGCTAATCAACAGACTAGTAGCTGTAGCTATTTCCAGTTCAGTGGATGGTTCATCTTTATTCACAAATTACATGTCTAAAAGAATTGATTCCAAGAAAATACATAATTTTAAGCTTAGAAATAAAATTATTTAATTGAATGAAGTATTTAAGCAGAATGATTTACCTCATAATAAAGGTTCTAACATACATAAAAATTCATGTAAAACACAAATCACATGCAGGATTTGCTTGGATCCTATGTAAAAGTCTAGAATCTAGAATTATATCCCATAGAGCATTCATTGCAATAATCAAGAAAAGTTAGTTTTAATCCTTGAATCCTGTGAATAATTTGTAGTGGAAATACATTACAATTGATTGACATCACCAAAGAAAATTTCATACTTGATATATTGCAAGCAAAAGACGATCAGACATGACATATTTGTAATTTTAGATTATCTGTATAACCTTGTGAAAATGATATGCAGCTTCTGATCCAAAGCAACTTAAAAAAAAATGAGATAAACAAAAATAGAAATATATCCTATTGCAGCAAACTCTTGGCACAAGAAAAGGACGAACCATTTTTAGCAATACTTCTTGCACAATTTACTGCATCTTGCAGATCAGTAGCTCTAATACAAGGTATTCCAAGACCAGCAGCGCGTAATGTCTTATGAATCATCAGTCCTGAGAATCCAAACTAATGGAAATCCAATCACATATACAATTGGTTTGTAAAGTAATCCAAGAAGATTTATGAAAATGGAAAGTTATATGCTGAATACACAGAAAACAACTTCAAGAAACATGTTGGCAGGTAACTATCATTCGAAGATAGAGCTTTGACTAAGGAGAATAGATCACTTACGGTAATGACACATCTATGGTCTTTAAGGGGATACACCAGCTGCTCAAAACCAATGGATCCTTCAGCATTTAAAATCTGAAAAAGCCACAAGATGTAACCATTTGTGTCATAATTTGCATGGCCAATTGAACAAGAAACACAACATAAAAGAAAAGGACAGTGGTCTACCAACAATCCCACAATATACTTGTAAATGTGAAAATTTCTGTTCAACCCAGAAAGCCATTTCATGATGTATTCATGTCATAATATATTCGTGAACTTAGAGATTTTTCCCATCGAAAGGAAACTACAAGAGGTTGGCCCACATGGAGCATAAATCGCCAGAAGACGAGCAAACCTTTATTACAAGAGACTACCCACATAAAAGTCCTAAAACGACCTAAATCCCAAAGACGACCCACCCAACAACACTTCTAATTGAAGACTATCATTTCATTCCAACCAGATAGACCATAGCAAAGTTAGAGATGCCATCTTCCAAATAGCTCAGAAAATTTTAGAATGAACATCACCAACTGTAAACCTGAACACATCCTCAATTGAGCTTGACATCACAAAATCCAACTTGAGCTCTCTACCGATCTCCCTCCAAAGAGACTGGACGAAGGGGCACTGAATGAAACGATGATCAATCGTTTCACCCTCATCCTTATGAAGGAAGCAACAATTCAGCGAAATCTGAATGTAAGGTGACCTTCGTATTGATCTTTTTCCTAGTCAGCGAAGAGAAAATTTGGACTCCAAATGAAGTTAAAACGATGGAAGTAGATTTAAAAGAAAGACAACCCAAATTGTCACAAGACTAAACATAATTGATCCAAGGAAGTCCTAACTCTCACCCCCTTGACTCCAGACAAAAACTCCTCTAAAACATTGATTTCTCTATCACGGGGATTGCAAACAAGGTGGAAGTTCCAAGAAATGATGCTACTGGCCGAATTAACTGGGTGGATAAAGGAGGAGATCAGCTTGAAATGCAAGCTAGAAAGGTTATAAAGAGATGAAAAGGTTGATGCTAAACTAGAAGGGTCACACCAAATATCCTCCCAAAGCAGATGTTATCTGCTTTTCCTTGACAAAACCCGATTGGACTAGAAAATTGAGGTCAAAGAGAAGCAATAAATTTCCATGGGCTTAATAAGTTTTTCCGCAGCTTAAACCTGCATCTCAACTAATCTCAAGGATCTAGTGTCTGCTTCTAATGACTTTGGCCCACAAGTTTTTGTTCCTTCAGAAACACTAGAGCCTTGTTCCTTCCATTTATATTCCATATACCAAACCCAGTGTTGTCAAGGCGGTGGTAGGCGGTAAACCTTAATTAGGCGAGGGGGGGCCTAGGCGGGATATAAAATATTTATTTAGAGGTCCCTAAAAAATTTATTTATTTATTCATTGGTCCCTCACTATATATATATATATATATGTATGTATGTATGTAATTATTAATTTAATTTATATATTAAATTATATGTAATTATTAATTTAATTCAAAAGTTGAAGTGAAAGAAAGGTGAGGATTTCGCAGGTTTTAACAAAAAAAAAAATTAAAAAAAAAACCCTTTAAAAAAAATATTTGCTTAGACCTCCCCAAACCGCCTAGACGGTGGTCTAGGCGGTGCCATTACCCAAGGGGCCTAGGCGGCGCCTTGACAACACTGACCAAACCTACTCTCTTAAACCTGATCACTTTCTTCCAAGACATTTATCTTTGATATCCTCCTCTACCCTTTTCCACCAAAAGTTTATCATCAATCTTTCCAATCTAGTAGCTACGTACTAGAGGATACAAATGAGAGAAAGGTCATAAGTAGGAATGGCCTCAAGGGACTAACTGGATCAAAGCCATCCTACCTCCTATAGAAAGGTAACTTTTCCTCTAGCTAGACAATCCTTTGGAGATTTATGAAAACACCAAATCCAAAAAAGTTGCTTTGACCGGATTGCCTCCAAATGGAAGACCGAAATACTTCATGGGCGACAAGCCTATCAACAACTGATACAAAAAACCAAATCCCTCACCCTTAGGGTTCCATTTTAATGCCCATTGTGGTGCTCTTGGATATTAATTTTGAGACCTAACAACACACAATGTTAATAGTGTTCTTGAAATTGGCTTCATTTCCTTCTAAACGAAAGAGGGTATTGCCATCAAATTACAGATGGAAAACCTTGATCCTATCGCTACCAATCTCCATACCTCTAACCATGATACATGCAGAGCCTTATCCCTTAACCTCCCCAACAGATCGATGACCAAGGTCAAAAGAAAAGGTGAAAGTGGATCCCCTTGAAGAAGGCCTCTAGAGCTTTTGAACCTAACACTAGGCTTCTCATTAATAAACACTGAGAACAAAACCGAACTAATTAAGCTAATTTTTTTGATATTTCGAACTACCAAAGTGCAAAGTGGATGTAATATAAAAAAATATAAAAAATAAGTAAAAATTCGATGAAAGTTTAAATTTTGAATAAGTAAATGCAAAAAATCTATAAAATTCAATGAAATTCGACAAAATTTGATGAAGTTTGACAGAGAAGTAAGTATTTGTTATTTTCATCAATAAACAATAAGGGTGTGTTTGGTAGCTAAAAAAATTTTCCTTGAGAAAATTTTCTCATGGTTGTTTGGTTGGACATGAGAAAATTTTCTCATAGTTGGTTATTAGTTAGTTATTCAGTTATATAACTATAACTTCTTAAATTTAGTGCAAAGAAATTTTCTCATGAGAAATTTATTTTCTCACCCCCCTAGCTGAAAAAACTATGGTGAAAAATGGTGTGCCTGAGAATTTTTTTTCTCACCTTTTTTGTCAACCAAACATTGGAAAATAAAATTTTCTTAAGAAAATCACTATTTTCTCAAGAAAATCACTATTTTCCTGAGAAAATTACTATTTTCCCGAGAAAATTTCTATTTCTCACCAACCAAACACACCCTAAAAGAATACCCAATAATTATGCGCTATTTTTAACTTCATCAACTAACATAGTAATGTAAATAAAAATAATAATAAGCTAATAAGCTAACAAATCATATAATTTACAAGATATGCCTTACCAAAAAAAGAAGAAAAGAAGCTAGAAAAACAAGAGTAAAGATAAAAGTAAGTTAAAATGAGACAAAAACTTAAAAGGCACTGATGGAGTTTCCAAAGCCATCTTTTTTTATTTAAAATTCCATATAGCAAGATAAAAAAGTAATACATTTGAATAATTTACTAATAAATTAGGCAAGGTGGAATGACAAACTAGCAAATTATATGGCCTAGAAGCAAGCCACCACAAAATTGAGAATCAAAACATGGAAGACCGATCAAAACCAAAAGCCACTATTTTAAATTCATTAACTCAGGTACAAAATTGATTTTCATAGGTCATTTATAAATATTTTTATATATTAAAAGTATATATTTATATTAGTCTTTAGTTTATATTACAATAAATCTAGATATTTTAGCATTTATGTAAAAATTCTCTAAATTTAGAAAATTTAGAAAATTTGTACAAAAATTATCCATGTTGAATTAAATTTTCCTGAATTAATTTCGATTTTTAATTGACTGAAGTCTAGGGCAAAGTCCAATTTTCAATCCTTGCCTCCACTTAGTCCCCCATTGTTGAGATTTGTTTCCTGTACAGATTTATTTCCTGTACAGATTTATTTCCTTTAAGGATTTATTTCCTTTAAGGAATATAGCAGTTACTAAAATTGTAATTATAGCTACAAGTACATAGCCCTGTATGTTTATATATATGGAGTCCCTCCATTAAGACAAAATACAAGAATAAGAAAATATTTTTTCTATTCTCCCGTGGATGTAGGCCATAGAGCCGAACCACATTACATCTTATGTCGTTCGTTATTTTATTTTCTCGACATGGTATCAGAGACCTAGGTATCTATTACTGGAAAATTTGTTTTGACCTTCATCGTCGAAATCATTATTGTCGGCCTTCATCGCCGGAATCCTCTTGGGTAGCCTTCATTGCTGTCGCTGCCGGAATCTTCACACATCGTCGTAGCAGTCTTCATCTTCGTCACATTCATCACTAGCGTGGAAGCACTGCCACCAGTTCATCTTCGTCGTCGTCATCTGCTATCGTCGTCGACAGCGGGGTATCGTCGTCTGTGCCACTGACGCTGCTGCCGCTGCAACTGAATCGCACGTTGCTCTGTGTTACGGTGGTGACGAACGCGGTGCTCTCTGACGATCAAAGCGACTGAGTTTTAGCTTCCTGCTATGCGGTTCGCTTGTCGCGGAGATCCTCGGCTTCCTGTTCTGCAATTTTTTCATTGCCTCTGAACTCAAACTACTAGTCATCGTCTTCATCGTCATCGTCTTCAACACCTCTGTTACTGTTCACCGTCTTCACCGTCTTCATCGTCTCCAACGTCTTCATCGTCTTCACTTTGGATCTCGTCATCGTCATCTTCACCTTCACTGTCATCTTCACTCTCTGCAACTCAGATCTCGTCATCATCATCATCGCCTGCAAATTGCGATCCTTATCTTCATTGCCTGAACTTTTTGGTGTTTTCGGCCTTCATCGCAGGACTTGTCTTTTGTCGGCCTTCATCGCCGAAATCGAATACGCTGCAGTTATTATTTTTCTTTGTTGTTGAGCGTCGCTGCCACCGTTGTTGTCGCGTCTTGACTTCTTCGCCAGAATCACCGCCGAAATCTTCTGTTGGTGCGTGCATCTTCATCGTGGTTGTTGTCTCTACTTCAACCCGTCATCATCACTGCTCACTACCAAATCAATCTCGTCCACTACTGCTGCACAAGAAAACCCCTCCGCCGATCTTCGTTGCAGCACCCTTATAAACCCGTCATTGTTCCTTGCTGCTGCTACTGCGCCTTCTTCTTCCTTTCTTTCTTTTTTTCCCGTCGTCTTTCTCTCTTCCCTTCTTCCGTCTTTTCCTTCTTCTGTCTTCTCTTTCTTTTTTCTTATTTTCAGCAACTAACCAAAAAAAAAAAAACATCAACCTCCATCTTCGGCCTTCATTGTCAAAGAGAGGCTTGTTTGGCGTTCATCGTTGTTATTGAAGAATTTGACCAGGCATTGTTATTGTTGTTGCTGCTTCCACCGGTACATGAGCCAAAAGAAAGATGTCCAGTGTACAATCAATTAAAGAACACTCTCTTAAGCAAGTCGGATTCAATCAGGATGAGATCAAGAGATTGAGAACTCTACTTGACACTCTTGGAAAACCCTCAAGTACCAACTCATTGGCCCATTCAGGTAATTTTCCTATTTCTATTGGATTTAACGTCTCGGATAAATCTTTTGCTAACTCTTGGGTTATAGATTCTGGTGCTACGGATCACATGACCAATTCTCCCAACATATTTCATACCTACAACCCATGTCCTAGTAGTCGAAAAATAGCCACAGCTGATGGATCCTTAACCACAGCTGCTGGTATAGGTGATGTTCACATCAGCCCCACCCTTACACTAAAAAATGTTCTTCATGTTCTTAAACTATCTACTAATCTTATCTCTATTAAAAAACTGACCCATGATCTGAGTTGTAATGTAACCTTCTTCCCTACTTACTGTGCATTTCAGGACCAGGACTTGGGGACGATAATTGGACATGCTAAGGAACAAGACGGGTTATATTACCTTGAGACACCAATACATCTTATCAAGAGTACCACTTAATTTCTCTCTGAGCACAAACTTTCCAATAAAGAAAACCTATGGCTCCATCATCGCCGCCTTGGCCATCCTTCTTTTCGATCTCTTAAAATCATGTTTCCTTTTTTGTTTCAATCTCTGAATGTTGAAGATTTTCACTGTGAAGTGTGTGAACTTGCGAAACACAAACGTATATCTTTTCCACTTAATAATGACAGAAGTTCAGATCCTTTTGATCTCATTCATAGTGATATTTGGGGTCCCTCTCCAATACCTAATGTTTCTAGAGCGCAATGGTTTGTGTCCTTTATTGATGATTGTACTAGAGTCTCGTGGATATTCTTATTAAAACAAAAATCCGATGTGAGCTTTACTCTCCCTACCTTTCATAACATGATACACACCCAGTTTGGTGCTAAAATCAAGATATTTCGATCTGACAATGCTAAAGACTATTTTAATCAAACATTGACCAACTACTTCCAAACCGAGGGGATCCTTCATGAATCATCATGTGTTTACACACCACAACAAAATGGAGTTGCTGAAAGAAAAAACGGTCACCTACTTGATACAACCCGAGCCTTTTTATTTCACAATAATATGCCTAAGTCCTATTGGGGAGAAGTTGTCCTTACTGCAACACATCTTATTAACCGTTTACCATCCCGGACCCTTGATTTCAAAAGTCCTATGGAAAAGCTACGTCAATTTTATCCTAAGCATAAAATCTCCAATAATCTTATACCTAAAACATTTGGGTGTGTTTCATTTGTCCATGTTCACCAACCCAACAGGGGAAAGTTGGACCCTAGAGCTCTTAAGTGTGTTTTTGTCGGATACTCTTCCACTCAAAAGGGATATAAATGCTATCATCCGCCATCAAAGAAATTTTTTGTCTCAGCCGATGTCACTTTCTGTGAACCTGAGCCTTATTTTTCCGTTCCTCCTCTTCCGGGGGAGAATGTCATCATGGAAGATAAGGATCGGAACTCCCTTGATAACCCTTTTGATCCTTTTGACCCTTTTAACCTCCAACAAACCAAACTTGAATCTCCTACACCCCCTGTACCCAATGACGAACCTAAGGATCGGATGACTGGACAAGTGTACTCAAGGAATAAAGCTGCAGCTCCTGAACCGATGCAAGCTCAAGAATCTGAACCAATCCCTGAGAATGAGGTAACAAATCCTGAACCCTCCTTACAAATTTCATTCGTTCCTGAAACTAACAATGATCTTTTAGCCATTAGAAAGGGAACAAGGGAATGCACTAAACATCCCTTGTATCCACTATCTCATGTTGTATCCTTTGAGAAGTTCTCACCAACCCATAAGAGTTTCCTTACCAGCCTGAACAATATTCAGACTCCTACATCATTATCCGAGGCTTTATCTAATACAAATTGGAAACAAGCTATGAATGTGAAAATGGAAGCTCTGGAGAAAAATACAACATGGGAGTTGGTAGACTTGCCTCCAGGAAAGAAACATGTGGGATGCAAATGGGTTTATACAGTAAAATAAAAAGCAGATGGGTCCCTAAAGCGCTACAAGGCAAGATTGGTAGCCAAAGGATATACTCAGACATATGGTGTGGACTAGCAAGAGACATTTGCTCCAGTTGCAAAAATGAATATTGTGAGACTTCTGTTGTCATTGGCAGCCAATTATGACTGGGATCTGCAACAATTTGATGTAAAGAATGCATTTTTACATGGGGATTTAGAAGAAGAAATCTATATGGAAGTGCCTCCAGGATTTGGCACCACTGATAAAGTGTGCAAATTAAAAAAGGCCTTGTATAGACTTAAACAATCTCCGAGGGCATGGTTTGGTCGGTTTGCCAAAGTAATGACAAATATGGGATATAGACAAAGCCAAGGAGATCACACTCTGTTTATTAAGCACTCGACTTCAGGGGGAGTTACAGCTCTATTAGTATACGTTGACGACATCATCATGACAGGAAACAATGAGAAGGAGAGACAAAATTTGAAGCGGTGTTTAACTAAGGAATTTGAGATCAAGGAACTAGGGAGATTGAAATACTTCCTAGGGATTGAAGTGGCACACTCTAAACAGGGAATCTTTATCTCTCAACAGAAGTACATTACAGACCTTCTTAAAGAAACAGGGAAGCTAGCATGCAAACCAATGAATATTCCTATTAATCTTAATCACAAGCTTGGAGAAGTTGAAGAAGCGCTGACTGTTAATAAAGAGATGTATCGAAGACTAGTAGGAAGACTCATCTATCTCTCTCACACAAGACCTGATATTGCATATGCAGTGAGTGTAATAAGTCAGTTCATGCACAATCCTAAAGATATTCATTTGCAAGCAGCTAATCGCGTTCTACAATATCTTAAAGGGACTCCAGGACAGGGCATCTTATTTAAACGACACACAGGAATGGTTCTTGAAGCATATATTAATTCAGACTATGCTGGTTAAGTAGTTGACAGAAGATCAACTACTGGATATTGTACGTTTCTTGGTGGAAATTTGGTGACATGGCGAAGTAAACAACAGAATGTAGTGGCCAGATCTAGTGCTGAAGCAGAATTTCGAGCAATGGCACAAGGGGTTTGTGAGCTATTATGGTTGCAGATAATTTTGACAGATTTGAAGATACACTGGGATGGCCCTATGAGACTATTGTGACAATCAATCTGCAATTAGCATTGCCCATAACCCAGTTCAACATGATCGAACCAAGCATATAGAAATTGATAGACACTTTATTAAAGAGAAGTTTGATAGTGGGTTGATCTGTACTCCATATGTGTCTACCAATAACCAGCTCGTCGATATGCTCACTAAAGGGTTAAATCATACTGCATTTCAAGCAAATGTATCCAAGCTGGGAATGGTAAACCTTTATTCACCAGCTTGAGGGGGAGTGTTGAGATTTGTTTCCTGTACAGATTTATTTCCTTTAAGGGTTTATTTCCTTTAAGGAATATAGCAGTTACTGAAATTGTAATTATAGCTATAAGTACATACCCCTGTATGTCTATATATATGGAGTCCCTCCATTAAGACAAAATACAAGAATAAGAAAATATTTTTTCTATTCTCCCGTGGATGTAGGCCATAGAGCCGAACCACGTTACATCTTGTGTCGTTCGTTTTTTCTCGACAATGCCATTTTTTTCTCCAACACAAAATCCAAAAAGCTCCAACAAACATGATCGTAGGCTTTTGTGAGATCGATTTCGAAAATTGTACCCTGTTTATTTCTACTTCTATAATCCTCAATTGCCTTGTTTGCATCGACGATGGTGGAGTGAAGTGTTGGACCAACGTCCCTCATGGTTGGAATTCAATAATGAATTTTGATGATTACAAACAACATTTATAACAACTTGTGTGTATCTCTAAGCTTTCTCAGCCATGTACTTAAAGTCCAATCAAGAAGTTGATGAAGAGACCCCAAAAACTCAAGTTGATGATCAAGCTCGAGGTCAAACTATTGAAGATCAATCCAGATCAAGATCAAGCTCGAACTGTAATGTATGTATCTTAGAATTGATCTTAGGATTGTAAGATCTTCTCTAGTTATCGAAGCAAGTGTTTTAAAATATTTTGAAAGCCTTTTAAATGATCTTTGAATGTTTCGAAATCATTTGATTATGTGTCAAAAGGTTTTACATGAGTATGGAGTACCTTTGATATTTAAATGAAAGTTTCATAAATTTTTTAAAGGTCTCCAGTGCGCTAGCACTGCCCTTAACGTGCTAGTGCTAGGTCTGGGAAATTCCAGATTTCTGGAATTTATGCCCAGAGCACTAGCCAAGACTGCGTCTCAAAACCATCTCTCTGGTTTGTGACTCAGCGCGCTAGTACAGGCTGCCCAGCGCACTAGAGAGACGAACTGTACAAAAAGTTCAGTTAAGGGAACAGTTTGCCAGCTCGCTTCCTTAGTGCCCTAGCCAACACTGTCAAAGCAAACTGACAGGTTCTGGGTTTTGAACGTTGAACCTACTGTTTCTTTCCTCTTTCGTGCTAAACTATTCTTCCATGTTTTCAAACGTTCACTTGCATACTTATTTGATGAAAAACATCCTGCAAACGCTGAATCAAGATTTGAAATACTCTTTGTTGATTGGAGCATGAAAAACCCTAGGTTTGAACCAAAAGTCTTATTCTCTATTTAAACCAAGGTTGTGCTTATTTTCATACAAGAACTGAACGCGATTTGAAAGTTGCTCTCATTCTTTTACAACAAAGTTTTCAAGCTCAAAAACATCAAGAACGAGATTTGATCTGCTATCACGTTTCACACAAGTTCTTCATCAAATCTCTCACGGTTTTTTAAAAGCTTTTGAAGTTCATCCTCTTTCAGCACTGAGCATTTCACTTCAATCATTTGCTGAGATATCTTGAGGACGATCAAAAGCCAAAGTTGTAAGTTGGAAGTGTTCTTAGTAGGAAGAACATCTTCAAATCCGTATTTCTCATTATTATTCTTGTAGAGTGATTTGCGTGTCACTTGTGAGTTGTGAGCCGAGTGATTAGGTTTGTGAAGGTTGCTTACACCTACGAAGTAAGTGGTTTGTCACCGGTTTGACCCTCACCTTGGAGGGTTTGAAACCGGTTTGACCCTCACCCTGGAAGTAGGATCCTTAGTGGTTGATTTGGAAAAATCTTGATCAAGGGAGATCAAGTCGTAGACGTAGGCCGTTGGTGTCGAACCACGTTAAATCGTTGTCTCCTCTTTTGCCATTTGTTTACCTGCATTTTAAATTTCCGCATTTAAGTTTTGGAAGGTTAAAACTTACAATCGTCCAATTCATCCCCTTCTTGGACGTGTATCTAGGCCAACATGAAGCTCTTGTCTTATTGTTAAGGAAAGCTATTTGCAATGATCTCATACAGGCTGATCAACCTAAAGTATGAAACACGTCAAGAGTCCGCCTTCTTGGGAATAAGAGCTACCATATGTGATGACTATATGAGCTGTCCAAGAGTTTCTAGCTAATGCCTAACTATGTTCTCACTCTAAATCAATTCATACCCTTAATTGCTCAAAGGTTAAGAGTGAGAAGATATCCCACATATTATTTCAGTTTGGTTCGAAGCGTATAAGATCATTGCCTAGAATCCTGTATCGAGAATCACGGAATACTTTGACCGTCATGGCTTCCTTTGAGGAAGAGGGCTTTTCAAAAACTATCTTATTTATTTAAAATACAAATAGGGGTAAAGAAGGTAAAATAGGATATGCCAATTTGAGCTTAAAATGTAAAGGAGATGTGTATAAGTAGTAGGGAAAAGTTAGAAAATTGAATTGCAATATTGCCCTTACATCACTAAAACTACATTTTAGAATTGAAAAATAACAATAAAGTTTTTGGGGATATTTTTGGAAAATGATCTCTGAGTTCTCAAACTTTTGGCATTATAATACTCAAAGTTTTAAAATCCGTGAGGCGTAAGTGAGGTGATTTCACTTTGTGAGGCGAAGCGTAAGCCTCAAGGGCGTATGAGGCGTAAGCCTCACTTTTTTATAAAAAAAAAAAATGTATTAATTTATTTCATTAATTCTAAAAGTTGAAATAAACATGAAATATGTACAAACTTGAGCTATTTCCATGCATGTTACTTTATCAACATAACAACGTCAAAGCATTCAAGACAAATACTATTAAAACTAAATGAGCACATATTAAAAGTCAAGATCTTCTTATGATTCTAAATGTCATAAAAAAAGAAACTAGTAGAAATTAACAAATAAAAGGCTAGGTATTACCACTTCTTAGTTTTCACAATCTCTAGCATCTTTTTTTAAATTTCTAGATTTTTTTTATAATTATATATGATGATGCTACTTGCAATGACCTTATAGAAGTTCACTTAGTAATGTGTATATAGTTTGTGAGAAATTGAGGTGAGTTTCGAAACTTGGATCTCTCCTAATAATTGATATGAGAATTTTAAGAAATGAAAGGAACTAACGTATTTATACTAATATCTGTTGAATTGTTTTTGAAAAATGAAAATAGAAAAAAATGCTTTAAGTTTAGGCTTGGAGTTACAAAACTTGGATTTCTCCTAAATAATTAAGATTAGAACTTAAGAGAAAGAAAAACAACTATTGTGTTTGTTCTAAAATCTGTTCAAGTGTTTTAGGAAAAAATAATGTAAATAGAAGAAAGAGGTTAGGTTGAACCTTTTGGTTACATATATTAAGGCTTAAGCCTCATATAGCCTTGACGCATGAGTCCCAAGGCACAAGCCTGGTGTAGGTGAGGTATAAGCCTCAAGAGGGTACCAATGAGGCTTATGCCTTAAGGCGATTTTCAATAGCCTCGAGGCAAGGCGGGCCTCAAGGCGTAAGCCTCAATGGAATTTCAAAACTATGATAATAGTATAAATGTAGATAAGCATTTATCCAAGATCTTGAATCTTGCTCATACAGATACCTTAATCAAAAGATACAACTCATCCAAAAAAAGTGGCAAAATATTTGTTTTCTCATTAGAAAAATCATCCTTGAGAAAAACTGGTGAGACTTGATTAATGAATCTTACAAAATCAGGCACCACGAAAATGTAGATTCAATCCAAAAGTCAAACCTGATCATAAAACACATGTTATAGCATCAATTATATAGTCCAATGATGCTAACCCTAGGTGATTCTTGTTGTCTCAAGGAACCCCATGAGGTATATTTCAATGATTCCAAACTAGTCCATCTTTTACTCTAATAAGTTTATTGAGTGTTACAGTGAAGCAACAGAACGATAACTACTCTTTAAGAGAAGATTCACTCAAATGAGCTTATATCAATTATCAAGGCATGGAAATTCAAGTCATCAAGGATCAAGATCAAGAATCATAAAAGGTTTAATGTTAGTTTAGAATTGTAGAACTTTACTCAGCAATATTTCAGCAAGATTATATAAAAGACAAGTTTTCCTTTAATACTTGATTTTCGGAGAAAATGATTTTAATCGATTTGATTTGAAAGTTTTTCAACCTATTTGCATGTTTTTCTGAATGATTGTTTTGATCCAAAGATCACAAGTTTTGATTTGATTCTGATCAAATTTGGAAAATTGCAATAATCTACAAAAATCTTAGGTAGTGTCTTTCAGGACGCTGATGGCCATTCAAGACGCTAATGTAGTGGCTAGTCACCTAATATCAAGCCAACACTGCAGGACACTAATGAACCATCAAGACACTACTGGTTTTTGGGTTTGAGTTCTTGCTTTCAAAGCAGGATGTTGATACTCAATCAACACCCTCCTCAAACATTCCTGAAAATTGGACGCAGTCCATCAGAACACTGAAGCAACATTAGCGCCCTCCCTAAATGAACCTATGAAAACTCGATTTTCCAATCAGTTCATTTCAGGACGCTAATGCTATACTATCGGTAAAATTTGAAAAAGGTGTCATCTGTACTCTGACATTTTAGTCGCCTGAGAAAAGTAATTTTTCAAATCATTTCCTTTTTCATGCAAACTGAATTTAACCAGAACAAAGTTGCAAAACCTAAACGTACCATTTTCATTCGTTTTGACTCAGCGTTCTAATTTATCTTTTCAATGCTTCTCAAAATTCAAAAGTTGTTGATCTGGCGCAAGCTCTTCTATAAGTAACTGATCCAAGTTGAATTGCAATATCTTTTTGAAAAATCTCTAAGCTTAAACTTTTTGAATGTTAGTCGATGTTTTGCAAAATTACTTTGATAAACAATCTTTTCTTTCAAGAGTTGGTCTTTTCGTTTTGAGCTTACACTGTTTATCTTATCTTCTAGAAAACCATTGAAAGAAAAAGAAATATTTTTTACTCGATTTTCAGCTATTTCAAACCTATATATATATCTTTACTGAAATTGATAGCTCGAGTAAAGTTCATAGGATACAGTTATACTCAAATTGTATATCAGTTTTTTACTATATCAAGTTGTAATTTTTTGCAACCACTTAAGTTGCAGAGTTTATCCTTTGAGTTAGGATAGGTTGTTCTCACACCTGTAAGTTGAGTTAGGATAGGCTATCTCAAGCCTGTAAGTTGAGTAGTGTAAAGGTTGTTCTCACACCCGCGAAGTTGAAAAAGTTGCTACGGTTTGATCATCACCCGTTAAGAGGATTGTTTAGTAAAGTTTAGAAATCCTGACTGAGGAGGTTGGGTAGTAGAAGTAGGCATATAGTTGAACCACTATAATCCATTGTGCAAATTTATTTATTTTTCTGCATTGTTTCATTGCCATTACACTGCTAACTTGCTTAATTTTTAAAATGATCACGGTGTCCAATTCACCCCCCTCTTGGACACATTTCTGGGCCAACAATTCTTCCATCAATACTTAAAATATCTTATCAAAAGTTTCCCACACCAATACCATATTGATTCGTAGCATTAAGACATGAAAGAAATGAAGAAAAAACACAAGTTGGAACAAATGATATGATTACTAGTTTGCATCATTCTTTTGTCTTAGTGAAGCACAAAATTCATAAAGGTACTGATATAACCTTATCAAGAAATGATATGTCTCAGCATGCTCATATTTGGAAAATCGGTAAGTTGCATGGTCAGCAGAAAACAAAATGGGAACAGTTAAACCTTTGCAACTCCACCAAGTAAAACCACAGACTTTTGCTCTTTAAGACCCATAAGTCCAACATATGTTGCTTCAACATTCGTTGCCTTGCTATCATCTACCCATGTCACCCCATTAGAGTCTCTATGCACTGCATCAATAACTCTAAAAGTATCAGCATATTGAGTTACTATTCAGATATATGCATTGACAACTCAACTCAACAAAGCTTTTTCTGAATTACATGGGGTCGACTACATTCCACTCTACTATATCAAGGACTAAGTCAATAGTTACAACTTACATTACAAGCAGTTATATTTTAGGTAATATGCATTCTAATGCAAAATCAAGACAGCATCAATAGGCAAACATTATAAGATCCCCTCCCCCCCCCCCCCCCCCCCACAAGAAAAAGGGAAGGAAAGAAAAATGTCGTTGTCAAAATAAACAAATTCTCAAACATAACAAATCAAGGAATTGATCCACCAATAAGGAATCAAGCAAATAAATGAGCTGAAAAGCATCCTTGGTTGCAACCTAGAGGCTTCATGTTATTCAAGATTACCTATCAAAGAACCACAACAAATTAAAATAGATCATTTATTATACCATTACCCTCAAGCTGTCAATTCTTCCATGTTCATTTAATAAACTGAGCAATCAGCACTGCGTATTCATTTACAAGGCTGAGGCTTGGTGATTACTTTTACATGAAGAATCGAAGATATCAGGAATCATTAAAAACTTATTGAACTAAAGTAGCTTCTTAAGAAGTTTGACAGATTCATCATTTAAGGTACTACGCTGAGCTGTAAAGATACCAGAGCAGCATTTTAATGACCCTGTTCAGTAACCCAGGATTTGTCATTTGGAAATATGAGATAATGACACATGAGAGAATACTCCAATGTTTATTTATCTTTTTCATGTCTTTGGGCATTGTTCTTTTCTTATAAAACTCACATAGATGAAAAAGAAATAGAAATCAATAAGTCACAAGGATGCCTTAGAAATGTGATCAAATTAAAGCCAGATGACATACATCAATTTCAACTTACCAATTTGCATTCGATGAGGTGGAGTCTTTAATAAATCTATCATTGAACTGATGGAATCAACATCAATTCCAACATCTAAACCAAGAACAGAAAACGCAGCAACCGCAGCATTGACGTAGTTATGGGTCCCAATTGCCTTCATTTTCCCTAACTGAAGCTGGAAAATATCTCCACTGGTTGGAATTCTCAAGTTGCCAATTTTTGCCTCCATATCCATCTTCATAACAAAAGTAATTACTATGAACCATGTCAAATAAACCCAGCTCAAAACACAAAACACACACGCGTGCGCACAACTCAACTTGACAAAGCCTTTTCCCAACACACACACGTATCCATGCACAACAAAAAGTCATTAACGAATAATTGGTCCCAAAATATAGGGCCCTGGGTGACTGGGTCTACACTAAATGCTGTCCTAATCTCGGGTATTTTTGCCAAAAAAAAATAAATAAATAAATAAATATATACTGCCCTTAGGAATACAGTTACAACCTGAATTTTAATACATGAATAGCGAGATTTTCACAATGGTGCTCAAGTAATGACACTGAAAAGAAACATAAAAAGAGAAGAGGCAAAAACATTTTACCTTTACACCTGGAAGAGCTCCTACCCAAGTAACATTGCATTTCTCCGAATAATCTCTGAAAGCTTCGATCAAATATTGATTTCCTGTACATTTTCATATTACTGGCAGCTCAACAAAATATCAAATCAATTCTAAGAAGAAAACGAAGGGTAAAAGCACAATTGAACAACATTTTTATAAGTGAGAATTTTTATGTTTTTGGCAGTTCAAGAAAATACAAAAGTAATGCCAATGTTAAATGAAGGGTACAGCACAGCAATATTGAAAAAGAAAACTGTCTGCAGTTATTTACTTCATGGCTTTGACCAATTCATCTTATCCTAAGCTCTTTATAGTGTAAACATAATTACAATTTACTTCTGATCTCTAGTAAGTCACGCTTTCAAATCCTGCACCAAATGGGCAATAACTTGCAGCACACGAGTGTTAGCGATACTTCCTAGTATCCTACATGTGAAAGAGATGTTGTATCAAAAGAACCAGATGAAAATATTTCAATGTGTTTGACAAAATTTCCAATACCAACTGGAAGAATCGCAAGCTTGCTAAAATTCATGTGAGAAAATACTCGGCATTTAGTTTCAGCATAACTTTGCATTGTCTTATGCCTCTCTAGATGATCTGGAGTGAGGTTTAGAACCACAGCAACCTGAAAGATACCCACGAAGTCACTATATTAACCATATAGTAGACAACAAATATGGTAAATTCTGGAAGCACTCACTGAAGGGCAGAAGTAGTTGTTTGGAATTTCCATTTGATAGCTGCTAACCTCCACTACTGCAACCTAAAAATATAGTGCCATGGAAAATCTTAGATGGACGGGGAAAAAAAGATGTCAACTGTCAATGGTTAAATCTACTGGAAGAGTGAGAAGGAAAAGCTAGAATATCTGTAGATAAGAATCATAGTAGTGAAAGGAATACACTTCTTACTCAAAAGGTTCTCAAAGGTAAAAAATCATCATGAAGCATATTACCTGCATAAGCTATAAATGTCAGGAAGAAGAAAGCTAAATAACAAATCAATCTAACCTGAAATTCAGGTTTCAAGACACAAGATCCTAAGCAGTGAATAGCAGCCTCTGAAAGTGGGTTTCCAATGTTGCCTCCAACAAATGCCTTGACACCAAGTTGTCGAAGTATCTACATCAACAGTTAAATATTTCAATTATGATAGCTTACCAGGAAGTCTATACAGGCAAATATAGTACTGACTACTTGGAAATAGCCAAAACCTCACTGCTAATCAATATCTGTGCAGATTAAGCAACATCAAATTTATTTAGTTAGGCAAGTCATGCTTTATGGAATAACACGTCATGAAATAAACTAATTAGAAAAAAATACGATATTAATTAGGTGTAATGGAAATGATTCGAATGATAATATTAGAAATGAACAAATTCAAGAAATGCTTGGAGTAGCCCCAATTAACAATAAAATGTAAGAATATTGAAGATGGAGGATCGGAAAAATAACAATGAACCATTAGATGCGTCAATTACGAAGAGTGATGTATTAACTATTGATACCAAAAAAAAAAAAAAGAGATTTAAATTAACACAAATCAAGATGTTTTTCATGAGAAATAGAGAATTATACATATATTTGTGTGTGTGTGTGTGTAAATACATTGCATGCGATCTTTACTATATATGTTACCAAGACTCTAGTATGGGTGTTGAATGCAAATACATATCTGAAAGTTGGACTTGTTCATTTTCAAATTATGGGATAGGAGACTTGGCTAAAAAGTGTCTTAAAAATTCGGATCTAAGCACTTGGATTGGGTTATGTTCATTAACAAGTATTACTCTACCTTTTTCCTTCCTTTTTTTTTTATTCTTCTCAATTGTTTATTTTCTTCTTTTTTTTCCACTTAAGTGAATTGCTCCCTATCCTCTACATGGCAGTATTCCAAAATTTGAAGTGTTTGACACATATCCCACACTCGTGTCGGTATCATGAAGTATCGAACAGGTACATTAGGCTAAAGTAAATAGTCTATCTAACATAGTTGACTATATTAATAAAATTTTAATATTTATAATTTTATTGGTGTTTTTAATAGAAAAAATATGTTTCATCCTTTAATGAAAACCAATTCAGCAAACTAGCATAACCAAATGGTAGAGAGAAGGAAGTGGAGAAAGTGGAGAAGGGGAAGCAGGCTATGAAGGTATCAAAAGTGGATACAGAAGGAGGAGAGGGGAAGCACGATGTCTTGGAAACGGCTAGGGAGTGCTAAGGGGGGAGGGAGGGGTACATCCGTTATGGTATAGGTTGAAGAAGGTGAAGAGAGGATGGCACTGGTTGTGATGAAGATTCTATCATGGAAAGTAAAAGGTTGTGGTTTCAAAATCAAGAGGGCCATCAAGAAGGTAATTGGTACATGCAAGCCAAATGTCATCATCTTGCAAGAAGTGAAGAAAGCCATAGTTGATAAGGAGCTAGTCAGTGATCTCTGATCATACTATCAAAAAGTCAAGCTCAAGTGGGTCCAGGTTCGAGCAATACCTTATAATAACACATAAATGATGTGCTTGGGTCCAACCCGATTTAAAATTCAGGCAACATATCTTTGCCCAAACCTGACCCTATTTAAAACTAAGTTACCCAATTTTGTCCAAATTTTAAAAACTTATATTATAATTACTATTAATTAATATTCATATATACAAAATAAAAAATAATAATGTATAAAATTTATTACTAATATATTCATATTTTTAAAAGAAAATAATGATAGAACAAAAGTAATTTTATGACAAAATTACATAATTAGTTATGTATTTTAAGCAAGATAAAAATAAATATTTAAAATTTACAATTTTAACTCTAGATAAACCATCCGGATTTTTAAAAGTGCTTGCCTGAACCCAGCCTGATTTTTGAATTAGGACCTAAGTTTTTCCCCAAACCTAGCCGTAATTTTTAATAATAATGCCCAAACCCCTTTATACCAAGTCGAGCAATCAAGTTTGGGCACACTTTGCCAGCCTTAATCTTCCACAATCGAGGTTTAAGAAGTGGATCTTGCCGCTAGCTATTGGATTTGGTGGGGGAATTCTAGTGGCATGGGACAGTAGGAAAATAAGGGTATTAGAACACTTATAAATAAGGGTCATAATTTTTGGGACGGAATTGCAGGGTTGCACAATTTGTGCAGTCTTGATCAATGTCAGTGAGGAGGGGGGATTTTAATGTAGTTTCAAGATCGAAAGAGAACAAATAGCCCAATACTCACAAGGGGAGACAAAGAAATTTGACAGTTTGATTTAGGAGTTGGAACTAAGAGATTTATCACTACTCAATGCATTATATATATGGTCAAACCTGAGAAACAACTCAATTTGTTGTCAACTTGATAGGTTTCTTGTGGGGCAAAAAGATGGGATTTTTTATATCCATACTCGAGGCTCAAGATTGAAGGCAAGCTAGTGTCGAACCGTTGGCCGATAATTTTAAATTCTGAAAAGTTCTATTGGGTCCTTCACCATTTAGGTTTGAACATATGTCTTACCCAAATTTCAAGCAGATAGTGGAGCAACGGTGGGTGGAGATAGGGGTGGCAAAATAGGCCCGAACCCATATATCTGCTTTTGTCTGGCCCGCTTTAAAACGGGTACGAACAAAATCTTTTAAAAACCAGGCCAGGTACAGACAAAAGATTTATATTCATTCTAAAAACTAGGCCAAGTCCGAAGAAAAGCTTCGAAAATCAGGTACCTAGCTCCTACTTAATACAATGAGTAATGTAGCAATTTTATGTATGCTTTTAATGGTTGTAAAACATTTTTTACTTTTGTTGTCATTTATTATAAACTTCAAGGAATTTGTTTGATGTTATATTATCTTATTAAGTACATGCAATATCAAATTATTTACTATAATGTTCAAAAAATTATTAAGTACATGTTGCAAAAATGGACAAAATCGCCAAAGTCGAGCTACCCGATTTTTAAAACATACAGGTATAGACGAACGCATGCTATCTGTTTCTCAAACCGGGCCGAGTATGAACAAGTGTATGTTCATTAATATGAAGCATTGTCCGTACATGTACCCGCCCATACTCGAGTATTTGCCACCCCTAAGTGGAAAGTAGGGCTATATACTGGGAAAGATATTAGTTTATGCAATTATTAAGATTTTTTTAAGATGAAGTTGAAATTATGGAGTAGAGAGGTTGCTACCCAAGATATATTGAGGAAGAGGGAGTTATGGGAAAGTCTTAAAGTTTTGGACAAAGAAGAGGGTGCTTTGCAATGAATATATTTCAAGCTTTAGGAAGGAAAGCAATTAAGGCATAATATACAGAAATTTATGACAAAGAGGATAGGGCAGCATTTCTAAAAGCTAAAGAAAGATGGGCTAGAGAGGGCGATGTTAAGTCAAAATATTTCTCATAAGATTTTGAGCAATTGGAAACCAAGAAGAATAATATCAAGCTTAAGAGGGGGGCTGGAAAATTGGTAGACAAGAAGAAGCTATAGTGGAGGAAGTTGTGACATACTTTGGAAGGCTATTTGACAAGGAAAAAGGATGCCTTTGGCGAGTGGAAGGTATAGATTGGAGACCTACACAAGAGACAAAGAGAGAATGGCTTGGGAGACCATTTGATGCGGATGAAGTTAAGGAGGCTATGTTCAATTGTGAAAGAGCAAGGGCACACCAGGTCTCAATGGTCTTTTACACTAAAATTTTATCAAATTTACTGGGAGAAAATTAAAGGAGATTAGTTGACGGTATCGGAGGAATTTTTTTTGAACAGGGATGGTCAATAGATGTACCAATGTAACATATGTGTGTCTAATCCCAAGAAGGTTAACTCGAAGAAAATGGAGGATTTTTGGCCAATTACTTTAACTACGAGTATTGAAAAAATCATGGCAAAGACTCTAGCAGTTAGGTTGCAACAGGTAATTCATCACACAATAGCAAAAACATAGATGGCCTTTGTGAAAGGGAGACAGATAATTAATGCCATATTAAAAGCCAATGAAGCAGTTAAGGATTATAGGAGTAGACACAAAGAGAGGGTGGCTTTTAAAACTAATTTTGCAAAATCATATGAAATAGTCAACTTGGAGTTCTTAGATTATGTTTTACAAACGTAGCGGAAGCGTGTTTGAATCAATAGATTCAAGAGAAAATTGATAAAATAAAAAAAAAACAAAAAAGGAACTAAGAATCAGAATTTGCTTTTGAAAGAGAGTGATAATTGAATGCTTAAACTCAAATTTGGAGCTCCTTATATAGATAACTCCATTGAAACAACTTAGAAACTTCCTAAAACAATTAAAAATAAATTTCTTAAGCTATATAAGACACTTTAGCAACTTTCTAATTATATTATAACTCGATTTAGACACTACTAGATGATACTTTCTAATTACACTGAATAACAAAAAAGAATTTAGAAACCTTTAAAACTCCTACTAAAATACAATTCTACCAATATAGAAACTTCTTTAAAAAAAAGAACTTGACTAAAAACAAAAAAGAAACTACAATTAATATTTGGAACTTTGCTAAACATTATTCCATGTCCTTACATCATTTACTCAATAAGGGATTTTTGGTCGAGATGTAAAATGGATAAGCGGATGCCTTGGGTCAGTTTGGTACTCAATTTTTGCTAATGGGACACCAAGGGGCAAGAAAGTGAGTTCAAGTGGGTAACGGCAAGAAGACCCCTTGTCACCCTTTTTCATTACAATGGTGACAAATGTGTTGGGAGGAATGATTGAGAGAGCAAAGGAGTTGGTGAAGGATTCACTATAGGATAGGACAAAGTGCAAATACCACATTTACAATTTGTTGAAAGTTGTGTATTTTTCCTCAATAATGACAATACAAGTATAGTAAATACAATCAAAGTGGTTTAGAGTTTGTGTAAGTTGTTGGGTCTCAAACATAACTTGGCAAAGTGCCAACTTGTAGATTTTTGCATGGAGGGGGGCAATCTTGGTCGACAGGCTAAGATGTGTGATTGTTCAGTGGGGAAATGGCCCCTCAAGTATCTAGGGATGCCTCGAAGGTAATCCATCAGGGTCTGCCTTCTGGGAAACAACAATAGCAAAGATATCAAGTAAGGATCAAAGGTTGGAAAAGAGGAATTTTGTCTAAAGGAGATAGAGTAGTTCAGCTTAGGGCTATATTGGAAGCTCTTCCAACTTTTTTCTTATCAGTCTTTCAAACTTCAAGGAGGGCAGCAAGGGAGATAGAGAAGATATTGGGAGACATTTTATGGAGGGGAGACAGGGATTAGTACAGGGAGGCACTTACTTAAGTGAGGTAGAGGTGTAAATGGGTCGGGCTGCGTTGGGTTTGGCACAAAAAATGGCCTGAAACAGGTCAAGTGAAGATTTTCTTCACCCGAACCTGACCCAACACCCTTTAAAAATCAAGACTACCTGACCGACCCAAAGTCTAGTCGAGTTGGTTGGTAGTCGGGTTTAGAAGCTCAACCTTATAACCCAGAACCATAACCTAAAGAAAAATAAATAAATAAATAAAAGCAAAGTCTATTACTCTTATCAAAATAAGAGAGTGGAGCAATTTAAATAACATGATGATATACAAGATCATATACATGCTAAACATAATGCATCATGTCAATATTCAAGACAACGCATTTCATTTTCTAAACATGTAATATGAAATCCTAGACACCTCCTGAGTAAGAAGCAATCAAGAGCTTGAGCGAGCGACACCCAACGCCCGATTGAACTTCCTTACCAGTATTTTATTAGCATTTCTGGGATTGTATGAACCATAGGATCCGCCCGCCAAAACAAGTACCATGCCTAGGCGAATCCTAACATACACAATTCATAAAAATCTTCTGCAAGGTCCACAATTAGGGATCACCATCTAGCCCAACGGAATTCCCTAGAATTTCATACTAGGAGATCCACCCAATTGCTAACCTTATTAGACGATGCTCAAATCCATTTCATGAATTATTAAAACATGCATAACACATATATATCAATTCAAACACTTTATAATACAATGTCATATATAGAAACCAAATGTAAAGAAACACTCACAATTGATTGGCTAGACTTAGCCAATCCAAATTCAACTAAGACTAGGCACTTCAACCTCAATTGACACAATTGGGGATATCTAGATCAATCACAAACCCTGCATATGCATAGGTTCATTCATCAATAAAATCAGTACAATTACATGCCTATTAACAATGATTAAACCCCAATTCAATAACCAATTTTAAACTCTAAAATGGTTGCACCTTTGAGCTAACTCATGTAACTCAATTAAACCATTTTACATCTAATTAAACTCATTTAACCCAAAAGAAGGCATAAGGTTGATTCCCATGATCCAACCATCATAATACAATGCATTCAATCATAATTTGGATCAATTAGACTAATCCCCATGTCAATTTAATTAATTGACTTAGTCTAGGCCAAAAGTCTCAAATTTAGGTAAAGTTCCAAATCACGCCCTTAGCCAAATTTGCACTACACCTAGGTTTTCCAACATGCAAAATCAGTATTATACACCATCAGTCATCCACAATGACACATTTAATCAACATAGTTGACTTGCATTTCAAATGGAAAGCTATAGGTCACATTTCTAGAGTTAGGGTCAAATACATGGTTTCACATTTAAACACCCTTAATAATGGAATTAGAAACATTAATTACACTCCTAATTCAATGCATTGTTCGGATGTAACAAACTGCCAAACGAAATATCTAATAACTAAATTAACCGTTCAGATTCAAGAATATCAAGAGACAAACCTTCTGTCCAAAATTGAGCTAAATCTAACGGCAAATCAAAGAGATATGCCTCTTTGATTAAGACAGCTCTAATTGTACGGTTTCTCCCCTCCTGTTGAAAATACTTGAACTCTGACGATTATATCTCACAAAATACTCAACTAGTCAACATCTTAACCGTTCATAATCCAAAATGTCCAGTTTTGAACCATCTGCTGAAGTATCACATCCATCCAACGGCAGATTTAGGAGATCCAGCAGTTTGATCTAAACAGTGCGAGAAATCCAGATTTTCCGACCAGTTGTATTTGGAAGGTTATAACTCTTAACATCCGACTCCGATCACAATCTCCACCGACCATAATGAAGAGATATCAAAGATGAACAAGCTGACCAATTTTAAGCTTGATCCAACCATGGATCAAAGAGATCTAGACTCTGATGCTAAATGCTGCAAGGAAGTTTTCTTCTCTCCTTCCTCTCCTTTTCTTTTTTTTTTTTCTTTTCTCCCAACCTTACTCTCTCAAAAAGTCCCCCTAGGAAGAAAATGAGAGATTGAGGCACATGTCACACCCACATGCACCCATTTTTCCAAGTGTTAATCATGCTCCAACACCATGTCAAGTATTTGCTCAAGGGCTCATTTGTTAGCCACATGGCTTTTACCCAATCACAACCTCACATGTGAGTTGTTATTCAATCCACTAATTCCAACAATTCCATCATTTTTTTCATTTATTTAATTAATACATGCTCATTTCAAATCATGGTCCAATTGGCCTCATTATACAATTAATAACACATACATTAATATTAATATGTCACTATTAATATATTACTTTTAGTGATGTGTATTATTATCACTATCAATGTCAATAGCACATAAATGACAATATTAATAATAATAGAGAATTATATATATATATATATATATATATATATATATATTAATGTATCATTATTAATATTGTCATTATTATTATTATTATTATTATTATTATTGTCATTATGTGCTATTGACATTGATAGTGATAATAACACATATCACTAAAAGTAATATATTAATAGTGACATATTAATATTAATGTATGTGTTATTAATTGTATGGGGCCAATTGAACCATGATTTGAAATGGGCATGTATTTATTAAATAAATCATTTGTAGATCAAACTGCTGGATCTCTTAAATCTGTCGTTGGATGGATGTGATACTTTAGCAGATGGTTCAAAACTGAACGTTTTGGATTATGAACGGTTAAGATGTTGACTAGTTGAGTATTTTGTAAGATATAATCGTCTGAGTTCAAGTATTTTCAGCAGGAGGGGAGAAACCGTCCAATTAGAGCCGTCTTAATCAAAGAGGCATATCTCTTTGATTTGCCATTGGATTTAGCTCAATTTTGGACAGAAGGTTTGTCTCTTGATATTCTTGAATCTGAACGGTTAATTTAGTTATTAGATATTTCGTTTGGCAGTTTGTTACATCCGAACTATGCATTGAATTAGGAGTGTAATTAATATTTCTAATTCAATTATTAAGGGTGTTTAAATGTGAAACCATGTATTTGACCCTAACTCTAGAAATGTGACCTATAGCTTTCCATTTGAAATGCATGTCAACTATGTTGATTAAATGTGTCATTGTGGATGGCCACACACGATCATAGAAATGGATGGTTGTTAACTATGTTGATTAAATGTCTACATTTACAATTTGGCTATAGAGTATAGTAATACATGGCCACACATGATCATAGAAATGGATGGCTGTTAGGTCATGACTTGGCCAAGCTAAGCTTGTGAGCCAAAAGGCTCGTGTTCCCTCTCTGTTTCAACCCCCAGACCTCCATAGATGACAGCAAGGTTGAAAACACCAAGAAAAGGAACTAAAAGAGGAGGAAAGTGGATTGTGTGACGTGGGTGAGCTGATCGCACCCACGGCCTTCATACTGTTTTGTTCCCTTTAAAAATCGATCAAGAGTCATTAATAGAGATTGTGGGTATTTAACATCTAAAGAATGAAGATGGAGAAAGAGAATGAATAAAATAGATAAGAAGAAAGGAGGGAGATTCAGCCTCAAAAACTAGGCAAAATAGGTGAGGATTGTACCCGGAAAAAGGAAGAAACAGAAAGGAATGGGGTGATAGGAAAACCAGCCGAAATCTAGCCACCTATTGTTCAAAAAATAGCCAACGAAACCTACACCATTAAAACCAACCAAAAGTTGTCAGCATTCGGACCAAGAAATCAAGGGTGTTTCCACTTCATCTTCCAGCCCGCGTGCTTTTAGGAAGACAACCTATTACTATCTAGGTCTTCTGACCTGAATTCACCAACCCATGCAGGTTGGCCCGCCACCGACCCCTTTGGTGACTGCAACTGAAAACCTTAGCCCACCAACATGCACCTAAAAACTACACTTGTGACCTGCATCCCACACTTTTTTTCCTTGAGTTATTTGGTCCAATTTTGACTCAATTTTGGATTTATTTCTCACCCAAATATTACCCTTGTGACTAATAACCTGCACAACTGAACTAAACAATATCCAATTGGCTTGGTCAAATGGGAATTGGCTCAATTTCCAATTAAAAATTGGGTAAATTGGCTTAATCATTTGTAGCTAAACCTAATCCATTACACAAAATTGACTTGACTAAAATCAAATTGACTTAACTAACCTCAAATCAAATATAAACCATATATCTAGTTAATGAATTAAGTCAAAATTAGATTGACCTAATGTCAAATTGACTTAACCAAGTTCAATTAACCTTAAGCCATACATCCAATTGATCAAATTAAGAAAAATTGACTTGAGTCAAGTCAAATTGGTTGGACCAACCCCAATTAATCTTAGCCTATGAATCTGATAGAACTAAAGAATTTAGGACAAGAAAGTGAGAAAGAATCAAAGAATGGTTCTCGTGTATTTGCAAGAAAATCAAGAAACAGGAAGTTACAAAGCAGTTAATTTGAGTGAACTGCACACTCCACTTATTACACAACTGAAAAACAAAAGAATGAATCCCCAGTCCCAATTACACCCTCTACTTATAGTACATATTTCTCAAACTTCACCAGCACCCTCCCAGCACGTGACATACTTCCAGCTTTTTCCTTATTTTCCTCTTGTCCAACACTTGACTTTCTTCTCCTAACATATGTAAAATGAACAGGTGGTTTATCAGAATCTAATGACCAAATTAAGTCAACATTGACTTGGCTCTGATCAAATTGACCTGATCAAAATCAATTAAACCAGAAAGTTCAATTAGATTGCTCATGCATTGGCAAGATATGCACTATTGAATGGTATTTCCCACTCTTGGGTCTCTTTTATGTCCATCCAGTTATCAGCTCATGTTTCTCCTTACTCTTAGAATGTTTCTTTCTTGAGAAAAAAAAAAATGTCTGTTAAACCCAACCTAGCACTTGATTGACTTAGAAGTTAGAACAGTCAAAATTAACTTGACCAAAGTCAAATCGACCTTAATAATTTCAATCACTCCTGGCCCATGAACCTAATTGATCTAGCAACAAGAAAATCTTCTTGACTAAGGTCAAATTGAAATCAAACTGAAACAACAATTCTAAAATTTTGCTTGACCAATGTCAATTAACCAAAATCACGTATTAGATCAAATTTTGTTGTTTGCAATTAAGTTTAATCCAAGTTTTATTAAATTAACCCAACCTAACAACAGATGACTTAATGACTCATACTTAGGGTAGGTAAAGCTCGTTGGATCCCAAATTGATTAAGCTGAACTTGAGACAGTCAAGCGTTGACCATAGCTGACTAAGCTCGACCTATATTGACCAAGCCTTGACTTTAATTGACCAATCCTATAAGATAATCCTTTTGAATCAAGTATAACCCGTTGACTTAAGTCAACTACTTTTCATTAAATTATAGTAGAATTACCAAAAACGAATAGAAACATTTAGTTAAACCACTATCGCTAGCTTTGAAAGTCACAGTAATCAAAGTACTATCATCTATCACAGGGGAAAATTATTAGATTGCCCTTCAATGTTCATACTTAACATAAAATAGTTGGTTGGGGAATTAATGGGTCAATCAAGTATCAAAACCTCCTTAACTTGATGAATTCCTTGCAATACGCCTTCAGTTATCAACCAAGGCATCAAATCCTTAAACTAGAAAAGTCCTGGTAACACTTACCACTAACAACGCGCAATTTACCCAAACGAGGAGCTCTACATAGAGCACCTCAAGATCCATGTGACTGCCTACAATTACAAACAAACCTTGACCTTGATAAGAGGACATAATAACATAAGAACGGAGGAAACTCTAGATCTCTACATGAAGAGTTAAAGATTTAAATAAGATACTCTTGATAACTAAAATGATAATCGTTTGATGTCAATTGCCCTTAGAAAAGGAATCTTTCGTCTTTACTAGGTATTTCAAATATCCTATGAGGCATTACAAACTAAATTAAACGCGTCAGCTAATCTTAGGCGATAGCACAATTAGGTTATACATAATCTAGGCCGAACAACAAGAAATTACCATGATGCCTTTGGTATCAAATTATTAATAAAAAAATCTTAATAAATAAGAGTAAAAATCTCAATTAGCATTTGCACTTCAAGAATTCAAAATCATTAATAAAATAAAGCATAAAAATGACTATTTTAACCAAAAAACCTTGAGGTTGGAAAATGTTACCTGTTTAACACAAGTGACACATCCAACCTTATACATTGAGACTTTGGATTGATCTTACTTCATCAAAAAATCTTCTCAACATTTTGATTATTCAATCCACAAAAATATATAAATAAATAAATATATGTACACATTTCAAGCATTCATTCTTCATCTACTAATCATGAACATTTTGAATACTAAAGCTTCTCTTCAAACTTCTAACTTAGCATTAACTTTCAATTTACCTTTATTATTTGATTTGATATCATTAGCAAACATCAAACACTACATATCATAATCCTCCTGACTGCATTCCGTCAACTCATTGATAACTAGTGCATAAAAATATGCCGTTAAAGTTGATTCATAATAGAAACTACTATATTTGGTAATTCATTAGTTTCTCATAATCTAAGGTTCACATGGCAAAGTGTACACCAATTAAATAAAGGCACAAAAATACATAATAATTGGATATGGACTAAAAATAATAACATGTGCATTATGCATCTTTTTATTAAATAGGCCTCCACTTTGAACTAAAATATCAAAATAAAATAAATTTCTAACAAAAGTGAATGTTTTTCATAGATCGTAGTTACATAATATTATAGGCATATAACAAAACTGATATCTACAACTTATAACTATAGGGATCACCGGATTAGGGATGTAATTATTCAACTCAACGTATAATGAAGTACATATAAATTACAATAACATAAGTCTTACAATAATTGTTGTTGGAGCAAACATATAAAACATCATTATAATCAAAGCTATAAGAGTTTCAAGTATGTGATTTAATAACCTATAAAATTAATTTTGGTTTCAAATATTATAATAACCATAAAATTAATTTTCATTTCAAGAGGCACATGTGGTAAGGCACCTTTCTAAAGGGCAAAGAGATGAGACCAAAGCCCTATAAATTAGTATAAACATTGAAAAAGTTCAAACATAACAAGATTAAAGCTTATTCCTATATGTATGTTGACTATACGTATCTTGCACTTATACTCTTTCTAGGCCATGTTATCCACTAACCAATCAGTATCTGTGTACTTCATGGTTATATCAACCCAGGTCAATTTTTCACTAACTTATATTTTACTTCAACTAGCACCTTCTCACTCTTTTGTAGATAATTAATAACAAAAAAAAAATGTATCTAGTGCACGAGGCGCCCACCATTGCGAGGTTTGGAGATGGGGCAATGTATGCGGCCTTATCACCATACTCACTATCTCACTCTTTTGTAGGTATATTACATATTTTGTTTCTCTAAGTACAATCAAGGATCATTTTTGTCATTTTTGTCACTATCTAGATCCAACACATCACATTTGTCATCATTGTAAATTCCTAATTTTAGCCAAAACCACCTCCAAAGCATGCCTAATATGGCAGATTGTTTGTGATTCCCGTTCACATCAAGTTTAGCAATTTCCTTAAAGAAGTGGGCATGTTAATGTGTTTCTTCTCTTTAATTTAGTGCTGCAGATCTAATTTTCTCTTTTTTCTCATTTACTTTAAAATATAAACAATAACCGAATATCAGACAGTTAACTATCTACTAAGACCACTCGAGTTTTATGTCTATGATTTAAATGAGAAGATGACAACAGAATGAAAAACAAAGACATCTAAAACCCCTGAAAAAAAAAAAACAATGGAATGAAGGAATTGCAAGTTAAATGAAACCTGTCCAGCAAAAGTAGTGATAGTAGATTTTCCATTGGTTCCTGTCACTGCTAAAAGCTTGATATCTTTAGGAAAAACTTCTGCTGCAAAATCCAACTCAGACACCACTTGAACTCCCTATTTTTCAACAGAACAGAAAACCTGTAACCCGTTAACCACTTCCTTACCCCCACACAAGCCATTTATAAGATATGTTAATAAAAAATGCTGCATGCTTACAGTTTGTAAATATATCAAAACTTTTACATTCGTGAAAGTGAAAGCATTCCAGGATATATGGATAATTATATTTATATATAGTTCTCCACTTCTCCCCCTAGTTCATGTTACATGTGAGAAGTAAAATTTGTTTCTAGAATTGAAAGTTTATTTCTCTTCATACATGTTCCTTGCACTTACTGATTGCCATAACATTGAAAGACCATGGTTCTCAAAGGGAATTCCAGGAGAGACCACCACCCTATCTGCATTCTCCAGGAATTTTCTATCAAAGTTTCCCAGAATCGTCTTTAAATCACCATTCTTCTCAAATGAAGGATCTTCCTACGGTCACAAAGCACCTCCAACATTAAATCAACAAAAAATTTAAACAGGGGTAAGTCCAAGTGAAAGTGACAAATCATGAAACCAATGGTAATTGCATACTTCCAGTGGGAGCAGATTCTCATTTCTATCAATGGCTATAACTGAAGCTCCTCGGATGAGAGCAAGTCTTGCAGCAGCTCTTCCAGATATGCCCAGCCCAAGAACCTGCACCAATAACAGGAAACTTCAGTATGACAAATTGGGTACTCAGTTTTTTTTTTTTTTTTTTTTTTCACGGTACAGTTTCTAAAAAATTTAAAATTAAGAAGTGTTGTTCTAACTGCAACATAAATCTGATAATCATTCTCATTTTTTGTAGCTAGAAAAGCGCACATCTTCAAATTTTAACATTTTTTTCAAGTGTTAATACCTACATTGTTGTTTTACGGGTACTTGGATCGAATCAACCAACAACCATAAGCCATGGTTAGCAACTCAACAAATTCCACTTACAGAATAAGAAATATATCTTAGCACACTTGTCGAGAAACAAAAAAAAAAAGCGAAATCATCCAAACTAAGGCCTATTTTAAGTTTTAAGATATTGGTGTTGCAATGAAACGGAATCAATTGAGACGGGTTTTTTTACTGATTTTAAGCCAATTCTTGTTTATTACTACAGAATCGTCCATTCGACTCAACCCGCTGCACAAAATAATGAAGAATCAAGTAGGAATACGAAGGAGTAGTTAGAATTAGGAATACTCACGGCAACAGTCTGGCCTTTAAGATCTTCTTTACAGGGACGAGTATGAAAACTCGTAGCGTTGGGGTTTGCAGAAGTAACTGAGTTTAGGGTTAGGGTATGGAATATTGACGTTATTAACGTCGAAATCATCGCCTCACAAGACAAGTGGGTCGGCAACTCTGGGGAGACGAAGCGAGACTAGCAGGGCTGATTTATTTTTATGAAATTAAATTAGATTGAAGAGGATCTTAATACAATTAAAAATAAAGTAATATTATATTTAGTGATATATTTAAAATTAAAATAAAAAAATAATTAAAAATTTTAATTAGTTAAAATTACATAAAAAGAATTTTAAAAATTAATTTGCAAAATCAAAAACAATAAGAAGCTGAAGTTGTACAAGGGATAAAACTATCTGAATACAATGGCGGGATTGTTTTATCTTACTATAATGAGATAAAATTGTGAGGTGGAATAAAAATAATTTTATCTTATCTTAACTTTAAACATAGGATTAGAATTAAAAATAGTTTAATTTCATACACCAAACAGCCTCATGGTGTGTTGATAGAAGGAGAAAACAAGGTAAAGCACCGGAAAATGGTCTCAGCAACGTCGCGTACTAGCTTTAGCTTTGTATCCATCCTTCTGATCAAATTCCAAACGAGATAAATTCTTGGACCAAAATCTCCACTATGTTCAAAGAATTTACAGATATAGTTTTTTAAAGCTATTTTAAAAATGAAGGTAACAAGCTTACGGGTGTTCACCGATAGGGATGCTTTGGCCAAAATACTAAACCAATTCAATTAACTCAGGTTGAAAAAATAAAAAATAAAAAATTGTAGCATTGGTTTGATGACCCCCACCTTTTATATTTTGATGATTACAAATAATATTTCAAGTTATTTAATAAACTTTATTGAGCATATCAATTTAAATATTTAAGATCAAATTAAAGTCAAAGTCAAAAGCCACAATAGTCAATTGATGACCAACGTAATCAAGTTTCATGATCATAGTCTTTTTCAATATATTTCCATAGATAATTTTGGGGTTGTAGAGTCCTTTTTAAATCACTTAGCCACTCCATGCATGCATTCATATTCTTCTACCTCAAAAAGTTTTTCAAAAGTCAAAGTTGATTAAATTGTTTTGAAATGTTTTTCAAACTTCAACTATTTATATCATACTTCATTTCAAGTGTATTTAAGCCAAAATGTTTGAGAAAAATAGTTTTGAACTCGAAATTTCAAAGAAAATCAATTTCGAAAGTTTCTTAGTGTCAAAAACGTGTTTCACCCTTAAGAAACATGTTTCAAACGGTCCAAGTCACAAATCTAACAAAAAAGAAAAAGCGTACTTCTATTGAAAGAAACATGTTTTTGCTTTCTACGGTAGAATGAACATTATTCTTAATTTCTGCTAGAAATGTGTTTCTACCTTAAGAAACACACTTTTATGTTTTGTGGCAGAGTGCACGGTTTCTGGGATTTCTTACATGAAACGCGCTCTTTGTTCACCGAAACATGTTTCTGTTCACACAAATGCGTTTTTGTGATTTTTGGCAGAACAATTGTTTCAAAGCTCTTGAATGTCAAACGCTTTTTTGTTTCCAGATACGTGTTTCTCTGTTTTGCTATTAGCAAGACTATTTTGAGTTTTTCAAAATTAATTTATTGGAATCATTGGCACAAGTCCCTAAGTACATTAAACCTAGACTAAATGTTGGAAACTGTAGTTTTCAAACCCTAACACTATATAAACCTAAGTTAGAGCATTCCAACACATCTTTTTGAATCATTATCTGGTTTTGAACTTAAACTTCGCCTTGTTTTTGTGATTTCAAGCTTGAGAGAGTTCTTTCAATTACTGGTTTTCAATCTAAAGAATTCTTCTAAGTTTTTAAGAGTATGAATCTTTGATTTAAGCTTTAACCTTCATTCATTTCATCAAATATCAAAAAGTGGCCTTCCATCCATCTATTGTGTTTTCGTCTTCACTCAGTTTGGTTGATTAATCTAGGAAGATATTCACATTACTTTATAAGTATTATTTGAATATTGTTGGTAAGAACATTCTCATTTCCATTTCAATTTGAATTTGTATTTCAATTGTCTTTTTAAATTCGGAGAAGTTCTTCTAATTGAAGAACAACACTGTTTGTAATCGGTTTCAATCCTCACCCGTAAGTAGGATCAGTGGTGGTGCATTTTGAGAATTTTTGACCGGAGAGATCAAATAGTGGATGTAGGCTTTGGAAGCCAAACCATGCTAAAGTATTTGTATTCAAACTTCTTTATTTCCTACACTTCAACTTGATTGTTTAATTTTTTTAATTTACTTAAAGCAATTATTTAAAAACTTGGTAGTCCAATTCACCCCCCTATTAGACTTGAATCTAGGCCAACAAATATACTAATATAGATTATAAAATTGCATAATTTGCTTAATATGTCTTTGGATTCTAAATAGTATTTTATAAAATTATTTCTATGTTAAATGTGAATATCATAATAGTTATTATGATATTCACAACAACGAACCAGAATGTGAAACTACTCCCTCTAGATTTCACGAAAGACGGTACTCGTCGTACCCAACAACAAACCAGAATGTGACTCCAAACTACTTAGTATTTAGGAAGGGCATCAGGTCAGCTAAGATGACTTAGTGCAACCCAAACTAATGAGACAACCCTAAGGTAGAGTTCCACATTAAGGAAAACGCCCAAAAGGGAGGAGCTCAATCAGCCGAGTTGACCTCTTGATATTTCAAGAATAAATAGATTTGACCGGTATGGGCCTCACCTTGTGGGTCCCACCCTCATGTATAGGAAGCTGCCATGTGGCACTATCAGCTTAGTTACAGATGTCACAACCAACCTGGCCATATGACCCTCACCTATAAATACCCCATTAATCCCCTACTACCCGAGTAAGTAAGTAAGTAATAACTAAAGTTAATGCAAGTTAATTTTGAGACAACTCAACTCTAACTTAGGCATTTGAGGGTTTTTGGTCGGCACCATACCAATAATCCTAACAATAGCCTATTTTCCTTTCTTCTCTTACAAGTCTGAGGTGCCTAGCTCGTGTTGAAGTTGTTAAGATCATGGTTTTAGCTCAGCTCATTCTATCCTAGTAATCACAATTTGGTGTTGATCAAATTTTGCACCAAAATTTGGTATTGTCTGGAGGGAAGAAACGATAAGACAAACTCGGCTCATTCGATATGAGCCAATAGGTAGATCCCCATATCGATATGGAACCACCAACTTCACTTGTCATGCCTCGAGCTAGGCCAAGATGACCATCCCAAAACCCAAAACAAAGTTTTGCTTAGAAGCAAAGAACTCAATTAAGTAACAAGAAAAGATTTCCCAACTCACGTTTCAGCAACATCAAGCACAAAGGGCCCTAGCTCTAGTCCAAGGCAACTTATCTCAGAAGAATGAGATGAGTGGGTGCTAGAGTATTTGCTTGAAACCAAGGTCAGGTTTGCACTAAGGTGAGTAGCAAACTAAATCTCACCACAAATCCCTACCAATAGGAGATCTCCGCCACTCGTTGGATCTCAAAAGGAAAGGTTAGACCATAGGAAGTTTCCACCTCAGGTCGGAACTCAAAAAGTGGAGCCTGACCTCAAGGAAATCACACCTCTGATAAAAAACCCAAAAGTCATCCAAGACCGAGAGGGTTATGTCAACGTAATCTAACAACACAAAACACAACTCAACTTGACACTATCGCGAGTATAAGGAATGTCCCTCCCTATTTGTTAAGGAAATTCTTCAAGCCCCCTACCTGATGGCGTCAAAATAGCTCAGGTAGGAAAATACAATGGAAAAGGTGACTCGAGAGATTGCGTGGAAAATTACAATTCTTGATGGAGTTTGAAGGCTATGAAGGCCTAACCATGTGCAAGGGCTTTAAAATCGCCTTAATTAGCCAACTAGGAAGTAGTATCACAAATTTTGACCGAGCATAATTTGCTCTTTCGACCATCTATGCCACAAGTTTGTCAACCACTTCATAAGACAAAAGGTAGCGGTGACAACATAGGCCTAGACTCGTTTGTCCGCTTTCGTCCGGCCCACTTCAAAACAGGTATGAACATAAACTTTTATAAACCTGACTGGGTACAAACATAAATTTTTGTTCGTTTTAAAAATCGGGCTGGGTTCGGACAGGAGCTTAAAAAACTGGGTACTCGATTTCTACTTAATACAATTATATAAGGGGTAATAAATAAATAATTTAATTTTGGGATGCTCATATGATAAGTAGAATTTTAGGTACCTTTTATGCTAAAGTGTAGGTATATTTTATGTCATAGTTTTTGTATGTTTTATTTCGGTTTTGCATTTTTATATGTTACTTTAGGTGAATTATTTGATGAGTTTAACACTTAGTTTATGACTGATTTTGTAGGTGAATTGTTTGATGAGTTTAACACTTAGTATATGATTGATTTTGTAGGCTTTGAAATGGTTTTGAAGTGTTATTAAAATGATAAACAAATGGCCAAGCAATCTAGAGAAGAAACAATGCGAAGAAATGCGAGAAAAATGAGAAAAAGGAGAAAAAGAGAAGGAAAAAAATGAAAAACTAGCAAGTCAGGCGCTCCAACGCCCTTAACACTGGAAAAAGGCACCAAAAACAGCAGCTTTGGCACTGCAGCTGTCACACCCTGGGTTGCACAGCGTGCCCCCTACCCAGGTGTGGGTGCACCCCCTCGGGGCGAACGCCAGCCATTATGGATCCATAATATTGTCCCATCCTGGTACAGCCATCGCCACACAAGGACGTCTCTTGTACAGGGGATCATTTGTCCCCACTATTCATGGTGAATAGTGTCGGACAAATGACATAAGGCCTTTTTGTCACACCCTGGGTTGCACAGCGTGCCCCCTACCCAAGTGTGGGTGCACCCCCTCGGGGCGAACGTCAGCCATTATGGATCCATAATATTGTCTCATCCCGGTACAGCCACCGCCACACAAGGACGTCTCTTGTACACGGGATCATTTGTCTCCACTATTCACTGATGAATAGTGTAGGGCCTCCCTAGGAATCAAACTCGAGACCTCCCTTAAGGAGTTTGATTTCGCATTCCTAGTAGCCACTGAACGTTCGACCCGAGGGAGTGCGCCCACACCTGGGTAGGGGGCACGCTGTGCAACCCAGGGTGTGACAGCAGCGCCCAAGGCACCAATACAGTTTGAAATCCTACATTGTTTAGGATTTTCGCACGACCCTTTGTCCAATCAACTCTGATTTATATGAGATTTTTTTCTACCTTCTCCCACTTATAAATACATCATTAAGAGAAGTTTTTTAAGCATAATAGAGAGAATAACAAGTTGAAGAAAATAGAACGAATGATACAAAGATTGCGAAGTTGGAGATAAGGGAGCAAATCTACGCATCTAGAAATTGATTTTTTAGTTTCTTCTTGTTTAAATTTATAATGTTCATCAATACTTTTGTGTTTTCTTTTATTGCAATGATGAAATAAGTTATTTATCTAGAGGATGGATGGATCATAAACTTTGATATTATATCTTAGATTTATTTTTTATTATTATTAATAGATTTTCCTTAGTTTATTTATATTTTCTAGTTCTTAATGTTTTTGATCTACCGACCATAAATTGAATGTTTTTAGGTCTTGGGTTCGACACTCGAGAAAAAGAACTTGGATTGGATTGAAAAAAATATAACCTAGAAATATTATAAAAGCAAGAGATTTATAATATTCTTTGAAGTTGTGGAAAAAATTCACAAAGCATAAGGAATTTACATAATTTTGGTTTTAATAATATGTTCTAACTTGGCACTCAAGAGAGGAAGTCAGAGATATGAGGATTTTTGACTTATAAACTAGGATAATAAATTAATAATAAATATATATAAAAGACATAATTGAAAGTTAGGTGAAGTTGAATGTCGCGACCCCCTTCGTAAGGTGACGTAACGATCGACACAGAATACCATATATGTCATATACAGACGTATATGATACTTTGTCAATCTTCTCATACTTCAAAATCACTAAAAATTCTCGTCAAAACCTCCCCTTGAATACAAAATCTTGATAATCCATCAACACATCAAATTCCAAATATCATATCAAGATCATAAACACATCATATACATTTACCCAAAATCCGCATATCATTTCTAAACCATCCACATATCCTAACATGATATCAAATCTCATGATACCACAAATACATAAATCATACATCTGAAGACCATATACTCATATGTATCTCATGTCATTCCCTCAAATATGTTACCATTCACGTATTCCCAACTATATATACAACTCACTACCATTTTATACATATTAGTAATGTTATATATATATTTACACAAACTATTGAAAATGTAAACCAAACACTCCTACTCATACATACATAGCAATCAACAAGCATTCATCAACCCTCTATAGCTTTGCCTTTGCCCTTGTAGTCACCACTTGTAATAAGAGGAAACTTGGGGTGAGCTACAACAAGCTCAGTGAATAATCTATATGTGGCATTACATATGCATTCATAATAAAACATGACATTTAAATCAATATAAATCCAATATGCAACCAACATATAATAACAATATATGTTCAAGATACAATTTGCGCCACTCTATACATTTTATACAATGCATAAACAAATAAGCAAATCCTCACATTCAAGTACATTAGCACATTTTTCCTTATTATGCATATCATATGTATTCATAATAAAACATGGCATTTAAATCAATATAAACTCAATATGCAAGCACCATATAATAACAATATATGTTCAAGGTAAATTTGCGTCACTCTATACATTTTGTACAATGCATAAACAAATAAGCAAATCCTCACATTCAGGTACATGAGCACATTTTTACTTATTATGCATATTTAAGGAGAGATGCCTCATCTGACCATCTACTCTGACCATTTTAAGGGTCTCAGTCATAAGCTACTTTCCTACAGATTTACGCCAAAGGAATTGATTTCATACCTTTCTTACTTTAATAAGCCTAGGCATGCTCGATGTTCAAAAAGAAGTTCAATGCATTCAATACATAATGCAATCAATGTGGCTTTCATTTCATTAAAAAAGAGTTTTATAAGTACAATGTCATACGTAAGACCATAGATATAAATTCTCACAACAATGGTTTACAATCTATACCACACTTCTCTACACTTTACAACTCAAACAACTCGCACTTTACAACACAAGCACCTCACTTGTGTGTCCTAGCCACTTCACCAAATTTACCAATTTCCTCTACAATCTTTGTAATTTCCATTGCCAATTCATTCTTAATCAATATCGATCACAATTAACATTAAAAACACAACAAAACATCATCCAAAAGTGTTCCCAAAATCCTCAAACAGCAAGGTTGGGAAACATCATTTCAACCATGGATTTTTACCAATTTTATCATCAAACAACTATGTATTTAATAAGGAATCCATGACCTATTAATTGCACACGAAAATCTTTCGATTCCAACTCAAACCCTCGGTCTCCAATCCGTCAAACTAACCAAGGAAAATACACAATTTTTGCATATGTTGTGTAACTGGGATAGGAGAATTCAAATATGTAATTTTTAGCTAGAAAAGAACAATCCTTACCTTGGATTTTAACACCCTAGCCCTTTCCTTTTCATTCCTCTTTCATTTCCTTTCTTTCTCTAGAGAAAATGAGCTGAAATGACCGAGATTTTTGTTTAAAACACGGCTAAACCGCCTCACTGACAAATTAAAAAAATTGTTAGACATGTTAAGGAGCGCGTTTCTCGTTGCCTAGAAAACATATTTTCTCTGGAATCCTATGAGGAGTGCACATCTCCCTTTCCAAAAGTGTACTTCTCCCCCTTGGGAGCGCGCTTATTCGAAAACCCAAAAAATACTACTATCGAGATTCACCACTGGAGCGCGCTTCTCCCTTCAAGAGCACGCTTCTCAAAACTCCAAGTGAAAATTTTACTAAATGTTGGGTTCCAAATATTATGTTTAGGGGTCCGGGTACATTTACCATCCTAATAAACACACATTCACCCTATTCTAAGGCCATGTGCATACGTATACGAGTACAAATACGTCCGACAATACGTATTAGTCAACATATATAAAAGTTTAACTTACAAATAAGGGGTGTTACAATCTTCCCAACTTAAGAAATTCCGTCGTCAAAATTTAAAATTAAAGAATATACCTCAAGTGGCAAACAAATTTGAAAACTGCTCTTGCATTTGATTTTCTCGCTCCCAAGTTTGCTCTTCATTGTCATGAAACTTTCATTTGATCCTAACCAGTTGAATCCGCTTGTTCATGAGTTTCTGAACTCTTTTGGCTACGATTTGAATTAGTTGTTCTGTATATGTAGTGCCCTGCCCAACTTATAATTGAGTTACATCGAAGACATGAGTAGGATATGAATGTTATTTCCTCGACATAGACACATAGAAAACATTGTGAACACTAGCCAACTTCGATGATACAACAAATCGGTAAGTTAACAAACTTATCCTCTCAAAGATAAACAATGGTCCTACAAATCGCGGTGTGAGCTTTCTTTTTACCCCAAGTCTCATCTGGCCTTTCATTGGAGAAACCTTTAACAATACATGGTCTCCCACTGAAAATTTTAGAGGTCTATCATTCCTGTCAAAATAACTCTTTTGATGACCTTGGGTTGTTTTTAATTTTTACCTAATTTGTTTAATCTTGTCTGTGTGATCCAAAATAACAGTTGACTCCAATAATTGTAACTTTCCAACCTCATATCACAAGTTGGAGATCTTCAAGGTCTAATGTATAGAACCTCAAAGGGTGTTATGCCAACACTAGCCCGATAACTATTGGTATACACACATTTACACAGATACCATATTTATTCCAATTTTTACCAAACTCTAATATGCAAGATCTGAGCATGCTCAGGGGCATCAAAATCACCCTCTTAGTCTGAGAGTGATATATTGAACTGAGATAGAGAAGGATCCACATCGAGTCTGCGTCTCCTACCAAACCTCAATCAAATTCTCGGACTGTAATTCAACCTGATAATCATGGGCATCCCATAATATCTCACTACCTCATATATATACAACCTGCTCAATTTATCAATAGAGTCACGAGTACTCATTAGAAGAATTATACAAACTGATAAGTCCATCAATGGTCATTCAAATTGCCCTATATCTACTCAAAACTCGTAAAATACCATTTGAATTCCATTATTATTCAACGCAGTCCACGTTACCAATTCTAGAATCATTTATACCAATATTGAAATTATATTATCACATATATTTATCTCACCGAATATGAATATCAGTCAGTTGAACATGTATCTAAGCATAAGTATCATCTTGTGGGGTAATGGAGAGTACACTTATAATTGTAACTCTCATTTTGCAACAACCACTACCATTCCAGTTTCAGCCGATTTTCTGCTCAATGTATCATCAACTATATTGGCCTTTCCTAGGATAATAATTCCATATGAAGTCATAATCCCTTAGAATTTCTAGCCACATTTATTGCCTCATATTTTGTTTCTTTCTAATCAACTAACCATTTTAGACTCTAAAAATCTGAAAATTAATGTGAACCTTTCATTGTAGAGGTAATGCTCTCATAATTCCAAAACAAACACTAACAACTCTCATTCATTGTTAGGGCAATCTGCAAGTGCATGGTGTCAAGTTATAGATACCGATGAATATCAGGTGTATCGTCCTTAAGGATTGATTACTACCACTAATTACCACGTTTACTAACCTTAACTTTATTTCGAAGATCCAATTCAAATGTTCAAGTAAATTAAAAACAATTAAACAAATTAAAACTAATAAGTAGTGCAATAGAATTTGAATGAGAAATCAATGGATAAAATGGTTTAGATGTTCGATTTCACCTCACTCTCAACTATGCCTATACATGTACTTACTAATAATTCAACTTCCTAGTTTATAAGTCGAAACCCCGGGTATATCCTCCCTCGATACCCTCGACGTCCCATTCAGCCTAAACAATACCAACCTGCTAAACAAATCCAATCCTCAAACAACATAATCCATATCATAAACATCATCAAAATTAAAACTTCCAAAATAATTACAACCCATTTAAGTGATAAATAATTATATTAGGTGTTATCATGTACATAGTCTCAAAAATACAAAACTACAAGAACAACTAACACCTACATCACAAAAGACTACAGGAAGTGCTCCGCAGTCAAGCCTTCCCCTTCTCCTTCCTACCTGAACCTAAAATGATAAGGAGGAGGTGTGAGTTATAGCAAGCTTAGTGAATGTTTTCCATAAGTGGCAATATATAAGCATTTACACAAATAAGACATGAATTCATCAAAACAGATCAATAACATGATGAGATACAAATATCATATACACGTTGAAATATAATGCATCCATGACAATAATCTATCAATGCATTTTCATTTTTCAAACATGCAACATGTCATCCTAATCCACCTCCTGAGTAAGGGTGATCAAAGGCCTGAGTTCGTGACATTCAACGCTTGATCCGACTTGACATGCTCGTATTCTATTAGGATTCCTGAGATTGTGTAGCTAATAGGATCAGCCCACCAAGACACATTTAATGCCTAAGCAATCCTATCTATACAAGTCATAAAACCCTCTGCAAGGTCGACAACTAGGGATCACAATCTAGCAACATGAGATTTCCTAAAAAAAACTCAGCTAGCAAATACACTTATTGCTAATACCAGAGTTATGCTCAAATCCATTTCATAAATCATTAAAACATGCATTACACATATATATCAAGTCAAAACATTTCATATAGTACAATGCCACATATAGAAATCAAATGCAAAGAAACACTCACAGACAATTGGCTAGACTAGCCAATCCTAATCCAACCAAAATGAACTCTAGGATGCCACCATTGATCCTTCAATGACAAATAACATCCAAACCATGAATTAACCCTCAATTGGCACAATTAGAACCTATGGATCATCCACAAACCCTGCATACAATTAAGTTTATACATCCATCAATTACAATCCATACTTATGCCAAGAATCATGACTTAAGCCCCAATTACATGTCAATACTTAACTCTAATCATGGCTAGCAATTTTCGCACATTCAAGCCATAAAACCCCCAATTAGATCACATGCAACCCAAGGGAATGCCAATTACATATTCAATCATCTAACCCACATCAATACCGTGCATTCACAATCTAATTAGACCATTAGACAACCAATCCAGCCATAGGTAGCCACAAATACAACAATGCTAACCTCAGAAATCAAATCCCAGCTCATTCCCAAAATATGAGAGCCAAAACCCTCATAGCTGGACTTCAATGTACACCATATAGCTAAGCCTTGATCAAAGCTAACACTAGGGTGTGTTCAAGAACTTCAATGTACACCACATAGGTGACACGCAAGACCTAAGTCAAGCTCTAGCTATGAAACCTAGAACATGGTCTCAAACCCAGAAATTATAGTAACAAACACTCCCAAATCAATCTATGTGATGCTACTCAACCATGGAAGCAAGATTAAAGTGTTTAAGGGTGAGGATTTATACCTTAGAAGCTCAAAATCCAAACCCTAGCTTAATTTCCTTCAAAGCCCCTCGTTTCTTTTCTTCTCTCTAGCTGAGAAAATAAGAAAATAAGCTGCAAATGAGAGGGAATGGTCGTACTTGGGTTTATAAGTGGGGTGGTGGCCCCACAAAATAAAATAAAAAAACTGTCTAGAATGTGAGGAGCACGCTTCTCACTTTACTCAGAACAAATAAACTCTCAGCCTGAGCAAGGAGCGCGCTTCTCCCTTAAGGAGCGTGCTTCTCTGATATACTGACAAAATGTAACTCTTGGTCACACAAGGAGCGCGCTTCTTTTAGTCCAAAAACATCCTATTTTCACTTAACCACTACGTACACAATACACAATGGAATTTCGCGTATGATAGGTCGATTCTTATGTAAAAACACCCTCCAGACGCGTTTCTAACATCCTCTCGCCCATTTGGCCACAAGACATGAACCTACGCAATCAAAACCACGTACAAATACACACACATATGCGTATCCAGGTACTCTATAGGTTAAGATGACATCATCCTAAGGTACGGGCATTACAATTCTCCCCAACTTAAGAGATTTTGTCCTCGAAATGAAATCAAGAAAACTAACCTCAGTCGGGAAAAAGATCAGGGAGCTGCTCTTTCAACTGGTCTTCTCGCTCCCAGGTCTACTCCTCATTATCGTGGAATTGCCATTTTACTCTTACTAGCGGGATCTTTTTATTCCTCAATTTTTTAATCCGACAAGCCACAATTTGAATCTGCAACTCCCCATAAGTTGTATCCTCCTCAACTTGCAGATGACTCACATCAAACACATGAGTTGGATCAAGATAAGACTTCTTCAGCGGATCATGATTGTATTTCCTCAACATCGACACATGGAATACATCATAAACACCCTCAAGCTGGGATGGTAGAGCCAACCGGTAAGCCACAAGTTCAATCCTCTAAACAATCTGGAAAGGTCCAATAAATCTAGGAGCAAGTTTTCTTCTGACGCCAAACCTCGTCTGACTCTTCCGTGGCGAGACCTTAAGTAAAACTTGGTCTCTCACGACAAACTCTAGATCCCTATGACGGTCATCATAGTAACTTTTCAGCCTATCCTGAGCCGTCTTTAGCCTCTGCCGAATCAGCTTAATATTTTCTGTTTGCTCAACAACTGTATCAGGGCCCCATAGTTGTGTATCTCCCACCTCGTACCAACAAGCTGGTGATCTACAGGGTCTCCCTATTGGTTGAACCTAAGAGGGGGGTGAATTGGGTGATATGGTCAAATTAAAACTTTTTCAATAACTTAGTGATATATTTGAGTATATTGGAATTGAACGCACAAACTAACTCTAAAGAAAAATGCATAAAGTAAAGAACACTAGGATTTATAGGTTAAGGAGGAACTTTTCCTATCCTTTTACAGGTTAAGGAGGAACTTTTCCTTTTACGGGATAAGGAAGAACCGTGATCCTTTTATGGGATGAGGAACAACTGTTTTCCTTTTTTCGGGCTGAGGAAGAACCCATGTTCCTTTTACGGGACCGGGAAGAACCGTTATCCCACTTACAAATGAGGATGAACCTTAACATGATTTCATTACGTGAACCACATTAACTTGAAATCATTAAGTGAACCACGTTTACTTGTCCTGGTTGTTTCATTCCAGAAACACACCAGCATACCACAATTATAATATAATGTTGGTTCTAACTAAGTAGAACATTTTACAATTAAGCTCAGATACATAGAATTACAAAGATATGTAAATTTAAATACGTAATGCTAAGAGAGAATACACTTACAGTCATTTACTTTTCAATGTTCGGTATTGCTCAAGTGCATTTTCGAGAAGCGTGAATGATGTGTAATGTAAATCAGTGCTTCTTCAAAAATATTGTGATACCATTAAACATTGCAGTTGAAAATCATAGGGCCAGTGTAAAAACATAAATAGATATAATATATAAGCGTGAAAACTTCTGGTTCAGTATTCAGTAGTTCACATAACTACTGATATAGTTCGATACAGTACTTAAGATATGAAATCAAGTACACCTATATCTCTTGAACTATTTCTCAAATTCTTTCTTTCGGCGGATTGATATCAAGTATAGATCAGTGCTGAGAATTTGAGTAGAAACCAGTTCTATATAATTCAAATAGATTTTCAAAGATAGAATATAATTTAGGCTCAATATGAAAATCTTTTTGAATAAGTAGAGTATCAGTGAAAAATACTTGGAAAAACTTGAACTGTTGAATTTTTTTTGAAAACGACTAACATTCAAAAAGTTTTTGGCACAATAAAAATTATCGACAAGTTGTTTGATTCCAAGTGTTGGGATTTATAGACTTAGTAGGACATAGTCGTTAGATAATTGAATTTAAAATTCAAGGTGAACGTTTACACACAATGGCTAGAATGTTGTATGAAAATGACAACTGCGATTTTCACTAACATTTTGGTTCTTTTCAGATTACATGAATAAGCAAAATTTTAGGAAACTTCATTCATGCATCAGAGAAAATCTCTGATAAGTCTGAAAAGGGTTTTGTGCCAACATGCACTCTGAAAAAGTAGACTAAAATAGTGTACTCGTCAGAATATTGACAGTTGTTGAATTAGTATCCTAATGCATAATATCAACTTTGTCATTTTATTCATTGAGGGCGCTTACGGAGCAGAAGCGTCCTGTTGAACAGTGAAGTGAGGGCGCTACTAACTGTGAGCATCCTGACTTGCTTTGCTACAGAAATGACTAGACCTTAAGGGTGTTAATCCACAGTTAGCGTCCTACTTTGTTTTAAATCATTTAAGTACATGAGGGCGTTACTTCCGAGTAAGCATCATTCCTTTTAAAATACTAAACACATGGGCGCTACAACTATGTAAGCGTCCTAACGTTTTAAAAACATTTGAAAATAATATTAAGTACATTGAAGGACAATCAGCGTCCTGAAAGTTATTTAGTTGGTTCAAAGGATGAGGGCGCTCCTATCCAGGTAGCGTCCTTACAATTTATTCAACTTACAACTATCAGTGTGGCGACCCCGCACCCCAGACCACCAACCCCGCAGGGAATGACGTGCGGAATGCCGGGACGGGACGCCCGACGTAGGCATCTCCGACCACTCCTCAACTCCCGTGAGGTAGTTGAGACCCTACGAGCCTTATCTCAAACAACAACATAAATCAAAAGAAAGTAAACAAAACTATCAACCGTATTAATCATCCAAGACAAGAGATAATCCATAAAAATGAACCATAAATAAAATCATAATCCCTACAGTCCATTAAAAACGACATACACATAAAGTCCAAAATTGTGGGTACAAATAAAAACCGTCATATGCCCACATGGTCTATCTAACAAGTCCCAACTCACCCATACTACAATGTGGTAAGTGTTATAATTACATAATCCAAAATATAATACTTCATAATTTAAAACACAGTTCAATCAAAATGCGTCTCAACTCACATCAAGGCCTTGGATTCTCTCGCAGGCAAGACCCTCAAGATATAACTACTCCTTTGCCCTTATTCGGGACAGAAGGACTTGAAAGAGGAAAATGAGGGTGAGCCAACGATGCCTAGTGAATAGAATTCAAATATGCTATCAATACTCATCAATAAATATCATGTATGCATGTCAATGTGTAGCATGATTAAAAGCTCATAACATATAGATATCAAGCATTTATAATAAGTTCGATGCAAGTAAAAGCTTATCAATTTGGATCCACATTCCACATGCATTGGGGTTACTAGTGCACGTCCATTTCACCGTACCATTGACCCCAATCATGTTTATTTGGGGTTACTAGTGCACGTCTATTTCACCGTACCGTTGACCCCAATCATTTCCTTTTTAAAACCCTCCTATGACAAGGTTAAGTCCCCCTATTAGCCGGATAGATGGGCCCAACCAAAGTCATAATGTTTTCTCAAATCAATGCATCATTCAAAACATTAGAACACATTCATGCTTTCAACATACAATATATATAAGTGATATGATGACACAAAAGATATAATCATAAATGAAGTCTACTCACAACCAAGCCTCGCGAGAGTATTTAACCACACACGACCACCAAACCGAATCAACCCAATCAAGATACTAAAACATTCATCAATATCCTACCATACATCAATTTCTATGCTCAATCACATAGACATTACACATCAATCCTAAATCAGCCCACATATAGACAATAGGCCTAAATCTCATCTAATCCCATCATTCAACTCAAATCACATGACTTAGGCCTCTAATGCATAGTTCTCATTCATAAACCATTCTATTAATCAAAAATACTGATTTTCAATTCCTTAGGCATAAACATGCCCAAATTGGGTCACTTGATCACAAGTAGGCCTAACCCATGATATGGTCACAACCACTAAATCAGTAGCATAATCAACCCTAATCATGCTTAATTAAACATAAGTTGTATCAATTCAATGATTCTAGGCCAAAAGCACCAAAAATCCTAAAATATGAAATTTTCCATACTTAGGCCATATTGCCGATTTACACTAGGTCACCATGTTCAGCCATGTATATCACTGATTTTGCATCATGGGTTCATCAACAATGACAACTAGGTCAACATAGTTGATATGCAAGCTATTTGGAAAGGTCTAAGTTCATATTCTAAATTTAGGTATAATACAAGCAACCCTACCAATTCTTCATTTAATATCTTGTTCAGATGTATCAATCTACCAACAGAAATATGTAATCACAAAATCAACCGTACAGATTGAAGTGTGTGAAAAAATAAATCTTCTGTCCAAATATCAGCCCAATCCAACGGTGGACCAAAAAGATAAATATCTTTGATGAACAAGTTTCTAATCAGATAATTTCTCCTTTCCTACTGCAAATACTCGAACTCAGATGACTATATCACACAACATACTTAACCCATAAACATCTTCACCGTTCAAAATGGATAAATATCAGTTGTAAACTACATACCCAAATTTGATATCCATCCAACGGTATATTGAGGAGATCTTTAAGTTTGAGCAAAATGGCGCGAGAAATCTAGACTTTCCGACCAGCTTTGTTTGAGAGGTTATATCTCTTAGAAGAAACCTTAATCAAGATCTCCACCGTTCATAATGCAGAAATATCAGTTTTAAACTAAATACCCAAAGTTGATATCCCTCCAACGGTAGATGGAGGAGATCTATAAGTTTGAGCGAAACAGCGCGAGAAATTCAGACTTTCCGACCAGCTTTGTTTGAGAGGTTAGATCTCTTAGACAAAACTTCTAATCAAGATCTCCACCGTTCAGAATGCAGAACCATAAGCTACAAACTTGTTGACCAAATTTTAGCTCAATCTGACCATATATCTCGAAGATCCATCACATTTATGAAAACGTTGCAGAGATTTTCCTCAAGCAACTCTTTCTTTCTTTCTCTTCTTCTTTCCTTTCTCTTCTTTTCTTTTATTTTTTTCCTTTATCTCCACTCACCTCACTTTCTAGCACTTCCATGATTCTCTCCACTCACCTCACTTTCTAGCACTTCCTTGGAGAAGAGAAGTGGGCATGGGACACTTGTCCTCTTTCATGCACCAACCTTCACATGTGTTGGTCTCATACTACCCATACCAACCACATGTACTTTAACCAATCTCATACTTCCATGTATTTTAAATGTCCAATCCATTTAATACACCAAATTTTCATTCTCATTTATCCTTTTATTCAATCAATCCTAACCCATATCAATTCATGGTTTAATGGACCCATGCATAAATAATAACACATGCATTATACTTTAATTTAACGTGACCCATATACAATTTATAATACACATATTTATATACATTATCAAGCATCAACTATACAAACATTAAACAACCATCAAACAAACACCAACCATATCAAGGCAACACATAGAGTTTGGGCAAAGTGCAATTGGGTTATGGGCTAGATGAAATAATTTTTGGGGCGTCACAATCAGCGTCCTCAAAGATACACTTTTTGAAGAACTTAGAAATCTTTCAGTAAGCTGATGCTGAGTCAGCGTGCTGACAACTTCGGAGGTTGACTAAAGAGAGGCCGCTACTTACAAGTAAGCGTCATAATGAATCAGTTTAATTCAACCTTGAATGTTATCAGCGTCCTAATGAGTCATCAGTGTCACACCCCGCGGATGTGATGGGTACCTCATCGAGCATACCCCAGCCACTATGATCCCATAATATTGTCCCATTCAGGTACACAGCCCACTCAACAGTGTTTAGTACCCAATGGTTACTCGGATTGTGAAATCAACTTATATGAGGTTTGAGGTTCGAATCCTGGGGAGGCCCTGCACTATTCATGATGAATAGTATGGACAAATGATCCCGGGGGTACTAGATATTGTTGAGTGGACTGTGTACTGGGATGAGACAATATTATGGGATCATAGTGGTTGGGGTACGCTCGATGAGGTACCCATCACATCTGCGGGGTGTGACAAAAAGGCCTTATATTCGCGGATGTGATGAGTACCCCCGCAGGGCATACTCCAACCATTATGGACCCATAATATTGTCCCATCTAGTTGATCTCGCGACCACACAAGGGCCTTATAACTGCGCCTAGATCATTTGTCCCCACTGTTCATCAACAGTGAAGGGCCTCCCCCGGATTCAAACTCACAACCTCTCTATTAGGTTTGATTTCGCAACCCGAGTAACCACTGAACCTTTGTCACACCTGGGTTGCACACAGTGCCCCCTACCCAGGGTGATGAGTACCCCCGGAGGGCATACTTCAGCCATAGCACTACATAATATTGTCTCATCCCATCACACACCCACGGTGGTATGGGGACGCACCCCCGGGATCATTTGTCCACACTATTCACTCATTTATAGTGCAGGGCCTCCCCCAGATTCGAACCTCAAACCTCATATAGGTTGATTTCACAATCCGAGTAGCCACTGAGCCAACTGATGATTTCCTCGACCTTAGCAGAATCAATTGAGATACCTTCTGCACTAACCACATGACCTAAGAACTTCACCTCGATCATCCAGAAATCACACTTGCTGAGCTTGGCATACAGCTTATGCTCCAACAATGTTTGAAGTGTAACTCTAAGGTGTTGTTCATGATCCTCCCTAGTCTTAGAGTAGAATAAAATACCATCTATGAAGATTATGATAAACTGGTCAAGATATGGTCTGAATACTCTTTGCATTAGGTCCATGAACATAGTCGGTGCACTAGTCAACCCGAAGCGCATTACTAAGAACTCGTAATTTCCATATCTCGTTCGAAAAGCAGTCTTCGGTACGTCCTCATCCTTAATCCTCAACTGATGGTACCCAGACCTCAAGTTTATCTTCGAAAAAAACTTGGCCCCATTCAGTTGGTCAAACAAGTCATGTAACGTTCGTACCTTAGGATGACATCATTTTGACTCTGTAGAATACCCGTATACGTATGCGTAAACATATTTGATGCTCGATGTGTGTTGGTTCGAGTGTATTTGCATGATTTTAAGTTGTTTAATGTGTGCGTAAAGTTTCAGAATTATCGGAGACCCGTTCGATGTCGAAACATGTCGAAAACGGTGTTTTGGATCAGTGGAGCTCGCTCTATGGAGGAAGAAATTTCTGTCACTGATTATATCAATGGCTTGTTCTCCTAGATCCGTGGTCCGATTGAGCTAAAATTTTGTCAGCTTATTCTTCTTTGATAGATCTTCGTTATGAACGATGAAGATCTTGATCGGAGTTGTCTATTGTGAGATATAAGACTCCAAACATTGTTTCTCAGATTTGCAGATTTTCTTGCGTAGTTTTGATCAAACAGTTGGATCTCGCAATCTCATCGTTGGTAATAGACTCATAAAACTTTTGAACGGTTAAAATGTTAAATTGGTGAGTCGTTTGCTAAAAAATGATTATCTAAGTGCAAGTAATTGCAGCAGGAAAATAATTACTTTTATTTAAGTTTGTTTTTTTCATGTGGGCCCAAAATCTTCTATAAAAGCAACCAACACTTAGATTTTGGCTCACTTGCTCATTTTTCACTTAGAAAAGAGGCAAAAGAGCTTAGAGAAGAAGAAAAGAAAGGGAGAGGAGAAAAGGGAGAGGAAGGTAGGGTTTTGGTAGATTCTTGCCCAAATTTACTCCTAAGGTAATCATTCTTTCTCATTTTCTTCCATTAATCTCTTTCTTTCATGTATGCAAGCTTTCTTTTGACCTAGGGTTTGCTATGAATCCCGAATTTGTAGGGTTATTGACATAGGGTTGCATGTTTAAGCTATTTTATGCTTGTAAATGGTTTTAGTGGCCTTCGTTGACCTGGAACAACACCTAAGATGTGTTTCCACACTTGAATCGCAAAATTTGAGGGGAGTGGTGGAAGAACACATTTAGCAGTTGGGTCTTGCATGTCATATATGTTTGATTAGAGGTTATAAGGAACCCATTGATGGTAAAACCCCTAATTTCTAGCAAGAAATTGGTAGGTTTATGTGTATTGACCTAAACCTAGGTTTTGGTCTTAGGGTTTTCCATTAGGCTTACATGTGATATATGTTGAATAGATGGGTAAATGTGGATGTTAAGTAGTCCAATTTACTTATTTTGATTAGTAGAAAACCTAAGTGTAGTGTAATTTTGGCCTAGGTCATGTGATTTGGGAATTTGCCATGAATTTGGGGATTTCTCCAAATTTGGGGATTTTGACCTAATTGATGTCAATTGATGAAATTGACATGAAATTAGTCTAATTAACTCTATTTAGGATTGAATGCATTGTATATTGTTGGTTGGATTATGGGGATCAACCTATTGTATTCATTTGGGTTAAATGCGGGTTAATTGAATATTAAGTGATTGAATTGGGCAATATGGATTTGCTCATGGGTATGACCATTCTAGAATCTAAATTGGCTATGGAATTGAGTTTAAAACATGGTTGTATGGCATATTATGGACTGATTTTTACTGATGTATGAACTACGTTGTTTGCAGAATTTGTGAATAATCTATGTAACCCAAATAGGCCAATTGGGGATTGAGGTGATTTGTGGCATTCTAGTGCTTTCTTTGGATTGGATTGGATTGACTAAGTCTAGTCAATCAAGTTGTGAGTGTTCCTTTACTTGTTGGTTTATATATGTGGCATTGTAGTATAAAATGTTTTAAATGCTTACTTAATATAGTATGCATGATTTAATGATTCATGAAATATATTTGAGCATAGTCTAGTTGGGTTAGCAATTGAGTTGTGTTACATCTCTTAAGCATGGGATTCTTATGGAATTCCATTGGCCGAACGAGGATCCTCAGTTGTGGACCTTGTAGAGGATTCCAATGGTAGGTGCAGACGGGATCTCCTTAAGGATTGTATCCCGACGACATGCCCGATCCATAGAATCTTATTAGATATGAGTAAGAGATCTATTGGGCTATGGGTGTTGACACTTAGGCTTTTGGATTGACACTTACTCAGGAGGTGTTTAGGATTGCATGTGCATGTGTAGAAAATGATATGCACTGTCTTGATTATGACATGATGTAATATATTTGGCAAGTATGTAATCTTGTATATCACATGATACTTAAACTGTTTTAATGATCTTGCAATATTTTATTTAAATGCATATATATGTTGCCACTTGTAGAGAACATTCACTGAGCTTGTTGTAGCTCACCTCTCATCCTTATCATTTCAGGTTCGGATAGGAAAAGGAAGGGCAAAGCTTAGCTGTGTTGCATTTTCCTGTATTTTGTTGATGTAGGTATTTTAGTACTTTTCCACATTTTGATAATTTGTACTGTATAACACCTAATGCTTATACTTAACACTTAGATGAGTTGTATTATGGCTAAGTATGATTTTGTATATTTTGGACATTATGGACTTAGGAATTTTTTTTTATGGTTGTCATTTTTGGGAATGTATTCTTATATTGCTGATCTTGTTTATGTCCATGTGTTTGATGTTGTTTATTGGGATTGTGTGTGTGTTAGATGAGGCTTACAGAACACTGTGTATATCGAGGGAGGATATACCTAGGGTTCGGCGTCGATCATGACATCACAGATAGTTGGTCGTGATAAGTCATTAATGCGTGGAAGAGGGTACTTGTTTTTCACAGTCACCTTATTCAACTGACAGTAGTCTATACACAATCTGAGACTCCCGTCCTTCTTTTAGACAAACAACACAGGTGCTCCCAAGGTGACATACTAGGGGTAGTGAAACCCAAACTCATCAACTCATCTAACTGAACTCTGAGTTCATTCAACTCTTTTGGTGCCATTCGATAAGGTGAAATGGAAATGGGTTTTGTCATGAGCATTAGGTCAATAATAAAATGTACAACTCCCTCTTAGTTGGTAACCCCGATAACTCATCAGGAAAGACCTCTGGGTACTTAATGATCAGAGGGATGTCTGCTAGTTGAACGCCCTACTCCACATCATCCACTTACCTCATACTGGCCATCACCTCAACGTCATCATATGTGGCTAATCTACCCTGGGTAGGTGATCTAGATGCAGTCGTGCCCTGACAAACAAAAACTGGTTGTTCAGGTATCTGAAAGACAACCCTCTTGCCGAAGCAATCAAGATGACGTGATACGTTGCCAACCAATCCATTCCTAAAATATCATCGAACTCAAGGAATTCTAAGACTCTAAGGTCAACAGTCATCTCATGATCCTCGCATCTAACTATGAATCTCACACATACCACGTTAGGGTAAATCTTCTCCCTTACTGTTGTACTCAAAATCAAAGGAGTACTAGTTTTAACAAGAGATAATCTCAATTTATCTACCATATGACTAGAAATAAATGACAAAGTAGAGCCAACATCATTCAAAACATACAACATGGTATCACAAATGTTGATCATACCTTCAATCAATTGTTTGCTGGACTTGGGATATGCCTGTATCACTGTTCTGGCCTGCTTTCTATTAGCTACTGGCATAGGACTGGCTTGGACCATTGGCATTCTCAGAGGACACTGACTACTCTTGTGCCCCTCAACTCCGCATCCATAACAAACTAGTGGTCTTAACGCTCTGGGTGTCGATGATACAACCTGTGACTTTGTCTCGGCTGTCTGTTGCCCACAATACCTAATGGTACTCTACTGCTAGGGTCAGCCCGAAATCTGAACACTTTGGCTTACAACTGGTGGTGCAACTACCACTGGAGCGGAGGCTACAAATGCCTCATATCTACTGCCATTGAACCTTTGCCTCTTGTTACGTCGGCTCCTCTTACCATAATACCGAACCTCTGACCTTGTCAGCTGTGTCTGAATTGAAGGAGTTGCATGTGCCTGGACTCCATTTTAGTCAAATGTTTGACTTTTCAATCAAAATTTCTTTAAACACTTGCACAAACTTATACTTGATCAAAATTCAATGTTTTCAAGTGTATTTGAAGTTGGTTTTTCAAGAAATCATATTTTGGACTTAGAAAAATCTTGAAAAATCAAAACCAATTTATGTGTAAAGTAGAAACACGTTTCCTCTTTTTCTGTGAGTCAAGAAGGAAATTTTCATTTGGACATACAGAAACGTGTTTCCTATACTTTCCAGAATGATGAAAACTTCTATCGGACACAGAAACACATTTCCATTTAAAAAACATGTTTCCTCAAATTTCCAGAAATCAATGCCCTTTAGAATTGCATAGAAACACATTTCCCCTCTAAGGAACGCATTTGCTGCTTTTTGGTATTTTTTGGAAAAATGCATAAAAACGCATTTCCTTGATTAGAATTGTTTTTCCTCTGAATTTCAGAGAGTCGATTTTCATTTCATTTAAAACAGAAACGATGTTCCTCCTAAGGAATACTCTTCCTGTTTTTTCAACGGCTGGAATTCAATAAATATGCGCCTTTGATTCATTTGAGCAACTTTTGCAAAATCAATTTGAGCTTGTGCATTGTGTGTTCACCAAGTTTTCAAAATCAAGCTAGTTTGTTGAAATTTTCAAGTTCACTTGTAGTTTTGAGTTCACTCTTCAATTTCTTTGAGAAAGAAAATAAATGTTTGAGTTCATTTTTAAAAGACTCCAAGTTTTTATCGAGAAGAAAAGCTTTTAAGTTCCACAAGTGTTTCATCATCTTCAACAAACTTTTCAAGGGATTCTGTGTTGTATTACTTTGAGGAAATCTCCTACACGTCATTTCTTCATTGTTTTGAAGAAATCATTTGAGAGATTTACAGTGATCAAGATAGAGGTTTTAGATTGTGCACTTCATCTTCATCTTCTTCCAATTAAAACCTAAGGTACATCTTTAGTTGTTTCAGCTTGTGCATCAAATCATATTTTATTGGGTGAATACATTTGAAAGATCACTCATTCAAACTTGTACGCTTCAATTTATCACTTTTGTAAGTTTGAATGTACATTGACTTGGATGTCAATTTGGGAAGACTTCGCATAGGAGATCTATAATTTGTACCGGTCTGATTCACACCTGTAAGTTGAATCAAAGTTAGGTAGGATCCACATCTACAAGTTGGATCAAGGTAGGTTGGATTCTCACCTGTAAGTTGGATGAAGTTGTAACGGTTTGATTCACACCCGTAAGTTGAATCAAGTTAGTAGATTTTGGAAAATCCTAATTGGAGAGATTAGGTAGTGGAGGTTGGCTTTTGGGAAGCCAAACCACTATAAATCGATGTGTCCATATTTAATTTCCTTGCACTTTATCATTTATCTTTACCATTTAAGTTACGTTTAAGGTTTTGCCAATAACTTGTATAGTCCAATTCACTCCCCTTCTTGGACTATAATCTAGTGTGTAGCAAGATTTTGATGTTGTTGCTCTTAATAGTATTCCTGGAATTGATGATAAGAGGAAGAAGGGAAAATGTAAACATTGCAATGCTATATTCTTAGCTTATGGGAATAATGGAACCAATAGCATGAGATGCATCTTACCACTTGTGCTGGTCGTGGTAACAGAGATATAGGCCAAATGATAATGGGATCAACAATTACGAAGGAAAAATATGATACTTAGGCCTACAAAATTGGATCAAGATCAACATTGTGGAAATTTAGAAATGACAATTATTTTACGTGAGTACTTGTTCCAATTCGTAGAGCATGTTGTCAATAGTAATATTCATTCTTATTTGAATCTTGACGTGAAACACATATCTCAGAACATAACAAAAGTTGATGTATTTAAGTTTTACAAAAAAAAAAAAAAAAACTTTTTAATACATTATAGTCAATTCCTAGTAGGGTGAGCTTGACTTCTGATTTATGGACATCTATTACAAGTGATGGGTATATCACTTTGATTGTTCATTTTATTGATGGAGAGTGGAAGCTACGAAAGAGAATTTTGAGTTTCAATTATATGCCCACTCCTCATATGGGTATTGGTATTGCTATTGCAAAAAAAAATTCTTTGTTGCTGAAAGAATGGTATTTGGATAAAAAGTTTTTACCATTACCTTGGATAATGATAGTTCAAATGATGTGTTTGTTGGTGTTCTTAGAAATCAACTCAAATTAAAGGATGCACTGCTACTTGGTGGAGAATTTTTTCATGTGCATTGTTGTGCACATATTTTAAATATCATGGTACAAGATGATTTGAAAGAAATTGATACTTTGATTTTTAAGATTCGAAAAAATTTTAAGTTTATTAAGGGATCACAGTCTCGAAAGAAAAAACTTATTGATTATGCAAAACAATTAGTGATTAATTGCAAAAGGGGATTGCGCCAAGATGGAATTTCACCTATCTTATGATTGAGTCCACTTTACATTGTCGTTGTGCCTTTTGCCTTCTTGCATTGTGTGATTGAAATTATAAAAACTGCCAAACGAGGATGAGTTCAAGCGAAGAATAAGTTTTTGAAAGTGTTCTATGATCTTAGAAATATTTTTTCTTGGACTAAATACCCAACTGCAAATTTGTTTTTTCATGAATTGTGGAATATTTAGTCTCAATTAATTAAAGAAGTAGAAAGTCCAAATTTGTTTACAAATCTATGGCATTGAAGATGCAGTAGAAATCAGACAAGTATTGGAGGGATTATAATGTCATATTGGGTATTGGTGTGATTTTAGATTTTCGTTACAAAATGAGAGTGGTAAAGTATGCATTTTCAAAAATATATCGTACTGGAATCAAATACAAGGAAGACATGGTTCGTGAAAAATTTTATGAACTATTTGCTACATATTGTGAGCATTCTTCTATGAGTCAAGCAAATTCTAACAATCAATTAGTTCAAAAAAAAGATGCAAATGGTGACAATGACAATTTATATAATTTTGTAAGCTACTAATTTCTTTCATATATTTTGCATGATTAATTGTTCAGTTTTATTTATCATTCTAATAATGTGTATTTCTTATGTTTAGGGTTATGATGGATATGAAAGTGAAAGCCTACTTGTCAAGTTGAAAAATCTGAATTGGATCTTTATTTAGAAGAGACAATATTTGATTGAAAAAAAAGAGTAAGACATCTTAGAATATTGGAAGTCAAACCAATTCTGTTTTCCATGGTTATGCCTAATGGTTCGTGATGTTCTAAGTATCCCTATCACTACTGTTGCATTTGAATCAACTTTCAGTTATGAAGGTAGGACACTTGATCAATATAGAAGCTCTCTTACTCCAGAAACTGTAGAGGCTTTGGTTTGTGGTCGTGATTAGTTGTATGACTCGACGGGTAAGTAATGCTTAAGATAATTTGTTTGTGATTTAAAAAATATGTTAATTATTTGATTGATTTATATGTTTTATTTTTTTTCTAAATAATATCACAACAAGAGTAGATGATGTCATTGAAGGTCTTTGCAATATAGATCTTAATGTTTCAACTTCAAACCAAACTTTTGTAATACCTTAGTTTAAAAAAAAAATTGGGCAAGTGCCCAATGTTGGGGCATGGGGAACCCCTATAAAAGGGTCATTTTCCCTCTCATTTTCTCACGACACACACACACTCTCTCTCTTAGAGACTCTCCACTTGTGCGCTGCGGAGTTGCTGCCCGACGAAGAGCGTAAACCATAGAGTGTCCAATTTGAAGGTGGAAAGCGAAACTTAGGTTTGCATGTCTTATGTCTTTTTATAAAGTTTTCATACATTATTATTATGTCTGATATTCACATTATTACACAAATGTCATTGTGTCTAGAGTATACTTATCTTACTCACATCTTGGTAAATGTAATTAAAATGTCTTGGTAAGTCCTGCCTCTGGTAATTTTAAATAGTGAAAGGGAGACAACTTGCTGCTCTATAAGACTTGGTGTATTAAGAGTGTCCATTGTGACCCACCTCTTAGCCCGGGGATTGGTCCGGTTGGTTTTATTAAAAGTTGTTCACTTCATGGAGGTACGACTGAATTTTAATGATGCCTGTCCCATGGACTCAAGAGTTGTCGTACATGTGTAATAAGCATTCATATCAGTGTAAAAAATTGAGACTAGACCTACACACATAACCATCTAGGGACGTAAGTCACTTGTGGTCTAATGATTGATTATTGGTACATAATTGCCTACTTGACTGAGTCAACCCTAGGCGGTACATCTTTACTATAAACTTTATTATGTCAGCCCAAAAAGAGATGTGCGGATGGGGTTGTACCATACTGATTGTTATATATTTCCCTGTAATGGACGCACAACGTGATCCCAAGATGGTACCTAGCCACGACCTCCCTTACGAGATGATTCGTTATGAGTGTCCACTAAATTTGGGTATTACTATTGATGATACGTTGTGCTTATTTGATTATTATGATGATGATGTTCTTTTTATAAATTGTCATAATCAACGGAATATCTATTTCACCCACTGGGTGATAGCTCATTCCGTTGCTAACTATTTTTCAAGAGCCTGAAGAGGATCTGAGCGGACGTACATGGGCCCTAGGTTGATAACCCTGTGCAAGTAGCTATGGTGATTTTGTTGAGACTACGTTCCTTGTATTGATAGTGTTTGGACTGCCTACATTTTGTACCCAAATATCATAATCAATGAAAAAAAAAATTGTTCTTATGTTGTGTTCCTGCGCATATGATTTTTGTTGTAACTGCGTCGCACCCCGCCTGTGAGTGTTCTGCCAGCCTAGGCGCGTCCGGACGAGGTGTGACAACTTCAAGTGAAATTAAAATTGATTAAAGACATGTATTATCATTCTATTCACTTTAAGAATAAATTTAACATTTCTCTAATTATCTTATCATGATTTAAATACACTCTTTTATAAACTTACAATGTTTAGAATTATTGTTGTATTTATGTTGGAGTTCAAATCAATAAAATTGTTATATTTTTTTGGATTTTTGTTGTAGGTATATGGCCATGACAACCATTTGGAGAATGTGGTTATTCAAATTTTTGCATCAAAAGATGAATGTTGTACATAACATACATGATGGATGATTTCGCGCTAGTGGTGGTCAAAAGATACAATTTAACGACTTGTTTGTTAATTTTGCACCAAGAAAGACACTAGTTATTGAAATTTCTATCTATACTTTCAATGGTTCTAATAGATTATTTACTTTTATTGTCATTTATTATAAACTTCTTTGATGTTATGTTATTAGGTACAAGTGATATTAAATTGTATAGTATAAAAATTGCTACAAAAAAATGATATTAAATTATTTAGTATAATATGAAAGAATTTATTAGGTACGTGCAACTAGAAGAGGACAAAATGGACAAAATCGGCCTATCCAGTTTTTAAAACATACGAGTATGGACGAACATGTGTTGTCTATTTTTCAAATCGGGCCGGGTACAGACATGCTACATGTTCATTAGTATGAAGCATTGGCCGTACTCGTACCTATCCGTACCCCGATGTTTTGCCACCCCTAACAGAAGGAGAGAGAAGTCTCAATTAACAACCTTTTGTCTATCAAACAATAGTTCGGGGAGAGCTTAAAGGACTACATTGCTCAGTTTGATGTAGAGTCCATTTAAGTTAATGATTTTGACGATGGTATGACTCTCACCACATTCATAGCTAGACGCATAGCCGAGAAGTTTCACTACTATCTTGACAAAAGGAAAACTCATACATACAAGGAGTTCTTGCATCAAGTTGAGAAGTTTATCAATGCAGACGAGCAAAATTAAATGCAGTATGCAGATGACCTGTTAGCCAAGGATTTTTATAAGAACAAGAAAAAAGAAGAAAAACGAGCAAGACAAGCCTAAGGAAGACCATAATAGTGGGAAGAGGTCAAAATCTCGTCATTGAGATCAAAGAGGCAGTAGGGTGTACCTCAAAGCATGCACATTGCCACACTCTGTTCTCACATCATAATCACATGGAAAATATATTATAAAACACGGAAAAACTAGGTTCCAACATTTTTGGATACCAACTAAGATATTCTTTTCATCCTTTTTTAATTAAAAAGGGTACAAAGCACACACAATAATTTTTTACATACATGTGTATTCAAGGAAAGTTGCATCAAATCATCATAGATCTAAGTCGACGTTTGTACTTTAAACACCTTATTCTACATGTAGCTTTCGTTGGCTCATACTCTAGCCGAAAACATTTAAAACCCTAGAAAGATAGCAATCGGGTGAGCTAAAAAGCCTAGTGGATCAAATAGATATTCCATGGTTTATGCCAATTGATAAAAAAAAATTATCACATATCATCAATATTATAAGCACAACATCAAATCATACATAATAACATACAATCATCATTTAATGAATAAATATGGTAACCTGCTCAAACCTCACAAGCAGAGCTATAAACCCGCTCAAGGCTCATAAGCCTTACAAGCCAAGCTATTTAAATATTCTCAAAAAAGAGTTACGCAAACTCGATAACCACGTATAACCCAAGAATTTTGCTCTTAATCGAGCATTGAGGAATATATGTAAAATGAAAATCATCATAGGTACTCCAAATATAGTCTCATAGTATATAAATAAATTGGAGATCATCATAGATCATCAAAGTATAATTTCAGAGTACATATATCATCCGAGTGTTATCGTATACCCACCAAGTATAATCTCATGCATGTAAATTTATAATAAGATAAATACATGCTTGACAAGTCTATGAAAAAAATATATATATGCAAACTTTAAAACATGTAAACCTATGTCTTCATCTTCACCTTGCCAGTCTTTGTAAGATTGTGGGAGCGGAAGTCCCCTTGTGAGGAAACACATCAATGACCAAGTATCCATCAACAGTAGCATGACACCTCCAAGTCTCCTGAAACAGGAGCACAACATTTCAACACGTCTCTGACGTAGTGGGGGGAGCTAGAACACCAAGGTATAACTCAAAATGGTGCCCCCAATAACCTATTTATAGGCATTTCTGTGAAGACTTGAAAATGTCTTTCGCAAATATGCTTTCTTCGCAAAGACGTTTCTTGGCTTGCCGAGGCCTTTACTAATTTAAATCATACATAATTCATGGCTTACCAAGGCCCAACTTATCATAATTGTTTATCCCTAATGATGCAGGGCGTGATAGGGAAGACAACAAGCGCGCTTCTCTAGCTCGTTGATTCTTCAGAATACCGGGGAAAGAGATGAAGAAAAAATTCACAAATTAAAAAAATAAATAAATTATTCAATCTATCTTCCAATAATGCGTACAATGACCTTAAATAGTCAAAATTCACGAAAAAGTTCATAATTCGACTCAAATATTAAAAATAGCAAAAATTATCAAAAATAGAAAGTACGTCAAATCCTACCTAGAAACAAAGATCTCGCGATATATATCGCGTAGGAATAAATGAAAACAAAATTGGACTAGTAAAAACGTGAATTTAAAGGCCTAAACAAAAGAATTTGCCTAAAAAATGGTATTAGTCACAACACAACGGCGAGTATTGATCGGCATGCCGTTTTTCTTCAGAAACAAGTGTCGTTTTATCAAAATTTCGCAAAATCTTACGTGCAATCTTTTAGCAAAATTCGTCTACATCATTTTCATCACACCCTCTCCTTCTTGGGATGTTCTAACTTATAAAAATATGCTAACTTTTGGTGGTGGATTGCATCACCTAACCTATCAAAGGTTTAATTTGATAATATTTATGACTTACCAAGGTCCCATTAATCACGCTTGGAGTATATAGAACTCCTAATAACCTTAGGGATATTATCCACTGACCAAAGTTCAACAATCCTTAATCATCCATTATATTTAATCCCAATGTAATTGTTTAATTCTTCTCCCAAAGTTTATTATTCTCAATTATATCTTTATTTGTCATATACGGGTATTTATCTAATATCACTAACCTTATTTATTCAAAAAGGTTATTTCCTCAGTAATCCACTTTATGCACCTTGTTTATCATATCTTGTTTTCTTTTGATTTTTTTAATTTATTATTTTTCAAATAAAATGCCCTTGCCATTACTGGAAATACCGTTGTACAGAGGAATTGAGTATTTCGCACTCCCACCTGAAGCAGTTGAATGCACTTTGATTTAGCCACATTTACAAACAAACAAATCCACCTCTTATTTTGTGTTTTTGGTTAACAAATCCACCTCAATCCTCAGTAATCAGTGCAAAAATTCTTGAACTTCAAAAGCTGGTTCCAAGCGCCTCTTATTTCCCTCCCGCTTCTTGCACCGCTTCTTGAGTGTTAAAAAACGCTTGAAATATACGTTATTTGATCAGACACCATGTCGTGGGAGCTCATTCTGTTGATACTGTCTTTCATCGTCGTCCTGGGGCTTCTGGCTGCTGCTATTTATCAGGTTTTTTCCTTTTTCCTTCTCACTAACCCTAAACCCTAACAAAAATGCTGCAGAAGATTACGGCATTCTATCTTTATTTTTTTTTTCAGAGTTATATATATTTTTTTGTTCTTTACGTGGAAGCTCTTAGTTTGGGATTTATGTGAACTGATTTCTTTAGCTGATTCGATTGGCTTCATATCTTTATTTTTTGCATTTTGATTGCGATGTATGGTGCTGCTGCTGTTTTGTTCATTAATTCCATCAAAAAATATTTGAATATTGCTTTTTATTTCTGGTCGCTTCTTTCTCATTTTCTTATTTTTTATATATTTTTTTGAGTTTTTAATATGCAAAAGACTCTTGAGCTGTACAGGCTTTGTAAGTTTAAGGTTTTGAACTATTCAGTATCCTAACAATCAGGGCCGTGTGATTCTCTGGTCTCCGGAGCTGGTTCTTCAATTAAGTAGTGGGAAAATGGTAGTAATGTAGCTTCATCAAGTGTTTTTATTTTTATTATTATATGTGGTCATTTTAGAGCATCTGATTACCTATGGTGACCCCTTTGTGTTAAGAAAAGGGTATCCATGTTTTTTATATCATACCTTAGATTAATCAAGTAGTCATTATCATTATGCTCCGTCAAAATTAGATAATTTGTATATATGGTTAAAAGATTGTTCGAAATGATTGTCTTTTGTTCCAATTAGTGTCATATTTATACAGGTTCATTATTTTCAGAATTGAAGATGTGGTCTAGTTAAATAAGAACGTGTTTCACTGTTTTGCCACTCTACACTTATGAATATGAAAATGGAGTCAAATTCATCTCTCTCACTTGTCAATTGGGACTTAGGAGTTGATTAAACTAAAACTGCTCCCAAACCAAATCTATATAAGATCATATCAATCCTCCTTGGGAAGCTTTTTGATCATTAGAAATATCTTGTGTTATGCCAAAAAAGAGATGTCCAGAAGAATACCTGTGATGGGCCCAAACATAACAAAAATAACTAAGAAAAGCCGCAACCAAGAGAATTACCTTGGTTGTGGCGGGGAACAACGCCTCGGCCACGACCGAGGTACACCTTGCCTTGGCATGCTGAGGCGGTGGCCGAGGCACAACATACCTTGGCATGCCTCAACACCCCGCCCCGGCCACGACTAAGACACCCCACCCCGGCCACGAACGAGGAACCGTGCTTCGACCATGGACGAGGAACCATGCCTCGGCCACGGCCGAGGCACCCCGCCTTGGCCTTGATCGAGGCACCTTACCTCGACGGCGATTGAGGTGCCCATGGCCGAAGGCCTACCTTCGGTCATGGCTGAGATTCACTTACGCATGACGTACGTCGCACGAGATGACTCATATATGATATATCCTTGATAAGGAAAGAGCTTAAATGCTATCTTGTAATCAATAATTTCCATAAATATAAAGGGTCCACCTAGCATCATAAAAGGACCATCATTCTTCAAGAAAGAGGTAGACTTTCCTATCTGACCTCTTACACTTATTTTTCTTCAGGAACTAACTTAAGCATCAAAGTGTCTTTGGTGGCACCCCCGGTGCCACCCATGTTTTGCAAGCTGCTCGTGAGGCTTAGTCATAAGACTCATAACGAAGGTCTTCAGCGATAGAGAAGAGTCTCTAAGAGGTCGTCGCAACCTTATTCCTATATAGTTGATTGTGTGACAGAGAACAAATTAGATCCAAAGGCAGATTCTTTAACCCACTTGTTTATGGAGGTTCTCATTATAAGCATAGAATAGGTATAAAGCAGCCGTTCTGGTCCCTCCCCCTGCCGAGGGAGCCCTCCTCGCCATAAATGGAAGATAGGTCGAAGTTGTCCGTCTCGACCCCCTACCTACCAAGTACCTTACTGCTGGAAGATCATTTTGTTTGTTGTCTACCGATTTCATCATCCATCTCCGAAGGATGAGATTTTTGGTTGATACATCTTGCTCTAAGTGAGCATGGTATCCACCAATTCGAATAACTCGATTAGATCAATCATATATTTATTCAATCGAGTTTGGTTGACTTTAAGTTCTTATCTTTTTGGCCTAGTTATAAATGAATCATATTAAGCATATTAAAGCAAGTATTGCATGGTGTATGTTATTAGTTGATGATGTTGTGTTAATTAATGAAACTAAATGAGGAGTAACTATTAAGTTAGAGGTTTGAAGAGAGACTTTAGGATTTGAAGGGTTTAAGATTAGTCGGACTAAGACTAAATACAATAAATATGATTTTAGTGAAAGTAAAAATACAAATTAAAAATTGTGAAGATTGAAAGCTAAGGTATACCAAGGAGTAAAAACTTTAGGTGCATCAAATCAATTACACATCAAGAGAAAGAAACATGAGAGGATGTGAACCAAAGAATTAAAGCAAGATGGATTGAGTAAAGAAGTGCTTTCAAAGTATTATATGATTAACACATTCCATTGAAGTTGAAAAGAATGTTATTAGGCTTGTCATGCTCCATGGAACAAAATCTTGGCAATGTAGAAATAACACGCAAGGTATGAACAAATCAACAAAATTCACTGAATTTTTTTCTATGTCAAACTTGTCGAATTAAAGAGTATTGGCAATTTCAAAAATGCAAAAAAAATGACAAAATTTGATAAAATTCAAGAAAATTTGATAAATTTTTGTAAGTTTAATTTTTCAATTAAAAAATACAAAACGTTCGACATAAAATTTAACAAAATCTGAAAAATTCGATATGATCCAACAAAGAGGTCAACATGTTTTATTTCCTCAACAAAAAGCAAAAGAGTAATCAAAAGCTATGCACCATATTTTATGTCATCAACCAATGTAACAATATTAATAAAAAACAATAGTCTAAATGATAAGCTAAGAAATTATGCAATATATCTTGCGAAAAAAAGAAGAAAGGAAATAAGAAAAATAGTAATAAAGAAAGAAAGTTAAATGAGGAAAAAAAAAAAACGCATTGAAAGAGTTTTCAAAGCCATCTTTCTAATTTTAAATCTCATAGAACAAGATGAAAAAAAAATACATTTTATAATAAACTAATAATTTAGCATGGTAGAATGTCAAAACTTGTGAATTATATAGTCTAGGAGCAAACCGCCCAAAATTGAAAATGAAAACTCGGAAAAGAGATTAAGACCGACAACTACCATTTCAAATTTCATCAAGCCACTTAACAAGATTGATAAATTAGGTCGTTTATGGATATTTCATGTGTTAAAACTTAAAAGTGTCTATTTATATTAGTTTTTAGTGTATATTACTATAAATCTAGATATTTTAGCATCTATGTAAAATTTTTCTAAACTTCTATTATTTGACGAAGTTTTACAAAAAATCTTCACGTTGAAATAAACTTCCTCAAATTAATTTTAATTTTCAAGTGATCAAAGTTTAGGACAAATTAGAATTTTAGATCCTTGATCTTGAGCGCAAAGCCTAATAGAAAAGTTCAATTACTAGATAGTACACCTAATCAAAGCCTTAGAATGCCCCTCACTTTGTTGGTTCAACACTCTGTTTACCAAAAAAGAATAAAGAATATAGGTCCAAACCAGTGTTTTCAAGGCTTCGCCTAAGCGTTTTAGGGAGAAAACGCCTAGGCTCTGTGCTAGGCAGGCAGTGGAGGTTTGTGCAAATATTTAAAAAGTTTGGGAGAATCTCTCTAATTTAAAAAAAAGCTTAAAAAACATAAACGCCCCCTTTCTATAGTAAACTCTCGAATCTTTCTCTCCCTAAGCCTATCATTTCCATTTGTTCCGACCAAGAAACGCCGCCGAAATCTCCAGCAACAACGACAACCCTCCGGCGATAGATATTTTAGTTTTGTACTTTTGAACCTTTTGGATAATATGTATTATGGCATGAATTAATGTTTTGTGGACATGCTTATAATTAATATGAAGTGTTTTTTTTATCATTTTATAAAAAATTAGCATTTATTATAGAATATAGTTAGATATATATAATTTTGTATATAAACTGTCCAGGGACCTGTAAATAATTAATTAATTATCTAGGGACCTATAAATAAATATTTGTCTTATCGCCTAGGCCACGTCTAGGCTTCCCCTTGGCTACGCCTCGCTTAGATAGGGCAAATCGCCTAGACATCTTCTTGGCGCCTTGAAAACACTGGTCCAAACTTTGAGCAACTAAAGTCAAGAGGGCACTGGGGTTCAAAAGATCTAACTTTCCAAGCGTCGCCAAAGAGGCCGTTCTCATCACATTCACACTCCTATTATGAAAACCTTGAATATTCACGAATGAGAAGCAATCATCAACAGATGTCGGCACCAAAAATTTATCTCCCAACCTCGCGTGCCATTCCCCCCATAACCTAGCTGAAAAATGGCATTTGAAGAACACATGATCAGCGTTATCTGCGTCCTTTTAACAAAGAGAATAGCAGTGGGGAAGCAAAGAAAAATGCGGTAATCTTTTTTGAAGAGAGTCACCCATGTTGAGCTTGTTATGAGCCAAGATCCACCCAAACATTTTAACTTTAGAAGGGAACAAAGGAACGTTGGCATCATCAGTTAAAAGCATGGAAAAATGATTGAGTGGAGAACACACCCGAGGAATGGAGCTCTCAAGAGAACCTATCTAGGGCAAGAGAGAAATGAACAGGTCTAAGAATGGACAGTAAGGATGATAGTTCAACATGGTTGGCCAACAATTAAGGAGTTTGGGAAATGCAGGTTCCATTGGATAACCTCCGAGAGGTCATGGTTAAGACTTAAGAGTGAAATGGGCTATAGGAAAGTTTGGAAAGGGTGAAAGGTGGTAAAGTCTAGGGAAACACTTAGCAAGGGGAAGATCACCTAAAAGTTTTATTTGTGGAGTTATCTACAAATGGAGGAACTCTCAAGGCTTCTTCCCAATATGATAGAGCCATTTGAAGTTTAGAATGGTTAGAATAGAGGGGGGAGAGATGTATTTATAGGGGAGAACCCCCCCTCCCCATCCCATCTTGGCAATGTGAGACAAAAGAAAAATGGGGGAATTCCCTCCCCTCAAGGAAGAGTCATTCAAAATCCAAAATCCAAATTTTGAAGGACTCTTCCTTGAGGGGGGGAATTCCCCCATTTTTCTTTTGTCCCACATCGCCAAGATGGGATGGGGAGGGGGGTTTCTCCCCTATAAATACCCCTCTCTCCCTTCCCACTTCACATGTGCCAAAGCTTCAAGTTGAGCTTGAAGGTGGGGCTACTCTTTGTGAGAGGCCCCCCCAAGTGGGGCTTCTCTAAGTGAGAGGCTCCTTTTAAAATTAATATTTTATTTTCATGTTATTTTTATTTTGTTTGTTTTTTGGTTTAATTTCTATTCTTTGAGTCTTTTAATGTTTGTTTTGTTTTCTTTTTTTGTTTTCATTTCTTATAATATTTTCATTTCTTATAATATTTTGATTTTCATTGTTTTCGTTTATTTTGATTTTTATCATTTTATGATTTTTTTTTTAATATTCTTTGCTTTTGCTTTTTATTATTTGTTTTTCTTCTTCTTTATAAGTTATTAGTTTTTTGTTTTTTTCTTCATTATGTTTCTTCTTTGTTCTTTTTTTCTTCTTATAAGAGTTTTTTGGGTTTGATTTTTATACAAACCCACTCGACCCGACCGACTGACCCGATTGCAAATTCGGGTCGGGTCAGTGAAAGATAAGTTATTTTTGGGCGGGTTGGGTTCGGGTGAAGAAATTCTTCACCAGATGAGGTCGGATGAGGCGCATTTTTTGTCCAAACCCTACCCGGCCCAACTTGCTTTCATCCCTACTAGTGCTGAGCAACCATCCCCATACTGAATTTTTTTTTCCAGAATCTTAATGTTTCTTGTTTGAGGGTGAGACTTGAAAGGAAAAGTTTTAAAATTCAACTCAATACATTGTTTGTATATGTTAAAATTAAATGTGTTGTTTTAGTTGATCATCTTCTTAACTTCCTATACTGTGCTATGAACTACTTTCACTAATTTTTTTTCCCTTTTTATTTATATCCTGATGGTATGTTGTCCTATCGTGTATTGACTCTCTACTGTTTCCCAGGGTGAATTTTCTAATACTTAGATTGCTGTATAACATTTCCATAGATTTGAAATCACCCAAGAAAGGGTTCAATGTTATACTCTTGGTCTCAGGTTTTTTGAAAATATGTATCTCTCCTCACTAATTTTCCTCTGTTATTCTTTATATTTTGACTTTTTATAGCTTTTGTATGAAATTTCTGCTTCAGAGATTTTGACTGTAGACTTTGTTATCTGGTTCTTCTATGGCCATTGTTTCTAAAATTTCATAACTGTTGCTGCAGTTTATTTGCTTATCAGATTTGGAGTGTGACTACATCAACCCATATGACTCGTCCTCTCGTATTAATGCTGTTGTCACTAAGGAGTTTTTAGTGCAAGGGATGCTATGTGCCCTTTTCCTTCTGACATGGCACTGGTTCATGTTCCTGCTATTGGCACCTATTACTTGTTATCATCTAAAACTGTATGTACCATCCTTTTTGTAATCTGTTGAGTATATTATTTGTGAATGGTTTTTCGTTTACTTGATACTGATGGCTTCCTAATTTAAATATTAATCATTATGGCTCAATTTTGTTGTATAATCTAATCATCTAAAAATAAATAACTACTGAAAGTGAGGTTGAACAAGTAATTTCCGGAATTCAGCTGAGTGCAACTTAGTTTTATTTTAAGGTCATCAATTGAATTTTAAGTAGTTGTCGGCATACTGGGATTCGGAAGAGCAGTTTAACATATGATTTGATGACACATCACTTATCTTTGACTATCAAGGGTCAAACAATTTCTCATTTAGTTCAATGGTGAAAAATATGTAGTTGGGAAGTGAACAAGAGTGTGGACATGGTCGGAGGGTTTTAAAACTTGTGATGTATAACAGTATAAGTGAGGCATTTCACTCAAATGGGGAGCTTTGTGTTAGCCTTAATTTTTCTTAAAAGCAGAAAAACACTGAAAAAATTGTAAAGATTTTATTGATAATTGAAAAATATAGAAGATGAGCAAATTATGTAAAAATCCAAAGGTCATGTAGTCACAATAGTAACACAGCCATTGTTTGCTTTCCATATTACTGTATATTTTACAAAGTATTGTTTTTTCTTTTAACAGCCAGTGTCTCGTACATAATGGTTAATTATAATTATACACGCAGGTTACAGTTTTCTATATAATTTCTTATACTAAATTACTAACAATCTAAAAGCTATTATTTTAACTAAGAAAGTGCATAGACTTTTGTCAACACTGACTTCATTGTTTTTTAACAGCATTCTTTTCTTAAACAACAGGTTGTATGATTATTTTTTGAAATTTTCTGATAGTTCAGTCCAGATTCATTTTCAAGGTAGAAGTTACTTTACTTTAAGAGGTCTTAGATACAAATGAATGGGGGAATAAGATCTGCTTATTCAGCCTCAGGCATTTTGAATCAGGCTTTGTTGTTATTTGACTGTATTTTGGGAATTTTATTTGATAATGAACTGTATTAAGTTGTTATATGGTCAAACTACTTATCAAAATGTCTGTCTGCTTTGCGGGGTGTTGGTTGTTATGCAAGAATGTTATTTGCTGGTTGTTGCTGTCATTCAGCCTTTGGAAAGCATTTTGGCTTATATGGGAGGGTCTTGACTTAATTTTTTTTAATTTTCGCAAGTATTAAGAAAAATCACTCATAGAAAAAAAAAAAAAAAATGAAACACAAACTTCAACAATCCAGGCAAGCAATCTCTTTTTTGGCAATCACTTGCCTTACGGCTTCACTGTACTTTTACTTATGATAGTATTTGTGGGACTCTAGTAACGACTTCTTGCTTGAATGGAGCCCTATAAACTTATGAAGTTATCAACACATTAAAGATGAATATCTGCATGGATTTTGAATTTTCTTAGAGAACAGAAAGAACTGGGAAGTTGGTGGCATTTCCTCAAATTGTTGTATCCTGGAGACTCTGTAGGGTCTTTGATTTTGGTACTATTATTTAGCAAGATGTAGACTTTTTGGTCACTGCTGCTACACTTATTATCCATGTCCACTTAAAACTGACAGCTAGGAGGTTTACATATGCTGGATGCATATATTGAGGGCTATAATGTAGTTAAATCCATTCCTTTTTGTGATGCTCATTGTTGGTACATGTATTCCAATGTATGAGAGGGAACAATAACCCAAGAAAAATGTAGTTTGATGAAAAATAACTGGGATTATGTTGTGTATAGTTTCTTGATGTCTCCTACTGGTTAAGAATTAACCAACTGAACCATCCCTCGTAACTTAGCAGGCACGCTCCTAGTGAACTTCTGAAATCTCAAATACCACTCTTTTATCTAAGATACCTTTAAAAATGATAATGCCATGCTTGGATTCATCAAATCAACTTTGTATTGTACATTTAAATAACGCTCTGCTGTCTTGATTTTTCTTGGACGTTATACAGAACTTTGACTACTATGTTTCAGTCCTGGACTCCTAATTTTTTCTTTTTTGACGTTATTTATTTGTTTTGTTCAAGTCCAACTTGGAAGATTTTAATGTTTCTTATTTCCAGTGTTTAGAAAGGTTAATTTGTAGATTTGGGCCAATAACCTATGTAACTTCCATATATAGCCTTGCGTCTTTTTTGTATAAGGCTTAGCAACTCTGTTCATTAGAAATTAAGGCAGTTGTAATTTATGTGTTGAACCAATGTTTTCTTGTCATTAACTGTTCTTTTTTCATATGCCAGGTACATGAAAGGGAAACATCTTATTGATGTCACTGAAATTTTCGGTGTACTTAATGTAGAAAAGAAATACCGGATTATCAAGATTGGGTTTTATTTGGTTCTCTTCACGACAGTCCTATTCAGGTTCCTTTTCTTTTTTCGTAGTTTTCCTGTTTTGTGCATTCAACACCATATATTTCCTTCTTTATTCTGTAGTATGTAGTGATCTACGATCTTTGCAGCTTTGTGTGAATTTTGGACACCCATGCATAAGCATAACTACTAGCTTCTAGCTAGGGTTAAAACTTTGCCTAGTATGTGTCCAAGTTTTTGGAGTCCACTCAACTGAATAGAACACCTAATACATTATTAATGCACAACTTGAGATTTTGACCTAGATAACTTGAAAAACAATAAAATTCAACAATTTTCCATATGAACTAGCATTCTTCTATTTCCATGGAATTGGTAACTGCCACACCCCAATTTTCTTTCTTCTCTTTTCTTTGTTCCAATTTCTTCAGAGTGGATGTCATTGTAATGCCAAAATTACATGAACATTAACAGTTATTGGGGCGAGCAACTTTGAACATAATTTTTCCTCTTACTTTTTATTTATAAAGATAAACTATACATAACATATTTACAAGGCCACGTAGGCCTTCTTTCCTTCTACACTTCACCTTTTTCTCTTCTCCTAACCTTTATAATACATCGTTATATATGTAATATATATATATATATATATATACACATATATATTTAACAACTCCCCATCTTATCCATCTTCCTTGACCATATAATACATTATTATACGTACCACCTTCCAGAATGTAGTCCATGACTTTTTGGCGTTGCCACTACATTTCTGGTCCTACAAAATGTCTCATAATTATGAGAAGAGAGCATAACAGAAGAGAGATCATTTGCTTGCAGAAAAACTTCCCAGTCCACCATTTCAACAACCACTACAACATCCTCCATGGCTAATTTCTTGAGAGATAATAAGGAGAGAGTGAGCAAATTGTTAGTGTTGTGGAGAAGAGCAAAATCTGTGGGATTTATTTCTTTTAAGGATTTTTTTCCTTTAAGGTTTATTTCTAAGGATTTATTTCCTTTAAGGAAAGATGATAATTTTAGTAGTCGTTTTATTTAGCAGTTACTAAAATTGTAATTATAGCTATATGTGTCCATAGCCCTGTATGTCTATATATATTGTGTCCCTCCATTAAGACATCATCAAGAATAAGAAAATATTTACTCTCTTCTCCCGTGGACGCAGGCCTTGAAGCCGAACCACGTTACATCTTTGTGTCTTTTATTAGTATTTAACAGTTAATAAACATATTTAACAACTCAAATAGTAGAAAAATATAACGAAATAACAAAAATCTATAGTGATTTAAATTAGATAAGAAATGCTATCCAAGAAAAAATTGATAGATAAAATTATATGCAACAATCAACCCACTTATCAATTCATGACTTCACATCTATTAATTATCTAGATTTAGAACTCTCTAACTATAAAAAGACAAAATCAAATCTAACAGAAGGATTTAAAATCACTTGTAACTTTTCTAGTGGAAAACACCAGTTACATACTAAAGAAAATACTCAATTAAATAGTATAGTAGACTTAGTTATCAATCTTAGTCAAAATTTAGAGCATAATCTAGAAAGAAATACTAGAGGAATTGTTGATCTAGTAGAAGCAGTAGAAAAAATAAAAATACATGCATTACAATATAATCTAGACTATATCAAGTCCATAATAGATAATCTAAGCATAAATCTTAACAACATCTATGATAAACAAGAATTTAGAAAAATATTATCTAATAAAACACAAAATCAAGTAGACTCAGAAATACATAGATTATAACAAAATATATTATTTGAAATAGAAAGAATAAACGAAATACAAAAAGAACAACACAAACAACTGAATAAAATATGGAAACTAGTTAGTGAATAAAATAATAATTATAGTAAATAGATTAGTTATAGTAAGTAGATTCTCCAACAAAAGCAATAAATTCTTTTGACTTTATATAGCTAGTTTTTATCTGCTACATAATTATTGAAATCAAAAGAAAGAAAAATTGTAAGCTTAGTCAATAAATGAAAAACAATCATTAATAGTAAGTGAATGAGTCATCCCTTTCTTCAAGAAGCATTAACAACTGTAGAAGAAATAGTATCATACGTAGACCATATAGACTTTAGTAATATACAATTTCAAAAGTAACTTAATCCCACAATCGCAGGCTAATACTATAATTCAATTACTACTACAATTAAGCCATGAACTAGATTTATTAGAAGAAAACTTAATAAAATTAAGTTGTATAATCATCGCTAAAGAAATAACTACAAAAATAATTAGTGAAGATAAAATTAAAATACTTGAAGATCAATTAGAAAATTTAACTAAAAAGATCATAACGATAAACAAAGAACATAAAGAACCTGAAAATTTAACACAGTTAATTAGAGATATTTTAGGACCTAAAAGAATATGGAAAACAAAATATCAGTAAGTGAAAAAGATAACTTACTTGAAAAAGTTAGAAAGATATTAAATATTAACTCAAAACTAAAAGGTAAAGAAATAATAGAAAGAATTGAAGATTTAATAGTTGACATAGAAGCATACAAAATCTTAGAACAAGGATTTAATAAAATTAAAAAGAAAAATCTTTATAATCATAATTTAAAAGATAAAATTAATAATGGAATATATATTTATAAAAAAGAATAAAAAAAATAGCTGTATTAAATAAACAAGAAACTGAGAAAGTATAACATTAATAAGCCCACAAGCCAAAGGAAAATTGTTACAAGAAAAATATTCTAATATCCATATAGGAGTAATAAGTCAAACTAGAGAAGGATTAAATACAAAAGCTCATTTATATTTTTATGATGGAAGATTTAGTGATCATGAACTAGCTCAAATTGCTAGTGCAGAAATAGATTTAAGAAATAAAATAACAGTAGTAGGATGTTTACCTAACATATATATAGATGTACGAGAATTTGCAGAAAATATAAAATTAAGTATACAAACTAGAGGATTTAAAATGAATAGTGAATTCAAAAATATTAGATTAAAAATATTCTTACTAGGAAATCTCTATGATAAATATCATAAAAGATTTAAATTCGTAAATAAAAATCTAGTAGATTGCTTTCAAAGCTAGGATGTCAATATGATAATACCACAAAAATTAACTTATAATCAACTTAATGGATTAGAATGGCAACTATCACCCTTAGAACCTGAAAACAGTATTGAACACCCTCAAGGGTCTGAACAAAGTAGAATATATAAGAATAGAAATAGAAAGCAGCTAGATAGACCCCATTAATGGACTATCTACACCCCACTCCACCTATTTTATGTAATTCCTTAAATACTCTCAACTGAAATTACTAAAATGACCTTTTTCCAAAAAATTACCATGAAGAGGTTGGTCGGCTGACCCTCCTATACAAGGGTCGGCCACGCAGACGAGCTTCGTTCTTGTCTATTTTTCACGCAAAACACATTGAAAAACACCCATAAATATTTCATTTCATGAATGAAAGTGAATAGAAACAAAAAAAATCATTAAAACATGCATTTCTTACCGATTCAAAGGATCAAATGTCGAAAAAATTTCGAAGATGACGAGTGGCGATTCGCTCCAAATTGAGTCCAAACGATGCTTCCCTAGCTCCAATATTCTTCCAACTAAGATAAGAAGATGAAAATGATGAGCTTTAAAGTTAGAAGATTGGGTTTTGGAGGAGTTTTGAAGAAGAAAAAATGAAGGAGAAGAAGAAGAACGAAGGGTGGGGTAGATTGGGGAAGGGTAGTTTAGGAATTTTCTGGTTTTTGGCTGGGGTGGGAAGTATGTATGTTAGGGTGGGGTTGTGTTAGTGATTGGGGTGTAGATAGTCCATTAATGGAGTCTATTTAGCTGCTATCTAGAAATAATCAAGCTACACAAAGATTTATTAATTATGAAATAATGATAAATCCAAAAATAATCGAAGAAGAGGAAGAAAATGAAATTAATATGTTAGAATATGAAATAAATAAAATAGAACTTATTAAAAATAATCGGAACCAAATAATAGACGAAATATTTGAAAATCCCACTAAATTTATGACAGAAGAAGGATTTGAAGAATTATGTAATAATGACTATACAGATAATGAAATAGATGAAATTTTAGTTAAAAAATGAAATTTAGAATTATTTAATATAAATATAGAACAACATTATAATAAAATATTTACAGGAGAAGCTAAAATAGAAGAAGGAGAAAATAGTAAAAAAGTACCAGAACCAATAATAGAACCTACAACTATAGAAACTTATTTTAATAATAAAGAAAAATATAAGCCACAAAAATTAGAATACAAGGAGACAGAAAGAATATTCAGATAAAAAATAGATTAGAAGGATGGGAAAAAGAGGATAAATCTCAAGATTTAATAATATTAAGCTTACACAAGATCAATCCAAAAGATTGGAAGAAACAATTTAAAATTGGGATGGAAACTTAATTAGAAAATCAATGGGAGACCTTTCAAACATAGTTGATCCAAAATATAAATTATTATACTTAGAAAGTACTATAGGATTTCAAGAAAAACAAATATATATGGGATGGAGAAGACATTGTGAACAACATGAAAAAGATTTACTAGATGATTTTGACACAAATATTACAGTTCTTAGTTTTATAGACTTAATGAGTAAACTAGTTGTGATTTTCCTTCTCCTTCCACTCATTCTAAGTTTTTAGTTTTTGAGACTCTCTGTCTGAGACTCTCGGTGTGGTGCGACAAAATTCTGTCCGGAGGAAAGTGTCAGATTTGAAAGAAAGTTCTCGAAATCCCACCGTTGGATGGAGATGAAACGTTACCAGAATGTTTGTAATTGACTCATAAAATGTCTGAACGGTTAAGATGTTAAATATTTGAGTAGTTTGAAATAAACTAGTTTTAGGAATAGGTCATGATAGACAAGATAAGTCATTAACACCAATTAATGCCATTAGAAATTTAGAACAACTAAAAATTTGTGATTTACAATATTTTGATGACTATGCTAGTACTTTTTATAGTTATTGGAGTCAAATAGGTGACCCTTTTAATAAATAATTAATAATGAAATTTGTTACTAAATTACCAAGAGCTTTAGGAGAAAAACTATACGTAGAAACTATACAATGGTTTCAAGAAAATCAAGATAAAGGATATATAAATACATTAGCCCTATTAATAGAATTAGTAGAAATGGTAAGAAAACAAACTAAACAAAGTTTTAGCAGAATGTGTAATAATTTATTTGAAGTACCAACATTCGGCTGTAATAAAAGAAAAATATATAAAACAAAACGAAAGAAAAAAATCATATAATTCCAAAAATAAAAAAATTTATAAACGAAAGTTTACAAGGTATAATAAACCCAAAATAAGAGAAAAAGTTAGAAAAGCTTTTTAAAAAGGAAAGCAAATAGTTAAGAAAACTTGTAAATGTTTTTTATGTGGAAAAGATCATATAAAAGCAAACATATTGGAAGAATTACCAGATTTCTTAGAAAAAGATATAGTTAATATAGAAGTTATATAGAAATGCTAAATTCCGATGATGAAATATACATAGATAGTGACAGTGATATTAGTAGTAGTGAATAAGAAAATAATAATTTAGAAGAAGAATAAGATAATGAAGAATCAGAGGATAATTTATATGTAATTCAAGAAGTCTTTAAAACAGAAAGTGAATTAATTAATATAGAAACAAAATTAGTCTTTAAAAATAAAACATCAAAAGTAATGACTATGGTAGATACAAGAGCAAATAAAAGTATAATACCTACAAAAGATAGAAATAAATTAAAAATCCCAATTAGGGTCTTAAAATTCGGCGAATTTCGTCAAAATTCGCCGAACAAATTCGGATTTTAAACCAGCGAACTCTGGTGTCGCAGGTAGAAACAAAACTACAAAAAATGGCCGAAAAATTTGCAAAAATTGGCGAAATTCGCGAAAAGACGAAAACTTCGGCGAAATTCGAGGAAAGCGTGCTTTTTAGGTCAAAAAGTTGTCGGAAATGTTCATGGGACGCATAGAGATTCTCCGTGTGAGATTCTTTAACAAAAAGACAGAAAAAAGATGACACATATCAACTCTAAAAATATCCATCAATCCATCCATCAATCCATTATAAAAGAAGAGAGTTTGGAAGGAGTGGAGTGAAAAAAATACCTCCATTTTGTGCTGTGAGCGACAAGCTGCGACCTTCTGGCGAACCTCAACCTTCGATCTTCGATCTTTCGTCGACGTTTCGAGCGTTGGTGGCGACTGGCGAGTGGATCGAATGCCATTAACGCCGATGCCGTTCTTTCTTTCTTATCTCTTACCAAATCGAGATCTTTGAGTTGCAGGAGGCAGATTGCAGTAGCGGCGGAGGATGAACTTTTTAAGGTTTGTTTATTTTAGGGTTTGGAAGGAGTGGAGTGAAAGTATTAAATAAAATAAAAAATATATTCTTTAAATTATTAATTATATTATTATATTTTTGTAAAAAAAAATATTATTATAAAAAATATATAATTATTACTTATACACATGTTACGGGTTTATAAGTTAATAATAATATATGGTTCAAGTCTATAAGTTAATAATAATGTTCATCTATATTAAAATATTTAAAAGCAATATTAGCTTTCTCAAATAAATGTATCAATAAAATATGTTATGTTAATTCTAATAATGTTAATCTCTATTAACATGTTTTATATTAATATTGTACATCTTACTATAATAAATAGATTAGTAAAGTAAGAGAAATATTTTAATAATGCGAATAATGTTAATTTATATTAACATAATTAAAATTAATATTACCTTAATAAAAATACTTACACTAATAAAATATTTTGATAAAGCTGATTTTTATAATGTTGACCGATATTAACTTGTTCTAAATTAATATTATACATCTTATAAAAATAAATATGTTAGTAAAGTAATGAAATATTTTAATAAGATTAATACAAATAATGTCATATTAACATCCTTAATATTAATGTTACCTTAATAAAATACTTACACTAAAAAAATATTTTTATAATGTTGATTCTAATAATCTTGATCTATATCAACATGTTCTAAATTAATGTTATACATCTAACAAAAAAAAAATACATAGACTATTAAAGTAAAGGAAGTATTTTACTAATATTAATTAAACATATTTAAAATTAATGTTACCATTGTAAATCCGTACAATAATAAAAATATTTTGATAATGTTGATCAATAATAACATGTTTTAAATTAATGTTATACATCTTATTGAAATAAATAGACTAGTTATGTAAGGAAAATATTTTAGTAATGTTAATACAAATAATATTAATTTATATTAACATAGTTAAAATTAATGTTACCTTAGTAAAATAATTATATTAATAAAAATATTTTGATAATATTGATCTATATTAACATATTTAAATATATTTTAATAATGTTAATATAAACAATGAATTTATATTAACATATTTAATATTAATGTTACTTTAGTAAAATATTTACATTAATAAAATATTTTAATAATGTTGATTATAATAATTTTGATCTATATCAACATTTCTAAATTAATGTTATACATCTTACGAAAATAAATAGACTACTAAAGAAAATATGTTAGTAATGTAGATACGAATAATGTTAATTTAACATTTTTAAACTTAATATTACCTTAGTAAATACTTACACTAAATTAATATTACATTAATAAATATATATATATTTTCTAAATTAATGTTATATGTCTTACTAAAATAAATAGACTGCTAAAGTAAAGGAAATATTTTAATAATGTTGATACATATAATATAGATAAAAATTAACATTTTTTAAATTAATGCTACCCTATTAGATAATTTGACTAGTAAATTAAAATAAATATTTTCTTAATGTTAATTGAAATGATATTGATTAGTATTAGCATGTTTTAGATTAATATTATCTTGATAAAATAGTTAGACTACTAAAATAAAGCAAATAATTTTATAATATTAATATAAATGATATGGTTGGCATTAACATGTTTTATATTAACATTATTTTGCTAATATTAGACTGCATACAGGTTGAAGAATTTGTGCATATTTATTTATAATATGAATCCTAAATCTCGAAAAGAATTCGATATTGGATGGACACATGGAGAACCTGTTAATGGAAATAGGCAAAACTCAAGGTGTAGATATTGTGATCAAGTGAACTCACTGGTGGAGTCACTAGATTGAAACAACACTTAGCAGGTGACTTCAAAGATGTACGAAATGTCCAAGAGCTGTTAGAGAAGAAATGCAACTATTGCTACATGGAAGGGTACTAGAAAAAATTGAAAAGAAAAGAAAAAAAGAAGCATTTACCCTAGCCCTGCTACAACCACCGCGTAGCTATGATGATGATGATGATTTAGACATTGACTATCCTCCTGATTGTACAACAGACTACGAAAAGGTGCAGCATAGATTGGCGGTAAAAAGCTCTATGGCTGATCGATGGGATGATGAACAACAATGGAGAATGAATATGATGAGACAAGACTTTGGTTCATCATTTCAATAGGTAGGAGGTAGTTCATCTCGACGTGATAATATCAGACAAGACCCACAAGGCCAACAAAAGCGTGGGGGTGGCCTTTTGCGCACAACAAGTGCAAGGCATCCGTGTCCTCTGCCAGACCCTACTTTGTTTTCTAGACCCAGTTCTAGACAAAAGAAGCTTAGAGAAGATTTCGGGGGTGGAAGTGTGAGAAAAAGTTTAAACAAAGTTATATCCAATTTTTTTTTTCTATAGCAGTATCCCAACAAATGTTGCCACTGCCAATCCATATTACCAACCAACCATCAATGAAATTGCAAGGTGTGGACCAGGTTTCAAGGGGTCTTCTGCATATGAGCTTATGCATGGATTACTTGACGAGGAGTATAATGAATTACAAGACTATATTAAAACTTTGAAAACGAGTTGGTCACAATATGGTCTGACAGTAATGTGCGATGGTTGGATTGGGCCAACTAGATTTTCAATAATAAATTTTATGGTATACTGTGATGGAAAATCAATTTTTCATAAATCTGTTGATGTCTCAGCAGAGAAAAAAGATGTAAAATTCATCTATCAATTGATGAATAATGTTGTGAAGAACATAGGAAAGGAATACGTTGTCCAAATAGTCATAGATAATGGATCTGCATTCGTGAAGGCGGGAAAGAAAATAATGGAGAGATACAATCTCTTTTGGACACCTTGTGCTGCATATTGCTTCGATCTGATGTTAAAAGATATTGGGAATCATCAATCAGTTAAAAAAGTTGTTGATCAAGCCAGGAAAATCACAAATTATATTTATAATCACCATTGGGTGTTGGCCTTGATGAGAGAAAAATGAGGCGGTGACATAATTCGTCCAGGGATCACTCGATTTGCCACCAACTACATTACCTTAAGAAGCATTCTTGAAAAAAAACAAGGTTTAAAAGAAATGTTTGCATCAAGAGAATGGACAAACTATGTCCATAATAGAACTCCACAAGTAAGAGAGGTTGAAGAAATAGTGGGTAGAACGAGTTTTTGGGATGATGCAAGGCATGTAGTGAACTCTTTAGATACTATTGCAAAAGTGTTGCGGATGGTAGATGGAGATAAAAAACCGACAATGGGATCATTATATGAAGCCATAAGGTTAATGACAGAAATAATTAAAGCTGTGACTCCTCGTTCGTATAAATGGATTTTAAAAATTGTTGATAGAAGATGGACAAGCCAACTTTGTCACCCACTCCACCAAGCAGGTATATTTTTGAAAAAAAGTTTAAAACATATTAATTTTTTTGTGTTATACTAATGCAATTAACTATATTTGTTAATACTTTCAGCATATTTTTTGAACCCTTTGTACCAATATAAGTATCAGCTTGGAATGAGTTCAGATTTGATAGATGCATTAAATCAAGTTATTGCAAAATTAGTGTCCGAAGGTGATAAACAAGCGCACGCATTGAGTGAAGTAAGATATGATTAAAATTAAAATTTTATAACTATATAGTACGTCATCAATTTTTTTAATGAGGTTTATATTATGCATATTTATTTTTTGTAGTTAAAATACTATCGAGATGCAGTAGGATCATTTGGGTCTCCGGCAGCTCAAAGCGGAATGAAAAACACGCATCCAGGTGATAAAATCATATTATATGTCTAAATACCATAATTTTTTTAATTGTAATATTACTTTTATTATTTTTTCTGCAGCTGAATGGTGGAATTTATATGGGAGTTCCGCCCCTAATTTAAAGGTGCTTGCTGTAAAAATATTGTCACAAACTGCATCTTCTTCAGAGTGTGAAAGAAACTAGAGTACTTTTGGGTTGATTCACACCAAACAAAGAAATAGGTTGGGGCACGAAAGGTTGCAAAAGTTGGTATTTGTTCATTATAACATGAGACTTCGTGCAAAAAATATAAGGGAAAATACCGAACTTGGTATCTCTCAAGATCCTATTGATTTGACATAAATCTTTTTGGAGGAAGGGGATGAGAATCCCTTGTATGAGTGGGTTAAAGATGCAAATCAACCTTTGATGGATGAACCAGGTGGTAGACCAAGTTCATACATTGCAGTAGAGATGGGGGTTGATATTGATGAATTTATGGCCAGCAACAGGGTATTCAATATCGTCAATTAGTGATAGTGATGCTGATGGAGATGATGACAATGCTGCTGCTGCTGATGATGATGATAATGATGGTGATGACAATAACAATGGTGGCCATGATGATGACTCAACACAAGCACCAGATGACGATGACGATGACGATGGCGACGACGATAATGTGGGTGGTGGAGGATCACAACAATGGAGTCAGGGTCAGGGGCAACAACAAAGTGAAAGACATACACAAAGCCAGGTGCAAATGAGTCCATTTACTGGAGAGAGTCAATATGATCATTCTACTCAGGATACTGACCATGGATCTCGGCCATCATCAATGCATAGACAAAAATATGGTCGTAAAAAGCATGGTCATACGTCTAGATCAAAACATACTAATATTCATGATATTGAATTGGCTATGAAAAACATGAGTGTTGAAGATGACATTGAAGCCATATCATCATCATCATCATCATCATCATTATATGGCTACCCAAGATATCAACAACAAGAATATGATAATGAAGCCATGTCATCTCAAGGGAGCTACAGTTGGAGCCAACAAGAAAATATTAGTGTAAAGCCAACGGGGTGGATAATGCCAAATGAATATCAAGGTAACATTTCTTCTGAAAGTATATCCATCTCACATGGTGTAAGACCAATTGGATTGGTCTTGCCCCATGAGTATCAAAGTGATTATTCTCGCGGTCACGCCTATGGTGGCATAAAGCCTACTGGATGGACTGAGTATCAAAATGATGGTTCATCAGACTCTTCATCTATTCACTCACTTAACCCACAGCCGTATACATATTCCCACGGAAGAGATTTTCAATTTGATCCTGCTTATCCGCGCTTGGGAGTATTAACTAGAGTTGAGACACAAATGTACGAGAAGTTTGTTGAGGATTACAAAAATTATTATTACAACATGATGTCATGGCATCAATACTGTAATTATATTGAACATCAATATTTCCAAGGGGGTTCAACTGGAAGTCGAGAGGAAGAAGGACCCCGTTCAATGTGGATATAGTTCTGTATTTGTAAAAGACTTGTCAAGTCTTTTGTAACATTTTAATGATATTTTGCCTTGACAATGAAAATGTATTATGTTTCAACTCATTTTAGTCAATTAGCTTGCATTCAATTTCTTCAATAACATATAATAGTATAATAACAATACAAAAAAACTACATTTAAATTTTAAATGTATAGAATTAATGGACAATTAATCAAAATATGCATGAAATCTTTCATATTAAAAAAAAAAGTTATTCATGGGAAATAAATAAATCTTAATTTTAAACAATATACAAACATTTAGATTACAACTTAAGTAAGTCTATGAGAGCTACTAACTATACTAACTATACTAGTTAAATTTCAAAAATGCTGCTTCATCCTTTTAAGAAATGGTCAATCAAGTCTCAACACTCTGAAATTGAAACATATTGAATTCAATTTAAATCCATCATAAATCTTTTGACCTGAAAAAAAGAAAGAAATTGTTAGATACAAGTAAACAATATAAAATTCATAGTATGTGCGATGCGCATAAACATTGTCAATGTAAAAACACATGTTTCAAACGATTATATTTATACTTTTATAAACATTGTCAATGTAAAAACACATGTTCTCATCATTTCTAATAGTAATTATGCATATTTTAGCATTTATATACAAATTCGTTAAACTTCTCTACATTGGTGAATTTTTACAAAAATTCTCTACGTCGAATTAAACTTCTCCAAATTAATTCTGATTTTTGAAGGTGGAATTTTAGGGCGAAATCGAAGTTTCGAACCTTGATCCCAATTAACATAGGACAATTTAAGGGAAAACAAATACTTATAACAGAATGTATAACTAATATTCCTATAATAATAAATAATGAAAAACATACTTTACCCCAAGCATTTATTACTAACACCTCTTGCAGGTATAAATTTATATTAGGATTAAACTTGTTAATAGGAAATAATGGAGGATTTTTCATAAGTGCCAATGGAATACTTTTCTTTAAAAAGACAACTTTTGTCCAACCTAAATATGAGACTAGCATTGTATCTTATAAAAAACCCATTAATGAAATAAGACAAACCTATAATGATAATCTAGTAGAAGAAAGTAATAGCATAGAAGATGAATATAAAAACATTCAAGAAGAATTAGAAGTACGTTAATATTTAGAAGAAGTTTTAAATATACAAACACTAAATACTTCTTTAAAAGCAAACCTACCTATCAACATAAGTAATTTAATAAGTCAATTAGAAAAAGAAGGAATAATAGGAGAAAACCCAACAATTAGTAAAGCATATCCTAATAAAATTGAAATAATAAATAAAGAATTCAAAATCGAATCGATGCAGCAGATTTAGCATATAGTTTAGAAGATAGGAAAGATATAAAAAATCATATTAGTGAATTATTAAATCTAAAAATTATAAGACCAAGTAGAAGTAAACATAGAAGCCCTGCTTTTATAGTAAAAAATCATAGTGAAATAAAAAGAAGAAATAATAGAATGGTTATAAATTATAAAAGATTAAATGATAACATCTATGATAATAGTTATAAAATTTCTTATAAAGATGAATTATTAAATAATATACAAAATTCAACATATTTCTCTAAACTAGACTGTAAAAGTGGATATTGGCAAATACTACTAGCAGAAGAATCCATTCCTTGGACGACATTTACCTGTTCAGAAGGATTATTTGAATGGTTAATAATGCCTTTCGGACTAAAAAACGCACCATCTATATTCTAAGAAAGGTTGGATAAAATATTTAAACCATATTCACATTTTTGTATAGTTTACATAGACGATATTCTTGTTTATAGTAAAAATAGAATAAGTTGTATTTATCATATAGAACAAATATTAGACGCCTTAAGAAAATATAAAATTGTTATAAGTAAAAAGAAAATGGAATTATTTAAAGAACAAATTGATTTCTTAGGAATAAATATAGATAGAGGAAAAGTTAAATTATAACCTCATAGAATAACAAAAATAATAGACTTCCCTGATAAAATCAAACAAACCAAATAACTTAAAAAATTCTTAGGATTTTTAAATTATCCTTGACTTAAGTAGATTAGTTGGTCCTTTATATAATAAGTTAAAAAAGAATGGTCAAAAATATTTCAATAAAGAAGATGTTAAGCTAGGACAAAAAATTAAAGAAATAATAAAAAACGTTAAACCTCTAGCTTGACCAATAGATAATTTTTTAAAATATTACAAACAGACACTAGTAGTATAAGATGGGGAGCAATTTTTATCCAAAAACTTGAAGAAAATAGTTCTTCTGAATTAGAAGAAATAACCCTTTATCATAGTGTAAAATTTAATGAGTCAGAACGTAAAAAATCAAGTATTGATATAGAAATATTAGGAATAATAAGAGTTTTAAATGCTTTTCATTTATATATCCAAAATGATACCTTTACTATTAGAACAAATTGCAACAATATTATAGAATTTTATAAAAAACTAGAAAATAAAAACTTTTTAAAGAAAAACTCATTTAGTACTAAACGATGAATAAAATTTCTTGATGCACTACAAGGTAGAGGATATAAAGCAAAATTCGAGCATGTTAAAGGTAACAATAATTACATAGCAGATTTTTTATCTCGCATAATTTCTAATTAATTATTTTATCTTACAAATGCAGAAATCAAAAGGAAGCCCAAGTTCTCAACAGGAGCCCATACAATTTTGGTTTTACAGATTACAACCTTATCTTGGAAAAGTTTTTTGTCCAATAGGAAATATAGCCGGAAAAATAAAATTAGAGCAAAAATGTCTTTTAAATAATATTTGGACTTTTAGAAATGATAAAAATTGTTTTGCCAATATTTTAAATGCATTAGCTCATTATTTTTCGACTAATAATAAATATGAATATTATGTAATTTTTGAAGGTCATAATAGAGGTATTTTTAATTCATGGCAACAAGTTTTAGAAAATATAGAAAATTATGAAAAAGCTAGTTATAAAGGTTATATTCCTTTCGATGAAGCTAAAGAAGCTTTAGATTTTTACATTTCAAATCTTAGCAGGACATATCCAATCATCAAACTAGAAGGCAAATCATATACAAAAGGTGAGCTTTTAGAATTCATGCATGCATACCAAGAACTTAGCAATGAAAAAATAACTTTAGAAAATAGCCTGAAAAATGTACAAAATAAACTAGATATTCTGCAAAAAGAAATATATGGCAAAAGTCCAAAAAATAATCATGAAACTAGCAGTAGCTCAAAAGATCATAGTCTTGAAAAATATAGTAGTAAACTAGAATTTTATAATAAGCCCTTTACACCACCTAGAGTTATTTTAGATAGATTTGATGAAAATATAAAAGAACATATTTATAATTTAGCTCAAAAAAGTAGTTCTCAACGGCAAGAATTTATTGTCCAATTTCTCATGGACTCTTCCAAAATGCATCTATTTTATTATGGAACTAGTTATGAGTGGGACTGTCATCATAGTGAAAATTTAGTATGTAAAAATAAACTAGAATGTATTGATGACAAAACTTGAAAACAAAACTATACATGTACTTTAGTTTATAGTATATGCAAAATAAATTTAAATCTAGAAAGATACGAAAATATTAAAATAAGTTTTCAAGGAGAAGAAATAGAGCTCAACCCTCAGTTATTATTGGACTATGGACTGGTTAATCAAATCATCTTCACTGATCCAGACCAGACAGACATGTTCGGAAGAAAATTTGCTGTTGTAGTTCTACAAATCTTCTCGAGATATCAATATGTTGAGGCTATAATCAATTCAAAACCACCAGAATGGACAAAAACTGGCGGCATCATACCTGCTCAACACAAAATAATATTGAATGGTCACGACAACAATCTTAGAATATTAAGATATGATCAACCTTGGGTTTGTGATCGATCAATCAAAAAACAGATTCAACACTGGAGAGCAAGAGTAATTGGTATAGATTTTTGGATAGAGGAAATGACGGAAAATCATACATTAATTGCTGAAGATTTCATTCAAAAAATTTATTGTGAAGAAAGATATTATGAGATTCCGTTCCTGTCAAAGACCCATTACCAATCACCAGTGGACAAATATAAAGTCGAATTTTACAGAGATGAGGATGCTGACGAAGAACAAGAAGATGACGATTATGACTGGTGGAGAAATCTAGATGCAATGGAACTCCATAATGTTGAAAATATGATGGAAGGATAAGACAACTGAATGTTGAAAATATGATGGAAGGATAAGACAACTGAACAACTGCACAACTATCAAGCATACGACGTGTCAACAATCCTTTCGTCTTTAATTAAAGTAAATTAAGACTTATTATTTGCTCTCGTTGTAAAAGTGGTCTAATAGCATTAACTTAAGGGTGTCATATGTAGTAATATATAGTACGCTTAGGTGTCATGTCTTTTGGTCAAAGTATTAAATAAAGTCTGTATAAGTTGCTAGGAATGAACAGTAAAATCAAATAATCAGATTTTACTGTTACGGATGTAAACACAATGTGTTCGATTAGCACGATACCGAAGTTGCTACAAGAAACATATTTGCATCTCTTTGGGTATAAAAGTGTAAATTTGAAATTTCCACAAGATTGGGATTAAGCTAAGTAAATGAATACAATTTGTTTTTCATCTGTTGGGTTTGATTTTTTCTTCATCTTGGAGATTTTCCATGTGTAAAATTCTTTATGCTTTCTGTGTTATAGGCAATTGCTTTCCTTTATGATTTTTACATAGAATTAGTAGCTATTACATGATTAAGCTTGATCATTACATTACTCTGACACTGAAGTCAAGATATTAGGTTAGAGTTTGTGTTGAGAAACTCTGGCAGGAAATGCACCAAAACATATATTTTATGAAGAGAAACAACACTTTTTTATTTTCATCTAAGTCAACCAAGGAGAAGGAAGGCTTATAGGCTGGACTGATAGATATCATTGTGCATTTCCTCGAAAATATCTGCCTTACAAACTTGTTCGCTACTGTAGATTTAGGAAGTAAGCCTTGTGATGTGAAACCATTCAGTCTTACTAAACTAAAACTGACACAACCTTTATGAATTGAAGCTAGATGAATTTGAAGAAAAGAAATTTTTTATTATAATGGTTTTGATCCTTCCTAACTTGTAATATTTAACTCATTACAAAAGATTGAAATCTTTTGTAATTTAATCTCATCATGTGTAGCATTATGCTTCTCCTTATCACCAAATAATTGGGATTGGCTACAGGCATACTGTATCATATCACTTCTACACACATCTATTTGGTCTTCCTTTCGCACCTTTAGAAGCTTCATTTGCATTTTGAACAGTTACTCTCTTGTTATTGTTGGTGTTATTGGTCTTTCTTACATCCTGAAACCATCTAAAATGAATTTCCCTTTCTTATCTTCTGTTTAAGTTCTTCCCAAGTTCCCTTGAAATATGGTTGTCTTTCATTTGTTTATCGCAGTATCATGTTATTTGCTTTGTGATTGATGCACATATTTTTTGTTAACGTATTTTGTGCACATGTTGTTTCTTTATAGTCCAACATTCAACTCTATAGTCTCAACACTGTTTTGTTTAGTAAATACCCTGGAATTGATCACCATTTGTCCTATATATTGGCCCTTCCAAAGCAGTTGGTTGTATCCTTTTGTATTTCAAAAGTTCAAAAATAAAAAAATAGACCCATTTGAGACATTTTTTTTTAGAAGAAACAAACATTGAATATATTCATAACAAAAAGATCACAACCTACAAGGAGTAGTACTCAACAACAAAACAACAAAACAACAAAACAACAAAAAGAACAAAGCGCACAAAAGAAACCGCAGCAAAACAACATAAAAAAAACCAAAGTGAGAGTCAAAAGAGGCATTCTCCCCAATTTCTAACCCGATCATTTAGAGAGAATGCACCATTAAGCTTAAAAGCAACAATCCATTCACTGGCCATAAAAATAAGATCATTCCACAAAATATCCCAACTCCTCGCGACTCCATCGAAAATTCGCTGATTACGTTCTCTCCAAACCATCCACAACATCGCAAGGGTGGCTGCTCTCATCACATTCCTACCTTGGGTGTGAAGTCCATAAGAGTTCTCCAGCAAGATGCACTCCTCAAATGATAATGGAGGCGTGAAGCTATCTCCGAGTCTTACTTGCCATTCCCTCCATAGGGATGAGGCGAAATGGCATCTAAAAAACAAATGATTAGCATTTTCATCAGATTGAAAGCACAAAGGGCAGCAATGAGGTAAAAGTGCAATGTGAGGAAATCTTTTTTGAAGAACCTGATCCACCCCAACACTTTTACTTGGGATGGAACATGAACTTTCCATATCAGAGGTGTGAGAGGGAGTGGAGAAGAAGATGAGTCATCAATAAGAAATTGGAAGAAGGAATGACAAGAGAACATACTTGAGCAGTTAAGAGCCCAAGTAAACCTATCATGACCCAATGAAAGTTGAGAGTAGAACTCAATAAAGAAAGTAATGAAGAAAATTCAGCTTGTTGTCCCATTGTTAAGGTGAAAGGGAGATGAAGATTCCAATGGAGTGAATCCATGTGGTTTGAGCTAACAATAAAGTGGGCAATAGGATGGTGCGGACAAGTCGAAGCATGATATAATCTAGGATATAAATCAGCCAATGCATTGTTACCTAATCAATAGTCTTCCCAAAAGAGAAATGTTCGCCCATCGCCAATCTTTGGAAGGAGGTGAGGATAAAACAAAGGAAGTAAGGATACCACAAATTTCCATGGACTTCGAAAAGTAGTTCTAACAGTGGGGATTATTCTCCTACAGAACTCAATTGTACCATATCTACTAGTAATGACTTGTGCCCAAAATGATTGATCTTCACGATGAAACCTCCAAAGCCACTTCGTACACAAAACCTTGTTCCTTAAGAGAATATTTCCAATGCCTAAACCCCCCTTCTCCATTGGTTTTTGCACTGCCTTCCAATTAATCAAATGCGACCTCAAGCTCTTATCCACCCCTTTCCGCAAAAAACCTTTCAGGTTCTTCTTGATAACCTTAGCAACACCATCAGGCATACGAAAGAGTGACATGTAATAAGTGGGGATAGCCTCCAACACTGAGTTAATGAGGGAAAGTCTTCCACCTCGAGAAAGGAATTCTCTTTTCCATCCATCCAATCTTCGAGAGATTTTGGAAAAAACTGGTTCCCAAAAATTTTTACCCATGGGGTTCCCTTCTAGAGGCATACCCAAATAAATCATAGGCCAAGACCCAATAGAGCACCCAATAATCGTCGCCATTCGACCGAGCATAGCTCCATCAACATTAATTCCAACCAACTGGCTTTGAGACATATTAACTTTGAGGCCCAAAATTTCACTGAAGCACTGCAACACCTTAATTGCATTCTGAACATTGACTTCATCACCTTGGAGAAAGAAGAGCGTGTCGTTCGCAAACTGGAGATGAGAGACGGTAACATCATTTTACCCACAGAGAAACCATGATAACTGAGGATCGACATGCCTTTGTCATCATTCACCCAAGCACATCCGCCACCAAAGTAAAGAGGAAGGGAGATAATGGATCACCTTGACGTAAACCCCTTTTGACATTAAATTTGCCAAAAGGTTTTCCTTTCACCATAACAAAATAGTTAACTGATTGAGTACACCCTCCAATCCACCTTCGCCATTTGTGCCCGAACCCTTTCTTTTCCAAAACAAGATCCCAAAAACCCAATCAACTGAGTCATATGCCTTGGCAAATGAACTTTAAAAATCACCCCTTGAAACTGTCGAGATTTGTAATCCTCCACCGCTTCATTTTCCACCAAAATAGAACCAAAATCTAACGGTCATGAACAAAGGCAAATTGGGTCTCTTCAATAGTTTTATGGAGAATAGCACGGAGCCTCAAAGAAAGGACTTTTGATAAAATTTTGTAGAGATTCGTGACTAAGCTAATTGGCTTGTAATCTTTTGGATGCCAAGACCCCCTTTTCTTTGGGATAAGACAAATGAATGTGTCATTTGTCTTAACATTGACAATCCCATTTGAGACATCATAAGTGTAAAATAAAATTAACCAAAACTTTTTACCACACTTGTCTCTTCTTCCCTCTTTCTAGTACTTTCAATTCTTTTTGTTTCAATCAGGGACATTGCTTTTACCTCTTTTGGTTTGTCTCTGTATTTAATCTTTATTTATTGTTCTCTTTTTATATTCATAGTGATCTACATATTTTGAGCATTTGTTCCCTTTCCAGTGTCCTAAATCTTTTTACTTGACATTGAAAGTTGCTCATGTTTTTTCAGACTTGTTGTTACTGCTGTCACCTTAATCATTGATGAAGATGGTTGATGATTTTTCATTTTCTTTCTTAGATCCTATGACTTATAAGTACAACAATTCATTGTAAGTTATTTAATTTGTTACTGCAATCTATTATCAACATGTTTGTCCTAGTAGTGTGTTCATGTAATATGGCAGGTCTAAGCATACTCTTGCTTCACCGAGGTTGCCATTCTATGGCATCGGTGTTCCCTTAAAAAAAACTTATGATATGACAGGTGCATGAGAGTGATTGGCAATCTAATGGGTAAAATTGCGGTTGTGATTTGCTTTTAGAGATGTCAAGATTTTTTTTTTCTTACTCTATTATTTCTCTGGAATCCAGACTCAGTTACTTCATTCATTGTAACCTTACATTTATGTGAGATGTCAAAGCATTTCTTTTGTAAGTATAGCACTAGTGTTGTTTTAATGAATTTAACAAAATATGTTGAAGCAATCTCCCCTGGGATTGGAAGGATACAATACTGGTCCCTTTTCTGCAAACATTCTTCATTCCTTCCAAGATCTTGGCACCATTGTTCAATCTGAGTATTTTTGTTCAATATTTGATTTTTATACGTATCTTTCTTATTGAACGGAGTTCTTAAGACAACTAAGAAAAAAATTAGATGAGTGTAGTTTTGGTGAAAACTGGAGCATAAATGAAGATGTAGTCTATATTGATTTCTGAAAGAAACCTTATTGACTGTTTTCATGAATTCCAATCATCCATCTGGAGCAAGAGACTAAGGAAGGTGTTGGTCATAGCCTCATAGAACTATGGTAGGGGGGGCACATGGAGAAGTGCTCTTGAGCTTTATTTTTTATATTGAAAGCGTGTGATTGGAAGGAGACTTCAAAATGGGGTTATACTAGTCAATATTCTATAGAGCAGGATTATAGAAAGTGACAAACATAGAGATGTAGATGAGAACATTGAAATGGAGGAGTAGAAAGACTAGAAAACATAGAAATACCAATAATCAAATCATATGAGTTCATCTGTTGCACGAATTAGTGAAAAACCATAAACAATTTGGATTTTGATGGTTTTGTTTACAATGCAATGAAGATGGGTGATTCATTAGTTGGAGATGGTGCAAGTTGAAGATGTTAAAAGGACCAGAAGACGGCTAAATATAATTTTTCTTATCCTGGTGCAGGGAAGTCTGTTTCTTTTTCCCAGGATTAAAGCATTTTGGTGGTGGTCTTTTCTTGGCCTACAACTAGAGGATTTGGGACACATTTGCATCCATGCCAGGAATGAGATGTTTGATTTTCATTAAGCAAAGCAGTTTTATTTTTCTCCATTTTTCAGAATATACACATCCTAATAGTTTCCTTGTGCATGTTTGTTTGATTTCTTCAGAGATAGAAGTATATGCTGCCATTAAGTTTGATCAATTAGATTGAAGTTGTTTGTGCATAAATTCTGCTTTTTAATTGCTGTTCATCACTTGTCAGGCATCTTGTTTGATAGTCTTTTATTAAGTAAGGAAGTATGGTGTTTGTAGATGTTGGTCACAGCTCAAGCTTCTTCCAGTTTTAATTGACGCTTCCTTTTCCTTTTTATTCCGTGCTGAAAAAAGTCTGGTCTGTAGACTATCCTCATCCTACTTAAAATGACACATTGAAGGGAAACCCTTTTTTTTTTTTTTACTGTAAGTTTATAACTCAGCCGGGAAACTTATAGTGATAGGAATTTGTGTCTAAAAAGTAGGTGCGAGTGTCACAAGGTTTATGACAATGATTTTGGTCGAGGCATCGATCACAATGGAAGTGAAAGCATTTCTTGGAATTTCATCGAAGTACCATATAAGTTATGCAAGAAATTACAGAGGTACATCGAAGTTTCTTCATACAGTTCAAAAGTACACATATAATAAGCATATCTACAAACCTAGAAAGTAGAAACAGTGTAATATTGGGTGCCCATCGCCAAGCTTATGAAATGGAGCACGTGTAATATATATATATATATATACGTATCAACGTATTGCTCTTTTCTATTATAGTAGATTGATTTATGTTAATATAATTAGATTATAAGTATGGGGCTATGATTCTCATGTAAAGCAAAGGAAGAAATGGATACTAAAGACAAAAAAAAAAAAAAAAAAAAAACACGCAGCAATGTCGAAAAGAGTGTAGGGATGGCTGATTAAAAATATAAAAAGACAAAACAAAGTATCAAAACATGTGACACGTCCAATGAGTCAACAAGGGAGAGCGAGCAGCGCACCAGAGAAGAATTGTGTTACTCCTTTTTATTTTAGCCCGATGTATTTTTGTCCGAAATTTCATGATATGACAGGTATTGGATGTGTTTAATATTTTAGATTTTGGAATATTATTAAGTAAATTTTTCAAGAAAAAAAAGAGAGCATAAAAAAGGTAAAGACTAATAGGTGAGAATTTACTTGAGAGAATAAAAATCACTTAAGATGATCGACCCAAAATGACATTCTGTATTCTAAATGTCCATTACCAATGAACAGTTATGCCTTTTGGTCTCAAAGTAGCTCCATCCTTATTTCAGAAAACTATGACAAAGATTTATGCACCTTTGTTGCATACAACTCTCATTTATATTGATGATATACTTCTCTTCTCCAAGACTGAAGCTGATCATCAACATCTTCTTTCACAGTTTCTGGACATCACTGAAACTCATGGTATCATGCTATCTGAGAAAAAGAGTATCGTCAAATACTTCTGAAATTGAGTTTCTTGGCATGAAATTTTTCAATGGAGTCTACCAATCAGGGTCTCATATTGCAGTTGAACTTCTGCAGTTCCTTGATTTCCATTTCACCAGACAACAGCTACAACAATTTCTTGGTGTCGTGAACTATTTACGTTCTTTCTTGCCACGTGTCAGCCAATTTACTACTGTATTTTCCTCTCTCTTACGGAAAGATCCACCTCCTTGGCAGACCATCCACACCCAAGCTGTTGCTCATCTCAAACTAGCATGTCAGAATCCTCCTCCATTAGTCCTCCCGATCCAAATTTTGAGACACTGTTTAGTTAAGTCCCGTGTCCTAAAATTTGAAAATAAATAAGTCTGATTTTTAAATATGTACTTGTATCTGACACCCATACCTAGAGATGTAAGCAAACCCGATCATTCTTTGTTGGGTTTAAGACAAAGGTCAGGTTAATCAAGTCGCATTTTTACTAACTTGACATGGTTGGGTCAAGTCTCAGGTTTCGCGGAAACTTGAAAAAAATCCCATCCCCCTTCTCCCTTAATCCAATTGGGACCACCCACATATACATATGCATTTTTGCGTGTGTAATATATAGGTTAATATAAATACTTATTTACATTTGCATATAAGTATGCATAAAAATGTTACTTTAAGGGGCCTTCTATCATAGGAGGCCCCAAAACCCAAAGAAGTTAGGGGAGAAATAATTAGAATGAATAAACTTCTAATATATATTAGATTTTGGAATGTGATACATCGACTTTTAACTCCATTTCAAGAGAAAGCATAGGAAAAAATGACATAACCTAATGGTAAAACCTTTAACCCCTTCAAAAGAGGGGAGAAATTTAATAAATTAATCCGCATAAAGCTAAGGATTTTGTTCAATAATGTTTCAAGAAAAAACTAAATTACATATATAACCTAAAACTTTAACTAAACTAGCTTGGAGCTTAATTATTTAATAAATTACAAGCAAGATATAAAGTTATAATGATGTATAAAAGAGTTGTGTAACAAGATCACCCAAATTTTATAAGTTACATTATACAATATTTTTATATTTTACTTAAAAAATTTTAAATTGAAAAACCATATGGATAATAGAAATTGTCAACTTTTAACTAAGTGTAGACTAAAAAGGCCTTGACAACATGCATATTAACCAATAAAAGGATGGGTGTATTATATATATACTCTTTATCTTGATTTGGGCTCCTACAATGACTACAAAAGTAGATGTTTGACATATTACGAATAACTTATTCCATTGAGTTGAGTAATTAGTTTCTTATATGTACAAGGGTTCTAAAATATTGATAATAAAGAAAAAAACATTTACTAATGATCAAGGTCTAAAAAGGTGTGAGGTGTAATTGAAACGGTTTGCAATCATGAGGCAAGGTATAAGCCTCGAGGAGCTATGAGGCGTAAGCCTCACATTTTTTAAGAAAATACATAAAAAAAAACTTAAAAAAAATCTAAAAAATTACATCTGTCAATAATAAAAGAAAAAATAACTAAAATAAACAAAAATGTAAACTAGTTGACTGATTTCTCTTAAGATATTAATTATCTTAATTAACATTAATACCTTCAAGAACTACTTGAGACCAAATCATATGCTAAGCTTTCCATATTTTAAGTTTTAGGCTATTAAAAGCATGAACAAATAGAAAGTTAGCAAATATATTGTAAAAATATTAGGTCTTTTCCATTTTTCCAAATTTATTTAGTTTATACAAATTGCAATTAGAATACTTTCCAAAAGTTTTATATTGTTTGGTTAGTATTTACATTATTGTTAAGAAACACAAAAGTTTTATATTAGAAGGGGGGCCTTTTCAAAGATGGCGTTGGCCCATTTAGAGTACATTCTTTAGTTTATTTGAAATGAAAGAGAATTAATTCTTAACAATTAAAATGTTTGGTTATAATAATATAAAAGCCATAAATATAAATTTAAAAAATCAAGTTTTTACATGAAAAATTGAGAACATTGTGAGGTGTAAGTCTTACAGTGTGACATTAAGGCTTAAGCCTCGAGCTGTAAGCCTCAAACGTTTTTTAAAACAATGCTAATGATGACAAAGTATATAATATAGTCTTTAATTAACAACTTTGGTAACTTAATTTTTTTTAGCAATTCTTGTATGTATAAAAAGTAATAGAATTCTTGTCTTCCTCGTCTTCTTCTTCTCCAGTTCTTCTTTTCTTGTTTCTTTCTTTTTCATCTTTTTTTTTTATCTTTTGTGCTGCATCAAGGTGATGGCACTACATAAAACAACTGTAAATGGAAAAAAAAAGATTAGGACTGAAGGTTGTAAAAGATTCACAAGGTGAGCAAGGTAAACCAAGGCTAAAAATCCTTGGCCAAAGAAGGCCTAAATCATTTCCTCAGTCATGCATAGCCTAGGATTTCATAATGCTACATTGGCTTTCAATATTTGAGCTTTTGGGTTATCAATGACTTTGAAGGGTTGTTAGAAGATCACTACTTGAGGCTGCTCTTTTGCACTTCAATGTAGATGGAGAATGGAGGCGAGACGACAAACGTGGATATTGGCGAATATTTCCCTGCGGTGGAGCCGCTACTGGGGAGGCCAAGGACACCATGATATGCAATGGTGACTAGGCAACAATTCCAAAGTAGATTGGGTTTTGGCTTAGTGTTTCCTTCTCTCTGAATCAACAAATGTGGAAAAAAAGCACATAGTAGCTAGAGTTTTGTGTCTCAACAATGAGAGATGAGAGTTTTTGTGAGAATTAATAGAAGAGATAAGAGTGAAAATGAGTGAAGAAATTTAAGAGGAAAAAATTGAAGCTTTGAAATGCATTTGATGAGACGTGAAGGCGTGGTACAAGAAGAGAAGCACGAGAAAACTATTCGGTGTGAGATGTGTGACGTGATGGATCAACATGTTGAAACGAAATTTTTGTAAACAAAATTATGTATGGTATATATTTGTAAAAGGGTGCAACCGTTAAAGAAAGTTGCGTAATTGTTGTAAACATTTGGGAAGTTGGGAAGTTGGTTATCTTTTTAAGTTTGTTTTCGAAGTTTATTATGATGAGATATGACATTTTTACTATCTAAAAACTTTAATACCCATCAAATGTTAAAGCATCAATTTATGAAACAACTGAATTATTATTCTTAAAAAAAGAAAGAAAAAGAAACAATTGAATTGTTGTGGAATAAAGGGGATACTTTTAGGATTTACGTTCAAAATGATAATGCATCACATCTTAGAGAACTTTTGACATTATAAATAGTATAGATAATGCATGATTCAAGAAGATAGAACGTGATATGATGATAGTGAAATGGTGTGTTTCCAAGCATTACTCTTTGAAGAACCTTAGGATGAGCAATTTTGAGAGTATATGGCACAAAAAAGTTCATGAGGTTTTTATTTATAGTATGGTATTTAACGATGCAATCTTTAACCTACATAATAAAGTTTGTAGAATTCATGATGTTTAAAACGACCATCATATTTACTCTATCATCCTTTGACAAAAAAAAATAAAATAAAAATTACACCATATGGTATTAGAATCGATGGTTCAGTTGGATATAAAAAGTATGTCAAGATAGAACATGCACATATACTCATAGGTTGTAGATAGCTCCTTGAGATGATAGTGACATATGATGTGACATGGATTATAGCAAATTAGAGCATGGGTGGTTGCTCATGATTGTGGATGGTTACTTGAGATGAGGGTGATAGGTTATCTAACATAGATCCAAAAATAATGATTGTGTTAAATATTTAGATTTTGATCCAAAGTAGAAATTTATTGGGTATCGAGTACTCATGGGATTCAGGTGGTTCCTCAAGTGATCTTACATGGATTATGTCAAAGTGGAGCATAGGGTGGGTGCTCATGTTTGCTTATAGTTCCTTGAGATGACGACGACATGTGTGAGGTGCGATCATGATGTGATGAATACTTGGATTTTGGTCCAAGGTAGATATTTATTGCGTATGCGTAGACCAAAATAATAGTCCCACATCAGCTATGAGCACAAGTACATCACTTACAATTTAAGTTAGAATCTCACCCACACTATTATCAAGGCCCTTTTGGACTAAAACCCCATACTACTAATAATGCTAAAAGTTCTCAACTCACATTGTACTCATTTTTAACATAAATTTCAAGAATACCCCTTTATTCTTTAATAATTTACTTGTTTCATAAATTGAAGTTTATTACTTTTGATGGGTATTAAAGTAATTAGACAATAAAAAGGCTATTCCTATCTTGGAAGGAGAGGAATTCTAGAATCTTTGATAGTCGAGAAAAGGAGATGGGAAAAGTTTGGAAAAATTCATTCTTCTTGGCCTTGCTTTGGGTCTTAGCAAGAGGTTTCTATGTTGGGGAATGGACGAGGGGTTGGAAATCCATTTTTGATAGTTTTGAAGTATAACCAAGGACAACTTTGTCCTTGTGTAAATCATTGATGGACATCATACTTTCTTAATACAATATACATACTTTTGTTTCTTGTAAAAAAAGGAAGTAGCCAATTTCCCCAAATGTTTGCAACAATTACACCATTTTCTTAAATGGTTGCATCCTTTTCTAAATCTAAACTATATATATGATTTTTTTTCACGTGTTGAATCATTGTGTCACACGTCTCAGACCAAATAGCTATCTTTTCTCTATTTTTTCTCTGTAGCCATGTCTTCATTGTCTTCGTCCTATGTGACACGTCTTATGTTTACACCCAATGCGCCTTAACGTTGCAGGGTTTTCTTTCTTCTTTTTGTGTTCTCTTCAATTTCGTCATCCGTTTTCACTATTTGTTTTTCTATTAATGTTCACTTTTCCAAATACTTTCATCTCTCATTTTTGCACAAAACTCTAGTTACCATATATATATATATATATTTTTTTTTTCTATATTTGATCATTTAGTAAGAGGGAAACATTGAGCTGAAAATGATCTACTTTGAAATCTTCACCTAGTTAGCGTCGTATATCATAGTGTCCTCGATCATCCTCAATGGTGGATCCACCACAAGAAAATATCTCCAGTGCCCATGTTAGCCGTCTCGTCATATCCGAATAATGACTTGGTACAAGGAAGCTTAACTTTTGGAGAAGTGATGGGGGGAGTTGGTGGGTGGTAAAGGGTCTTAGAGAAAACAAAGTAACTCATTCTTCTTCAAGCATGAAGGTATAAGTGTGTAATGTTTCTTCTTTCTCAATGTTGGGTGTTTATCGCTTGTGTTTATATTTTCTAGGTTTCTTAGGTTGTTTGGGGTTAACCTACTTGGTGATTGTTGTGGTTTTTTGGTATCACATTGATGTCGTTTTCACAAGTGGCTTCTTATCTTCTTGAATCTACATACATAGGACATGGGAGCTGATTTCTCATTTTCATTTTCTTCAAAGTTCCAACTAGCAAGAGAGTAATATTTCTTCCTAGTCTTTTCTTTACTTAGTTTACTTTTAGTGTTGAGTTTCTATCTTTGCATTTGTTCCTCCACTTGGACTTTTACCTTGGGGTTATTGCCATGTTTTTTGGAGTAGAAGATTGGGTTTTTTTAACTTCATTTCTACGCATTGAGTTTCTATCTTTGCATTTGTTCCTCCACGTCTGGTTCAATCACCCTGATCTATGTAAGATGTTGGAAGATTGGTGGAGACTATGCTCAGTGGAAAGGTAGGAAGGATACAAATTTTAGCAAAGACTGAAATTCCTCAAATCCAAGCTGAAGGAGTGGAGCAAAAACAATGCGAACCTTAACAAGAGCAGAAGAATAAGCTCGATCAACTCCTTAAGTAACCTGGATGGGCAGATAGGAAGATCACATTGGTCTACATCTTTGTACAATCAAAGGGAGCAAATCCTAGCAGAGATTCAAAACATTGACTACAGACTAGAAAGAGTAGTGAGGCAGAAGGCTTAGCTCAAATGGACTAAGGAGAGGGACACCAACTCAAAATTCTTCCACAGAATCTTGAGCATCAGAAGTGCAAAGGCGTGCATCAGTAAAATCTAAGGTGAGGACGGTTCTCTGATTGAAGGACAAGAAGAGATTGCTCATGAAATCATTAATCATTTCAAGACTATCTATAGCCCAAGTAATGAAGGCTCCTAGGGGATTGGAGGTATTAACTGGAGATGAATTAATGAGGAGTAGAGGAACTGACTTGAGTGACCTTTTGAGGAGGATCAAATCAGAGAAGCAATGTTCAGTTGTGATGGAGAGAAAGCCCCAGGGCGCAATGGCTTTACTATGCTATTCTTTCAAAAGAACTGGGAGTTAGTAAAAAATGATCTTGGCTAGGTAATGAATGAGTTCCATGATACGAGGGTTATCAACAGAAGCACCAATAAAACCTATACAAGTCTCATTCCAAAATATCCAACTCCAAAAAAGTGACTCATTATCGCCCCATCAGTCTAACAACAAGTCTTTATAAGACAATGGCTAAAACTCTGGCCAAAAGACCGAGAAGCATTCTTCATTACTCAGTATCAGAGACACAAATGACCTTTGTCCAAAAGAGACATATAACAAATGCTATCCTCATTGCGAATGAAGCTGTTGAAGATTATAGCCGCAATGGAAAATAAGGTATTGTGCTGAAAATCGACTTCGCAAAAGCTTATGACTCTGCCAATTGAAGCTTTTTGGGCTTTGTGCTAATGAAGAAGGGCTTTTGACATCGTTGGAGGAGCTGGATGTGTGGCTATTTGAAGTCAATTTCTTATTCCATATTCATTAATAGGCGCCAGAGGGGAAAATTCTTAGGTGGTAGAGGTTTAAGGTAGGGAGACCTAGTGTCTCCACTACTTTACACTCTTGTAACAATTGCTCTCGATGGGTTAATTTGCAAACCAAGACAGAAAGGCATCGTGAATGGCTTCATGGTTGGGAACGATAATATGCAAGTCTCTCACCTCCAATTTGCAGATGACTGTATTTTCTTCATGGAAAAGGATGATTTTAGCTTGGAAAACACAATAATGATTATTCGAAGCTTCTGTTTCATATATGGTTTAAGTATTAATCTCTTTAAGAGCCAATTGATCAGAGTTAACCTCGAGACTGAAGACATTAATTGTTTGGAAAGCCAAGTTGGTTGTTCTCCAACCTCCTGGCTACTTACGTACTTGGGCGTTCCCTTGGGAGGGTACCCATTAAAACTTTCCTTTTAGGAACCTGTTATACATATGATATCCAAAAGAGTTGAAGGGTGGAAAAGGGGATTCCGGTCCACAAGGGGTAGAATCACTTTGCTTAAGCAAGCTCTTGAAGCAATCTCAACACACTTCATGTCAGTTTTTAGAATCCCAAAAGAGGTTGCCAATATTATTGAGCGCATTATGAGGATCTTCCTTTAGAAAAGTGAAGACAAAGCTAAAGGGTCACACTTAGTAAGATAGGAGATGGTTCAAAGGAATCTTGATAATCGAGGTCTTGGAGTCGGGAACATAATAACAAAAAATAAAACCTTGGTAGACAAATGGTTATGACACTTCACAGAGGTTCTCTTTGGGTCAAGGTGATTAGAAGCATCCATGGAATGAGTGAAAACTCTAGGGATGCCATGTCCATCCTAAAGAAACTTTTAAAAGCCCATTGAAATTCATTCACTTGATGTATCCAACTTATCTCACTAGCACACGGTTAAGGTTGGACAATGGTGAGTGCATTCGATTCTAGGAAGACAAGTGGTGCGGGACTTAGTGCTTCAAGACTTTATTTCCTCCACTCTACTTCATCTCGACCCTTCATAATGCGCCAATTTGAGCTTTTGCATCTCTTAATCACGACGAGCCAGGTAGTTCTTGGAATTGGAACCTTCACTGTTGGCCCAGATATGTCCAAGAGGGGGGGTGAATTGGACACTTAGCAGATTTTAACCTTTCTTAAAATTGTGTGGAATAATAAAAGCAAATTAAACAAAGTATAACAATCAAATACAACAAATGTAAATGAGACAATGCAAGCAAGATTTATAGTGGTTCGGCCGCGCCTACATCCATTACCTAACCTCCTCAGTTAGGATTTGTTCAAACTCCACTATGGACCTTCTTACGGGTGAAGATCAAACCGGTACACTTTCTCAACTTACGGGTGTGAGAACTACTGTTTCTCAACTTACGGGTGTGAGAGGACTATTTTTCTACTTACAGGTGAGAGAGAACCTATTCTCAACTTACGGGTGTGAGAATACCGGTTACAACTTTGAACAACACTTGCTCTAACTCATTGACTTACCAGTCACCACAAACTGAATACAATGATATATGATTCCCTTTACTCAGAATCAAAGTGATACTTACAAAACTTTGGATTGAACCTTTTGTGATCACAGATTCAACAAAATGTTAAAGAACTTCTGTCTTCTTCAGTGGGTTTTCAAAATAATGAAGATGAAGATCAATCAACCCAGAACACTTTAAGTTTTTCTTTCAAAAGATCGTCAGATTAAGCGCAAGTGAAAGAAGACTAACTTTAAAAAAGTGTTTAGCACAAACAAAAAATGTTAATACGTTTTGAATGAATATCAGTTTCGCAATGTAACGTTAACATTCTTTTTCGAAATGTATCGATTCAGCTCAATGCATATTACGGCGATAGTACCTGAATCATCTGATCCTTTCATGAAAGAAGAATGTTCTGATGAAGTTTTAGAACGTTTAAAAAGTTCTGAAAAAGTTGATGTACGATTATGAAAAGTTCTGAGAAGTATTCATATGTTTCTGAAAAAGTTAACAGAAATAAAAGTAATGTCAAAACAACAAAAATATCTTTTATGTCTTTTTTTTTCCTTTGAGGGCGTTCATAGAACATTAGCGTCCTACTGAACAATGAAGTGATGGCGCTATTGAATAGTAAGCGTCCTGACTTACTTTGAAAATTGAACGACTCAAATCGTGAGGACGCTACTTCGTAGTAAGCGTCCTGCTTTGTTTTAAAACATTTGACACACGAGGGCGCTACTCAAGAGTAAGCGTCCTGAAAGTTATTTAAGTTGATTCTAAAGATAAGGGCGCTCCTACACAAGTAACGTCCTGATAATTTATTCAACTTATAACTTATCAACGTCCTTAAAGATAGAAATCACTTAAAGACAAAAAGAACTTTCAGCGAGCTGAAACTAAGTCAACGTCCTGACATTCTCAAAGGTTGATAAAGGAAATATCGCTATTACCAAGTGAGCATCCTTATTAATAAGATCAATTCAACCTTGAGCTTCCTAATATTTTATCAGCGTCCTAACTTATCAAGTTCAGGAGAGCGCTGCTAAAACATTAGCGTCCTGAAAGACTTTATAAAAATGTTTTTTGATTTTTCGATTAAAGCTCGATAAAACACAATGTAGTCGGATTAAATCGAATATGCAACTGATCGATTAAAACATGTAGACATGCATATTGCTGAATCACATGACAAAGAAGGTCCTACAACCTATCATAATCTAATCATACAACTAAACATCTTCAAACGATCATGGTCTTCAAGAAGATCTTTAATATGTTCGCCATGCATCATTGAATCTTTGAAACCTTCAAGTGAGATTAGATATGCCATATGTGCAGTAATATCATAAACAAAATGTAGTTTTGTAATCATCAAAATCTTTCATAATAGGGACATATTCTTGTAAGAGACATGAGGATAATTGGTTCATCAATCTCCCTTTTTTTGATGATTTCAAACACATTAATGTAGGCTTTGAAGCAAACTAATAAGATTATATGTGTATGCATGAGATGCAGTATCGAATGTTCCTTGTTTCAAATGATGGTTTGTCTTGTTCCCCTTTTCCGTCTCTTGTGGGATCGTCGCTTCCCCGACGAAGTGGTGGTTTGTCTTCTTGGGGTTTTAGGGATTTGTCTAAAATGGAAAAGTTGAACCAACAAAGAAGAACGACACAGCTCAGTACTTGCTCGACAATCAGATCGGATTCGGCTTCGATGATGCCTAAGAGCGTCGCAGATCTGGTAATGGGGGGCTATTGATTGCGTGATAGGGAATTTGAAATAGGGGGGATTTTGGTGCAGTGATGGTGGGCATTTTGGATTCTCGGTGAGGAATATATATAATGGTCGGATTTAGAGCGGGGGTTTTGGATTGCATGGGTAAAGAATGCGCGAACTGCGTAGCGGAGTACGTCGAGGCCGTGCTCCGGTCGTAGATCAGCCGCGGAAACCGCGGGGTCGAGGCGGAGGGAGGAAATCGGAGCCCTTGGTCGGAAACTACATAAGAACTAGAGCTGCAGTCGCGAAGGAAGCGGCGAGAAACCAGGTGGCGGTTGCTGCCGGCAGCGGTGGTAGTGGTGGTGCAGAGGAGGAGGCGGCGGCAGCGGTGAGGCCGAGGACGAGATTGGATGCGGCGAGGAATCGTGCGAAGGCGGCTGCGATGATCGTGTTTTCGGACAAGAACGGTGAATCGGGAGGTGGTTCCGATCAGTTGAGAGAGATTCAGGGAGAGATTCCTCGGAAAGATATGATGGGAGATGACAGTGGTGGTTTGAGTGCTAACAAGGCTGGAGGCCAGGAAGAAGAAGGCAACACTGCTCCTTTTCCTGAAAGGGAAACTGATTTGCTTGAACGAAGTAACAAAAAAGTTAAGATGAATGTGGATGGAGTGGAAGCGGATTTGTCGCCGATGGCGGACGTAAGTATGGTGGAGGAGACTCAGGCATGCAAGGAGAATGCTGAGGGGAATGGGATGTTCGCCCCCTTGCCCACATTTAGAGACAAACTTTTGGGCTATACGGGACGGATGGATGATGGTGAGATGTCCGATGACGAATGGACCTCAGATGATGAAGGAGAGATGGGGGCTGAGGAGTCCGGGTCCGAGTGTCCAGTCATTCACATATCTAAGGAGGAGAAGAGGCGCTTACGTCGCCCATGGAGACAGACACTTATTATCAAATTGTTGGGCAGAACAATTGGATTTACATTCCTGTTACGTAAGATTAAGGCCTTATGGCGTCCGAAGGCTCCTATTGAATTAGTTGCTATTGATCAAGACTATTTTCTTGTCAAGTTTGCCTCCAAGGAGGATTATGAGTATGCAAAATTTGAGGGCCCTTGGATGATCTTTGATCATTATCTGACAGTGCGGCAATGGCATCCTAATTTTGATCCGGGGCAGGAGAACATGGATAGATTGTTGGTGTGGGTGCGAATCCCTTGTCTCCCAATTGAATACTATGACTATGACTTCCTCATGAAAGTAGGGGCGCGTATTGGTCGTCCGGTGAAGATTGATGATGCAACAAGCACCGTCTCTAGGGGGAAGTTCCCGCGTATATGTGTGGAGGTAGATATAACCAAGCCACTTCTATCTAAATTCACTTTGCGACGCCGGGTTCGACGGATTGAATACGAGGGGATCCACTTAATTTGCTTTGATTGTGGATGTTATGGGCATCGGAAAGATGCGTGTCCAAAGAATGAGGGCCAAGAGACGCCTCATCACGGTGGACCGGCGGAAGTGCTGGCCGGAGATGTTAGAGATGAGGTCGGAGTTCAAGCTAGGCCGGCTGAGCCTCCGGTGAATCAGGAAATAACCGAAAGTTATGGGCCATGGATGTTGGCTTCTAGAAGATCTCGTAGAGGTATGACCAAAACTGAAAATGGAAAGAGTGGGAGAGCTGGACGTGATTCTCGGGATATGCCACTGATTGGTGCTAAACAAAATGCTAGCTTTCAGCAACATATTTCTCGGTATGCGGCATTAGCGGTTGAGGATAATCTTGAGGAAAATATTGATAGTGATCAACGAGATGGGCCGCATCTTGATAAGGATATTGGCGTGCACAGGGGCCCAGGGATATCACTTAATGACTATGTCAAGAGTAAAGGGAGAAGGCCCAATATGCAAATAAATACTAAGGAAGTGGATAATGGCCCAAGCACTCAAGTGGCTGTAGAGACCAGCAATGCGGTTCGAATAAAGAATAATTTACTGACTCGTGACATCACTTCTATCTCTTCTCAGTCCAAGCAAGCTGCCGCTGCGGAGGAACATATTGTGGTGCGTGGGTCCAATAGAGGTCAGCTGATCTCTCGATCGGTGGTCTCTCATCCCCAGCATCAGGTTGAGAACATGGAGGGTATTCATCCTACAATTAATTCGATACCAGAACATCATCAAGATCCTCCTATTGTGGTGGAATCTGGGCATGTTCCTGCTATTGGTAGGCGGGAACTTGGTGGAACAAAAGCTAATCTGGTGGGGGTGCATAACGAAGCTCCTAGTGACAAGGATGAATCGCTTGGGAGGATGGATATTGTTGATGGAGGGTCCTCCTCTTAAAGTCGTGCCTGTCAATTTTTTGGTCTTCGGTAGGGGTGGGTAACCTATTTTATCTTGTTTTTATGGATTTTATGATCTGGAATTGTCAAGGGGCGGCTTCGAAGGAGTTCCACCGTTCCCTGAAAGACCTGCTTAAGATGCATAAACCAGGCATATTGGGGTTGTTAGAGCCCAAAGTGAGTGGATCTCAGGCAGATTTTCTCTGTAAAAAGCTGGGATTTGATGAATGGGTCCGGGTAGAATCATTGGGTTTCAGTGGTGGTATTTGGGTGTTCTGGCATAGTTCTTGTCAAATAAATATTATTGCTACTCATCCCCAGTTTATCCATATGAGGGTTCGGGATAGTAGTATGCATCAGTGGTTGTTATCTGTTGTTTATGATAGTCCTACAGCCAGCCTGAAGAAGCTGTTATGGAGGGATCTTAATAAGAATGTTTTTGATACGAGTGAGCCTTGGATTATTGCGGGTGATTTTAATGCGGTGGTATGTTCCGAAGAAGTTAGTAGTGGGAATGCTGTGGCTCATCATGGCGGCTCTGGCTTTGGGGATTGGATTTTTGATCATGATTTGTTGGACATGGGATTTTCCGGACAAGCCTATACTTGGAGTAGGGGTATAGGGGATCAGTTTAAGGGAGCTCGCCTGGATAGAGTTTTATGTAATTTAGCTTGGAGGCATATGTTTGAGGACGCTAGAGTGATTCACCTTCCTAAACATCACTCCGACCATGTTCCTATCTTGGTTCGTTTAAAGGGTTCAAGTGCCACTGTGAGGCCAACGCAGTTTAAATTTCAGGCAGCTTGGCTGACTCATCCGGGATTTTACAATGTCATTAAGGAGAATTGGAGTCGTGACCGATCGTTGGATACAAATAATCGGCATATAGCCTCGGTTCTTACTTCATGGAATAGTACCGAGTTTGGGAGTATTTCTAGGAGGAAGAAGAGGCTCTGGGCGAGACTTGCAGGCATTCAACGTGTCTTATCTAAACACCCTACACACCGTATCCATCTTTTGGAGTCTAAGCTTAAGAAGGAGCTGGACCTTGTTCTGTATCAAGAAGAACTTTCGTGGTTTCAGAAATCTAGAGCCGACTGGATCCTTTCGGGTGACCGCAATACCAAGTTCTATCACGCTACTACAGTCATTCGTCGGAGTAGGAATGTCATTGGGAGGTTAAAAGGTGCTGATGGAAATTGGGTTTCAGATTCAGCTCAGTTGAAGCATCTAATTCAAGATTTTTATACCAGGTTATTCTCAAAAGAACCTTGTGGGGATATGTCTGATTTTCCTAAAGGGGGTTTTCCAATTCTAGATGGTGCTGTCATGGCAAGGATTCATCAGCCCTTTGAGATTGAAGAGATTCGTCAGGCTTTATTTGATATGGCTCCCTTCAAAGCGCCAGGCCCAGATGGTTTTCATGCAGGTTTTTATCAACGCCTCTGGCCTACAGTGGGGCCTTCTGTCTACAAGCTTGTTCAAGACTTTTGGGCGTCAGGAAAGCTTCCAGATGGGACCAATGATACTCTGTTGGTATTAGTACCGAAGGTTCAGCATCTTGAATTATTGACCCAGCTTAGACCTATAAGTCTCTGCAACGTGGGCTATAAACTGATTACAAAAGCTATGACAAATAGGCTAAAGATGATCCTCCCTAGTCTTGTCTCTCCCAACCAAAGCAGCTTTGTTCCTGGTCGCCAAATTACAGATAATGTCATTGTGTATCAAGAAGTCCTTCATTCAATGAGAACTAAGAAGAGCGGTGTTTCTCATATGGCAATTAAGATTGATCTTGAAAAGGCCTATGATCGATTATCTTGGGATTTTATTGAAGACTCGTTGAAGGAGATTGGTCTTGGTGATGGGTGGATCCGAAATGTGATGCATTGTGTCTCTTCCTCTAGGATGTCGATTGTCTGGAATGGGGATCTTTTGGATTGTTTCTCCCCTGAGCGCGGAGTTCGGCAAGGGGATGCAATTTCGCCTTATCTTTTTGTTCTGTGTATTGAAAGATTGGGTCATTTGATTAATGGGGCAGTGGAGCGAAAGGAATGGAAACCCATACAGCTTTCTCGTAATGGTCCTTCTATCTCCCACCTTTTCTTTGCAGATGATATGGTTTTGTTTGCGGAAGCATCTACCGAGCAGATAAAGGTTATTATGAAGTGCCTGGATTTATTTTGTGCGTGCTCGGGCCAAAGAGTTAACTACCAGAAATCTCATATATTTGTATCTCACAATGTGGAGCTTGCGGTGGCTCAAGACATATCTACTATCTCTGGTATCCCCCTTACGGACAACCTGGGTCGGTATCTTGGTGCTCCCTCCATTCATGGGAGGGTCCGACCTGCTGACTTTCAGTACATTATTGAGAGAGTGACTACTCGATTGGAGGGGTGGAAGACAAAATTCTTGTCCTTTGCGGGTAGATTGGTTCTAGTTAAATCGGTGCTTAACTCTATTCCCATGTACATCATGCAGACTATGGTATTACCAATAGGGGTGTGTAATACCATTGATAAATTAGTTCGACGTTTTCTATGGGGAGGGTCTAATGAGAAGCAGGGCGTCAACCTCATTAAGTGGGAAATCATCATCAAACCTATGGAGGACGGTGGTCTTGGCATTAAGAGTATGGCTCACATGAACTTGGCTTTTTTAGCCAAATTGGGATGGAGACTAATTACAGATAAGAATAGCTTTTGGGCCAGAGTTGTTTCCATGAAGTATCTGCATCGGGAAGCTACTATTGATAGGTTGCAGCCTAAGAATGGGGCTTCCAATGCGTGGCGGGGCATTGTTAAAGCCTCGCCTATTTTACGTAGCGGGGTGCGGGCTCTAGTTCGTAATGGTAAGGACACTCTTTTTTGGCTTGATACATGGGTAGGTGAGGTGGCCTTAATCAATATGAAAATGCGGGATTTGAGTTTGGTGGAGATGTATAGGCCTGTCTCAAGCTATTGGGTGAAGGGCTCAGGGTGGGACTGGAATGCTCTATCAGGTTTACTCCCTTTTGAGGTTGAAAATAAACTTGCTGCTGTGCTCTTATGGGATGAGGAGGAGGTTGCAGATGGCATATGTTGGGGAGCTTCTAAGAGTGGCATATTAACGGTGACCTCTGCTTATACTATTTCTACTGGCACTATTATAGGAGATCCTAATTCCCTTTGGAGGATGATTTGGAAGCTTAAAGCTCCTCAAAGATGCAAGACTTTTTTGTGGATGGTTGCGCATCGAAAGATCATGTGCAATGCTGAGCGGATGAAAAAGGGGTTTCACCATGGCATCTGACTGTATTGAATGTGTGGGATGTATCGAGGATGTTGATCATATTTTTCGAAATTGCTCTAGAGCCGTGCAATTATGGAAGCGTCTATTGCAGCCAGTTGAGTATCATCTTCAGAGCAATTTGGATTTCCAAAGCTGGCTTGCTCATAATCTTGCTGGCGTTAATGATTGTAATGTTGACTATGACTGGGCTTCCTACTTTACAGTTGCCGTGTGGGCTCTTTGGAAATGGAGGAATGATTTAGTTTTTCGTAATCTTCGTTTTCACTTCGAGTATAGCATGGCTTGGCTTAAAGGGCAAGTGGCTGAAATCATTCATGCTTTTCGAGCCAAAGTGGCGGTCCATGGTGCTGGACTGATAGAGAGGGTGAAGATGGTAGGCTGGTGTGCTCCCAACCATGGTTGGACTAAGCTTAATACTGATGGATGTCTTAAGAAAGCTTCATCGCGAGCAGGGGGTGGCGGTCTTCTCCGTGACTATCGTGGTATGTGGTTGAGGGGGTTTGTGGCTAATATTGGGTCTTGTACTGCAACTGAAGCTGAATTATGGGCTGCTGTTCATGGCCTACGTCTTGCTTGGGATGAGGGTCATCGTTCTATAGTCTTCGAAACAGATTCGGCTATGGTGGCTGGTTGGTTAAAATGCAACAGTATGCCGCAGCTTAGCCTTTCCAACTTGGTTAATGAGTGTAGAAGACTCCTTCAGAGAGATTGGATAGTTCAAGTTGAGCATATTTATAGAGAAGGTAATAGAGCAGCAGACTATTTGGCTACTGAGGCTTTGAAGTTCAATCGGGGAGTGTGTATCCTGTCTTCCCCTCCCCGTGGGTTATTCAATATTTTGAGGGAAGATGCAACTGGGGTTACTTGGCCTAGGAAAGTTCGAGATGTAGTGTGCTAGTTGTTCTTGCTGGGTATTCCCCCTCTTTTTCTTTCAAAAAAAAAATGATATGAGTGCATTACCAAGGAATATACATAAAATATCACCAAGACTCCCCCTGCGTTTATGATGCTTCAATGATAGTACTTTCTTCCCCTTTTAAAATATCAAAAGGAGTAAAATAGCATGGAATATATCTCCCCCATATAGAGGTAAGCATCAAAGTATCACAGATCGGTCTCAGAGAACATCCCAAGCTCTCTGTGAATATGAATAAACCAGTTTTTTGGTAAGGCTTTAGTAAATATGTCAGCCAGTTGTTCTTTGGTTCCAATATGAGTTAATGCGACTTCTCCATTTTGCACATGATCCCGTAAAAAGTGATGTCTTATTTTAATATGCTTAGTTCGGGAGTGCAATACAAAATTTTTATATATGTTAATAGAACTAGTATTATCACACAAAATTTCAGCACATTGAATAAATATTTGATAGTCTTGAAGTTGTTGTTTCATGTAAAGAACCTGAGAACAACAACTTCTAGCTGCAACATATTCTGCTTCAACTGTGGATAATGCCACAGAATGTTGTTTCTTGCAAAACCAAGAAATCAAAGAATTTTCAAGAAAGTGACAAAATTTGGAGGTACTTTTCCTATCAGTTAGACTACCAGCATAGTCAGAGTTTACATAATTTCTGAGATCAAAAGTAGTACATTTGGAATACCAAATTCCTAAGTGTGTTGTGCCATTTATGTATCTGAATAATCGTTTGACACACTTTAAATGAGATTCTTTAGGTTCAGATTGAAATCTTGTACAAAGACAAACACTGAACATGATGTCAGGTCGACTTGCTGTTAGGTACAAAAGACTTCCAATCATGCTTCTATAACGTTTTGAATGAATTGATTTACCTTTTCCATCCTTATCTAATTTGAGTGCAGAGGTACAGGGAGTATCAATTGATTTCAAATTGTGCATTTGAAACTTTTTGACCATTTCCTTAGCATACTTTGATTGGCTTATGAAGGTGCCTTTCGGCATTTGTTTAATTTGTAAGTCGAAAAAATAAGTAAGTTCTCCCATCATACACATTTCAAATTCCTTCTGCATTAATTTAGAAAACGCATCACATAGTTCTTTGTTCGATGCACCAAAAATGATGTCATCCACATAAATTTGAACAATAAGCATATTGTCATTGTGATGTTTGATAAACAGAGTTGGATCAAGTTTTCCTTTTTGAAACTTATGATATAAAAGAAATGAACTCAGTTGATCATACCAAACACTTGGAGCTTGTCTTAATCCATATAAGGCTATGTGGAGTTTGAACACATATTCCGGGTCTTGAGCATTCTCAAACCCTGGAGGTTGTTCCACATATACCTCTTTATTGATGTATCCATTTAGAAAAACACTCTTTACATCCATTTGGTGTAAGGAAAAATCCTTGTAACAAGCATAAGCAAGTAACATTCTTATTGCCTCTAATCTTGCTACTGGGGCAAAGGCTTCTTCGAAGTCTATGCCTTTTTCTTGGTTGAACCCTTGTGCAACCAATCTAGCCTTATTGCGGACAATGATACCTTGTTCATTCTTTTTGTTTGTAAATATCCATTTGGTTCCTATAACAGATTGATGAAAAGGTTTAGAAACTAATTCCCATACTTTGTTTCGCACAAAGTGTTCTAGTTCTTCTTGCATAACAAGAATCCAGTTTTCATTTTTCAGTGTCTCTTCCACTTTAATTGGTTCAAATTGTGATACAAAAGCAACAAGCTCTGGATCTTTTTGAATTGAAGCTCCAGTGGATACACCCTTTCGTGGATCTCCTAAGATTTGACCTTGGGAAAGACCTTGAAGCAGTCTAGAGTTTTTAGAAGATTCTAAAGATGGTTCAGGCTTAAGATCTATAACCTTGGTTGTCTTGGGTTCATTGTCATCAAAGTTTAATTGCTTAAATTCATCCTTAAGACTTTTGTTATTAACGCTTTCATCAAAATTTATATGAATTGATTCTTCTACAGTTTGATTAGATTTGTTGAAGACTCTGTAGGCTCTACTGTGAGAAGAATATCCTAAGAATATTCTTATGTCTGATTTAGGTTCAAACTTATCTAAATTGTCTTTATCATTGAGAATAAAACATTTACATCCGAATACTCATAAGTAACTGATGTTGGGTGCTCCGCCCTTCCATAGTTTATATGGAGTTTTATTCAAATCTTTTCTAATCAGAACTCGGTTTATCACATAGCAGGCAGTGTTTATAGCTTTACCCCAAAAATGATTTGCAGTGTTATACTCATTGAGCATTGTTCTACACATCTCCTGCAGAGTTTTATTCTTTCTTTCAACTACACCATTTTGCTGTGGTGTCCTAGGGGCTGATAGATGGTGAGTGTAACCTTAATTGTTACAAAACTCTTTGAGATTTTTTTGGACAAATTCACCACCTCAGTCACTCCTAATTATATTGATTTTGTATCCCTTTTCATTTTCGACTCTTTTAAACTCTTTTATAAATGTTTCACAAGCATCAGATTTATGAGCTAATAGAAATACCCACGTGAATCAAGTGAAGTCATCAACAATCACAAACACACATGATTTACCACCTAAGCTTTTGGTTTTGGTTGGTCCGAAAAGATCTATGTGAATCAGTTCGAGAGCTCTAGAGGTTGATTGATGCCTCTAGCTCTTAAATGATGATTGGGTATGCTTACCAAGTTGACATGGTTCACATACCTTGTCATTTGAGTAAGTTCCTTTCGGCATACCCTTCGCAAGATCATGTTTGACAATTCTAGATATGTTATTCACATTAACATGAGCTAATCTTCTATGCCATAGCCATGCATCATTACAAGAGATAACACTTAAACATGTTACATTTTGTTTCTTCACGTCATTAAAGTTTGTGCAATACACATTCTTAATTCTAGATGCTATGAATGCAATAGTTTTATCAGCATGCTTGAACTTGATTTGTTTTGGTCTTTTTCCATTCCAGCATGACCAAAAACAACAATGAACGAAGGAGAAGAAGGGGAAAGAGGAATTTGATCAAAAGTTGGCCAAATCAACACTTTGGCAAGTGTTTTTCATCCAATTTCTTCATGAAAACCATGTTTAAGCCAATTGTAACCTTTCCCTCGGTCTAATTTTTGTTGTGGGAGCCATTTTCAGCGTTTTCAAAAATGGGGTTTTGACCCAAATGGATTGGAAATTAGTCGGAAGTGTTGATTAACACTCCTTAGGTTGTAGAAACACTAAATCTAAGGTTCTCATGTGTTGGATCATAGTTTCGGTGCTGGTATGGCTGCCGAAAGCTAAATTTAACACTAGAGACCTTTGGAACCATGTTAGAGTTTGGTGAAATCCTAGCTTAAGACTCTAGAATCGTAGAGGAATCAATTCCGGACATTTTGATATCAAGATCATAATTTTTGGATATCGATTACTATTTTTAGGATTTGATTGAATGGTTCTAGTGTATACGGTGGAATAAAAAACTAGTGGAATGATAGATGAAAGGTTTTAAATTGTTGTCTTTCATCATAAAATGATATTCAAAAAACTTTGAAGGAGAATTTAGAGACTCTCAACTGTGAATTAGACCAAATAGAATTAGTTGAGTATTTTTGGGCTTGTTTATATACATGGTGTGTTATATGGAGTATGACTTGATGAGTATGAATAATAAATTATGCAGGTGATATTAGAGAGTTGTGATACACTTGGTTTAGAGTGTGAGATGTAGCTTCTGGCTGTTGTTTGTGAGTAGAATTTCAGTTATATTGCTATTTATGTCATCCTATTATATTTGAATGCTTGATTATGCATGCTTATGAAAATAGCATGGTGTGATTTAAATGGGGAAAAACCTTTAATTCGTGTTAGATAATTTGTGGATCTTTGGACATCCCCGAATAGGTTGAGAGGACTCCAAACGAGGAATAATCAAACCACTTAATTTACTAAACATGAATTAGAGGAGAGTTTTATAAATCTTCAGTTGGTTGTATGGAGGTGGTATTATTATGGTTAGCGGGGTTACATGATCAGTATTGAGTTTATTCTCCGAAAGGAGCGAAGATAGACTTTTAACAACGTCATGGAGAACTCACACTGGGGTATTAGGTAGACTCCATATTCACAACCATTGATGGAAGTTATTCCATTTAAAATTTTATATGTGACACAAGATTGAGGTTGAGGCTGAAAGGTGTTTCCTCCACGGGCTATATGCCTAATGTAAATTTTAGGACACTCGTCACATTACTGGTATAAAGGTGAATGAGGCGGGATAACTTGGATTTGTTATATATTGTTATACATTGTTTTATTTCATATCAATGAGCATGCATGCATACATGTGGTGTTAGATGTATTAATGATGATATAATTAAATTCTATTCACTGTGCATCATTGGCTCACCCCTTTCACATATTTCAGGTCCTTCAGGAGTGGATAAGGGCAAGGGTGTAGCCTATCAGTGAGAACTGAAGCCTTGCCAAAAGATCTTCTTGTTGATTTAGGTTGTTGTCACTTGGTGTATGAATTTATTTTGATACTTTAGTTTATGCAATTATAAGTATCACCCCACACTGTAATATAAATGGATGGATAATTTTGGTATGGAGATCATGTTAGATAGGGATATTATCTAACATGGATGGTTATGACATGTATTTAGTTTTTGTGGTGTAAATAAAATTGTGATAGAATATGGATGATGGTTGATATGGACTTGTGACAGTGGTGGATAGTTGTATTGTTTATCAGGTTAGAGGAGACTTTGTCAGAGTTTGGTTCAGGCTTAACAAGAGTCTAGCTGTCTTATAGGTGATGGGATAGTTAGGTTTTTGTGCCGGTCCGGATGCCTTGGTGGGGTATGGAAAGGGGGTCCTGACATCACTTATTTTGGACAGAAAATGAGAAATGAGTTTCTCCAACAGGAAATGCGTTTCTGCTTGCCAAAGTGAAAAATTTAATTTTGAGCAGCAGAAATGCATTTCTCTTATAGGGAGAGCGTTTCTGTGTGCACATAATATGTAAACATGTATTTCTTTGAAATTTTTATGTCCAAAATATATTTTCTTAAAAACCTAGATTCAAATACATTCAAGAATGATTGTTTTGAAAGAAAGTGAAGTTCAAAACACACCATAAGTTATTTTAGACATAAAGTCAAAGTTTTGGCTTTCTTAAAAATGATTGACTTTTGAAATCATGATCGTTTAAAATATTTTTACGTGCATGCATGATTTTGGTTGACTTGCCTAGAAAGGATTCAACAATACTAAATAGACCTAAGCATTACAAATAAAAACTGCAACATGATTCTTCATTTGCTTCGATCCACTTCATGTTTTGATTTTGACTTCCAAGTTGACTTTGATAGATTGATCTAATCAGAACTGAAACGACTTATTTAAAGCGATTAGTCATATTTAGAATATTTTTTGCAATCATAAAAATACATAAGGTTGTGGGTCATTACAACAACTTTATGGGGATTGTGTTTGGGCAACAATTTAGGGTGTTCCTGGGTTGGGTTGGGTTGGTTTGGGGCCAAACCATAAACCAACCCATACAAATCAGGTTGAGAATTCGGCAACCCAACCCAACTAGTTTGGGGTTGGTTTGGGATGACCAATTTTGTTGGGCTTAAGGTTTTGGAATGATTTTAATGTGGGCCAACCCAAAGAAAATATGAGTCAAGCAATTGAAAACTCTTTCTTGATAATATATCTCATCATCAGAATAAAGGTTTTCAAAAAAATTGCTAGTTTATCTAAAAGTTTTAAGGATATCGATATAGGGAAAGATTGATATTGAAAAAGAAAGAAATTCATGAGAATTATAATTATTAGTTAGGGGTGTAAACATGTTGGGCCAACCCAAACATAATGACCAACCCTACCCATAGGTTTTGGTGCTAACAAAAATAAAAATAAAAATCAACACCTATCAGAGGCATATGTATTGAAAATTTGTGACCAAGGACAAGGCAATTTACACAAATTGTCAAGGATGTACCCAGGATTTTCAACTTTGAGGGATACATCACCCGTGCTTAAGATCTCTCAAGGCTCAACTTAGATACCACACCTTGCGTTATTGGAATAGAAGAGGTTACGAGCATATGGCAAGCAATATCTCACTTTTTTACAAACAATACAACACGTTGTTCACATGAATTATACCTCCTCAGTAGGTTGATTGTGAGCTCTATTCTCGCTTAGAAAATTTTCAGTTAAAGAGTTCGATGATTTGGTTCTTGAATTGAAAAAGGCTTGAAAAACACTTTGAAAAAGATGTGCTTTTCTCATAAACTGTAAATGAAACTTTTATGCTCAAGACTCTCTTTTGGAAAGGTTTTGATGTTTGGAAATAAATTCTCAAATATGTAAAATTCTGATAAAATTAAAAAGATAAAAGTGACGAAAATAATATTGAAAGAAATAATTGATTCGAAATGTACATTGATACAAAAGAATAACACCCTTTATATAGATAAAGGGATTAAAAAAAAGGAAAATAAAACAAAAGGAAAGACTATTAATTTGATTTACACTTGCTATATACAAAATACTTCCTAGAATGATATATATATATATATATATATATAGGGCAATGGAAATTTCCTATATGAAATATGTGATAAAAGGGAACTTTATATAATGAATGCAGATTTTGCATATGCCCATATCCAAATATAGAAGTTCTCATATGCTCATATTCACATGAGGAAACTATCAACGTCTCCATACTCCCCCTCAAGGTGGGGGGTGTGCATGAATAACCCTTAGCTTCCTAGAATGATATATATATATATGACAATGGAATTTCCTATATGGAATATGTGATAAAAGGGAACTTTATATAATAGAATGAATGCACATTTTGCATTTGTCCATTCCAAATATAGAAGTTCTCATATGCTCATATTCAAATAAGGAAACTATCTATGTCTCAATACTCCCCCCTCAAGGTGTAACAACACCAAGATTAGAAAGAACTTCAACCATTGAAGTTCAACTGCAATAGTGGCCATAGCTTGATACTTGGCCTCAACGGATGAGTGAGAAATTGTTGATTGACACTTAGTTTTCCATGAAATAGGACTTGAACATAACAAGTACCATGTCCTGTGGTAGAACAACCAGTAATAGGACAACCTGCCCAATTAGAATCACAAAAACCACGTATACGAAGGGAAACTTGAAGATGAGAAAAGAATTCCTTTTCATGGTGAGCCTTTAAGGTAGCGAGGAACTTTGGTAACAGAATCCATGTGACTTGTATGCAATGATTGCATGAATTGACTCAAAATATGGATTGAAAAAGCAATGTCAGGTCTGGTGACTGTGAGATAGATAAGACGACCAACTAACCGTTGATAAGTTAAAGGATCTATGAAGGGAGTCCCATAAGTGGGAGTCAAGTGAAGATGCTGCTCTATAGGAAATGCAGATGGTTTGGTACCAAGCAGACTAGAGTCTTTTAGAAGGTCCAATGAATATTTATGTTGACATAAAAATATGCCTTGATGAGAATGAGCAACTTCAATAACAAGGAAATATTTCAAGCGACCAAGATCTTTGAGTGAGAACTTCTAAGAGAGGAAAAACTCGAGATGTTGTATAACAAATTCATTATTTCTTGAGATGATAATTTTCATCAACATAGATGAGAACAAAAGTGAGGAGTTCCCAATGATTTGATGTAAATAAAGAATAAGTAGCCCGAGACTGAGTGAAACCTACTTATTATAAAGTAGAAGAAAAATTGGCAAACCATTGCCGAGATGCTTGCTTTAAACCATACAAAGATTTATTCAACTTACAAACACGATTCTCCACCGCGCGAGGAAACTGAGGGGGAAGGGTCATGTAGACTTCTTCATCCAAGTCTCCATGAAAAAGAAAACATTTTTCATATCAAGCTGATGAAGAGACCAATTCTTAGTTGCCCCAATGGATAGAAGTGCCCTAACTGTAACAAGCTTAGCGATTGGAGCAAACGTGTCATGATAATCAAGTCCTTCAATCTGAGTGTATCCTTTTGCAACTAAACGAGCCTTGTCTGTATCAATAGTGCCATATGACTTATATTTGATCTTGTCAACCCATTTACATCCAATTGGTTGTTTATTGGGTTGAAGGGAAGTTGAGGTCCATGTATTGCTACTTGCAAGGGTAGCTATTTTAGCCAATATGAATATACTTGCAAGAGACGACCTCTTAGTCCCCCTTGCAAGAGTTGACTTACCCGTTTGTACCTAATGTTTAGCTAGGAAAGCTACAAGAAAACCTTTTGGGCAAGCTCTTCGAGCTGAATACCCATTACAGTTGATTCATTCTGACATCTATGGTCCAATGAGTGTAAGGGCAAGGTGTAACGCCCTGCATGTACGAGTCAAACTTGTTTGTTGACTTATACGTATTATCAAGCATATGTGTACGCGTATACCTATGTACATGACCTTTAGATAGTGTATTTGTATGCATTTTAGGTCTATTGGTACCCTAGGAGGCCAGTCGTATCATAAAATGCCCAACACTAGAAAAAACTTCAGATTTGGGTACAAGAAGTGCGCTCCTCGGTGGGCCTGAAATTTTTTTAAAATGAAATTAAAAAGGCGGTTTGTGCATGGTTTGGAATAGGTGTCTTGATGAATTCAAGCCACTTCAAGGATGATTTCAACACATTATTGTGTTGCTGGCAAGAGGAAATTGCCACATTTTAGCATTGATGGCTTGCAGGCAAGAGTAAATTAAGTTGCTGGCAAGATTAACATAAGCTGCTGGAATGTCCAAATAAAGTTGCTGGACTTGAGGAGAAATTCACATGAGCACGTGAAAAACCAGAGAATGTTGGGGAAGAAGAGGAGTTTGAACAAGGAGCTCCAAAAGCCAAGAATTGAACCTGAGAATGAGATTTTGGTGCTGATTTTGGATTGGAATTGAGTGGATTGGAGGCTCAAATCTTGGGTAAGTATTTGATGTTCATTTCACTGATTTTGAGTAAGTGAATTGTGACATTTAATTGCTGAGACCGTGGGAGAATGGTTGCTGGATAATTGGTGAGTGTTTTGATGTTTAAAACACTGATTTTCAGTGACTAAATTGATGATGAAATTGTGGGTTTTCCATGGCTGATTTGCATGTTCCAAACCTGATTGGGTAAGGGTTTTGGAACCCATTTTCAATGATTAATTTGAGATGTTTTATGGTGTTTAATTGATGGAAATTAATCTTGGATATGTTGTGATTATGAATTTTAGAGAACTGAAGTACAAAATTGTGAGAATATGGGTTTGATGATAAGTACACGATGAGTACTTATGCTGGAAATTGAGTGTGCTAGGAATACATTTGGTAAGATATATCCTGATGCATTGTGATTAACTTAGTGATTTAATTGATGATCAATTGACTGGCTTATGTGTTGGAATTTGTGGTTATAGTTGTAATGTTCAAATTTTAGAGAATTGAATATTAAGATGAGGAGAATGGACAACAAACAGTGAAGTGATTGTGCTATTTTGTTGCTGAAATTGGCTAAGTGTTGTGTGTGCTATGGACTTAGTGAAAATCCTATAATTGTGAGTATTTCTATCTTGGTTTTATTTACGACATTGTAAAATATATAAACTCTATTTAATAAATGTAAGCATGTTATGGAATATTGCCTTTCGGTTTGAATGCACAAAAAAAAGAGTGTTTTAAGCATTGGTAAGACCAAGGAAGATGAGGTTGGGTTCTCCTTATGAATGTATAATAAGGATACAAACTCGCTCATTACCTGATAAATTGGATCTGGTTAGAAAGTGTAAGTTTTCCTTTTATAGACGTATGAAAAGGATACAGACTTCGCCCGTATACCAGGATCGTGCACACGTGTCTTATGAAAATATGCATGGTTTAAATTGTACAAATGACATGAAGTATCTTGAGTATGTATTATTATTTGATATTGGCTTGCATAGAGTTTATAAAGTTATTTCAATATGCCATGTTTTTATATTGATGCGTATATAATGCCATAGATAGATTACTTACTGAGCTTGCTGTAGCTCACCTCACTCCCTTTTTATTACAGGTGTAGATCACAATGGCAAGGGTAAGGCTCCAAAGAGTTGATTGAGCCTGTATTTGCCAATGTGAGTATTTTGTGTGTTCAGGGAGATGGGTATATACTTTATTTTTGGTATATATGTATGTATATAACACCAAACAATATTAGTGAGATGTATAAATGATAGTATACATGAGAATAATATATGTTGATTTATATTTTGGGGAGACTTAATTGTATAAGTCTTATGAAAAAAAAGAAAAAAAAATTGTATATATGAATGATATTTTGTGTATATGTGGAATGGATTAATATGAATGATGATAATATTATTCATATGTGATAAATTTTTAGTGATTCACGTGTATGTCTTAAAAGACGAAAGCTGACAGAGTATCGTATACGTCTAAGTAAGGAGTATATGGTATTCTGTGCCAGTCATGATGTCACCCTACGGAGAGGGTCGTGACAAGATTGGTATCAGAGCAAGGTTGTTGATCGAGTGTTAAGATTGTTAGTCTTAAAAGCCTTAAAAAGAGAAAAACCTGATTATGCTATGTTTCTATGTATGGGTAGTTAGAATATGATGAATATCATGATCAATTGATTAATGATCTCTTGCATCTGTGATTTTCAGATTGAAAAGAGATAATCAAGAAAGATCATGGATCCAACTGATCAAGAAAGGATCAGAAGGTTGGAAGAATTATTGGCTGCCCAAAATCAACAAAATGCCCAGCTAATAGAACTAGTAGCAAAATTGCAAGCTGACAAGCAGAGACCTGAAGCACCAGTAGTTCCAGAGATTGGAGCTAGTAGTGTTGGTGTACCAGCAATAGTAGAGCATGTGGTTGAGGTTAATGCTCTTGCATTGGATGTCAAAGAAGACATCGATGAGAAAAAGAGACATGAGGAAGTTATGAAGGCCTTCAAAAGGCGAGACCCACCTGTATTCATGGTCGGATTAGAGTTAGAAGCTGCTAAAAATTGGTTTCTGAAAATGGAGAGAATTTTTGATGATATGCAAGTGCTGAGAGGGATAAGGTGAGATTGGCCAAGTTTAAATTTACTAATGATGCTATGAAATGGTGGAAGTCAATGGAAAAAACACATAATGAGATAAACACTTGGGCCAAATTCAAGAAAGTATTTTGTGATTCGTTTTATCCCAAGACTGAGTGTGATAAGAGGAGAAAAACTTTCATGAATCTGAAGTAGGGGAATATGACTGTACGTCAGTACGAGCACGAGTTTAACGTACAAACTGATGAGAGTAGATTGAGGAAGCTTCGTGATGGGTTCAGAGATCCCATTAAGCAGGGTTTGGCACTACCAGGAGTGCAGACCTATGAGCTTGCTTTACGACAGGTGATGGACTTTGAGACTGTTGAGGTAGAAACAGTCAGACCTGTTGGTTATACAACACCATCAGAACCACCTTAGCGGCCGACATATACAGAACATTATTTTTTGTTCAAGGGAAAGAAAAAGGGTAAATGGTGGGAGAACTTTGGGACAGAGGCAAAGAAGGCCAGAATGGCAGATGGTGAGCCGCAGGCGACTCAGATGGCACTAGTTCTAGGAGTGCCATACATGGCTTCACCACCAGGCAGAGGGACACAGACGACTGGGAGACCTTAGAGTCAGAGTTCTTTAGTTAAGCCGCCGTGGTCTTAGCTGAAGGGATCCGCTGGTAGTTGGATTCCAGTGGCTGGTTCAGAGTCCCAAATTGCATCTTCTATTCCCCAAGATTCCAGCAACGCCTTCCAGTGTGACACCATCTGGTACACGAGAGCAGGCAAAGGAAGTGACAGAACTAGATCCAGAGGCGAGCAAGACATTGATAGAAAGTATGATCAGTATTTGTGATACTTTAATGTATATTCTGATTAATGCTGGATCTACCTTGTCTTTTATATCTGGTAGTGTGGTAGATAGACTACATTTGACTCCTGTTAGAGCTAGTACACCATTGATCTTGAGTACAATATTAGGGGAGAGAATCTACCCTAACATGGACAATGGTGTACTAGCTCAAGAACTATATTCACTGAGGTACAGAGGTACATGTATGATATATTCGTTGAATGATGCATTTGTTGAATAAGTGTTTGAAATGATTTTAAATGTCATATTTCTCTAAATGTATATAATTGCCATCTCAAGAACTATATTCACTGAGCTGTTGTTTGCTCACCCCATTTCCTCCAATATTTCAGGTATTGAGTCGAAGGGAAAAGGAAAATCCGTGAATGATAATCACGTGAGCCTTCGTCTGGTATGTGTATGTAGGCTTGGAGGAAATAGATTATATTTTTGTTATTTTGATATGTATACTTATCACACATTATATATATATATATATATATGTATTATCATCTAGATGGGATGTGTGGGCATATATATAGCTTAATATATTGGATGATGAAATGAAAATGTGATGTGTGAAGGAACGGAATGATTATAGAGATCTATATTGGATGTGATTTGTGGTATATTAGGGAAAAAAATTACTGTAAATTTTGGGATTGATTGTGAGACTACGTGAAGGCTGACAATGTATTATATACTGTATATGGGTATGTACAGTGTATAGTACACTGTGCCAGTCATGACGTCAGCCTACGTCAGGGGCGTCGTGACAATATTGGTATCAGAGCCTAAGTTTAAAATTCGTAAAAAGATTAAAAGCTTTATGATATTATGATTGTTTGTATGGGTATACATATGGGTAGTCCTATTATGTTAAGCCTAATGTTATCTTGACGGAGAATTACAGTGTCAGTGAATTCCGGTGAATTCCAGATTTGGAAAAGACCAGTCAAGATTAACAATGAAAATTGCTGATCAAGAAAGGATAAGAAGGCTGAAAGAAAAAGAACTGGATGTAATCCAGTGATAATAAATTATATAGCTTATATATGGCTAGTAACTACCCAACAACAATGAAATGCACAGCTTATGAGCTTGTGGCAAAGTTGTAACAGAGGTTTAAACCATTGATAGCTCCCGATGTGGGTGCTAATGGTGTGAGTACTTCTGTAAAAACATATATAGTTGAGACAGAAGTCAAAATAAAATAAATAGAAGGTCTCAATGATAAGCCAGATGGAATGGAAAGATGTGAAAGGAGAAGAGACTCTCCTATCTTAACTGGCAGTCTGATAGTAGATGGAGTAAAAGAATTTGCTACTCTGAGTGGAGACCATCTTAGAGAAGGATTAAGTCTCTGAAACTGATAAAGCAAGTTAGCTAAGTTTAAGCTAACTGATGAGAAGAGATGATAGAAAATTTGGTTAAGGACTCTTGAGACGATTAAGGCATGAGATTTGTATAAGGGCTTCTATCCACATGCTGAAAGTGATTTAAGGCATGAGAAAGTTTATTTTGTTAAAATTTAGTGACATGCCTAACCATAAATACAAACATGAATTAAATAGACTGGTATAGTTTATTTTTGGAATGATCACTAAGGATAAATTTTGGGATCCTATACGGCAGGTTTGCTAATTTTTGGGTTATAAATATATACGTAGGTTGGAGGCAGCCTATAACTTTCGGGTTAGCCAAAGCTGTGGTGAAATTATTAACACCAGCAATAGTGAGATAGCTTGCACTGCCGTTTGAAGCCGAGTTATCCACACCAGTGTTAGGTAAAAAAGAAATAAGTAATGTAAGGATATGTTTGGGGCAATAATATGAACTTCAAGATAAGCAAAACATTGAGTAAGGTTGAGATTATGGCTGTATTCGTGACTCTAATCTTGTTAGTACCTGACCCAATAAGAATGGGAAAAAGGAAAGTGATGTTAACGACTTATAAAAACTAGAAGTGGTTTCCATTGCCTGAGCAGGAGTCACAGACTGAGTAATTGGTATCTCGACCTGAATTGTCTATGATCAATCTGAAAAAAAAAAGAAAGACACGGGACGTGTTAGTGTCCCGTTAGTCGATATGGAATGCCCCAATATTTTGATCAATGTGACTCCACCAGATTTTAGAGATTAATTAGAAGGACGTTGATAACATGTATGATCAACATTTTGTTATTGTGTATAATCTGAGGCATTGTTGGATCTACCTGGTCCTTTATCTCTGGTAATATGGTAGGCAGATTGTTTTATCTTCTGTTACAATAATGCATCATTGATTGTGAGTATGCCTACAGGAAAAAGAATCTACCTTGATATGGTTAGCAAAGATTATGTGGAATAAATATGAGGGTCATCAAGTAATTATGGACTTTCGAATATAAAATTTTGGAAGTGGATGCTTTGTTGGGTATGTTCTCATTTTGAATCTCGAGAAATTTATACCCTCATAATCTTCTATCTCAGATAAGATGGTTATTGACGAGTAACACAATAAGGCATGCAGTTGATTTAAATTCCCTGTGGTGAGCTGGTATATTGGAATATTCTCTAATGAATTATTAAAATTGTCACCTGGACAGGAGATTGATAGCATATAAAACTGATGTCAGTATAATATGTATCTCCATTTCTTCATATAAAGAGTACCCGAGGAATTGTGAGGATTTAAGGTGTAGGTAAATGTGTTAATGAACAAAAGATTTATTATCCTTGATATGCCACCTTGGAGAGCAGTTGTGATAAGATGAAAAGAAGGTATAGTGAACTATGTTTAAGTATGAATTACTGTTAACTGAGCAAAGTAACAATGAAGAATGAATATCCTTTACCATAGATAGATGGTCGAATTCGATTAACTAAATGGAGCCACAGTTTCTTTAAGATCATTTTGAGATCTAGGCACCATCAGTTAAGACTTCGAGAAAAGGATGTAATGCAGACTGGTTTAAGACAAGATATGGATATTATGAAATTTTGGTAACCTTGATTCATGTGTCAATCACGTTTATAGGATTGATGCAGTGGAGATATGAACCATATCTTGATTATTACATAGTCTTCGATGATGATAGATGCAATTGTCCCAAGAAATGAGAGGAGCATGAATAACACCTCGGAATTATCTTGTAGTCACTGAGAGAGCACCGATTGAGTGCCCAGCTTGGTGAATATGAGTTGGGAATATAATTACGAAGAGAATTTTTGGATCACGTGACTAGTTTAAACAGTATCTTTAAGGATGTTGGGCAGGTCAAAGTGATCATAGTACTGTTAAAATTGATTTTAATGATGGAAATCATAAGTTTCTGGTATTAGTTGTATGTTATAGAAAGTGCGTGGAAAGATCCTTGAACCTATCTATTCCACTCACGAAACGAAACCAGACGAATGTTATAGAATGTGTGGACCGTTGTGCATGGGGAAGCTCTCACAGTATTAAATGGTATTACGATTTCCAGAACTTGGAAGTAATCGTGATTGATGAATATCACGTCCAGATCTAGGTTGTGCATTGATACAAAAGGATATGTTAATTACTTGTGTCTCCAGATATTTGGTTGTGCACGACAAGAACTATCCTGAGAGTGAAGAGAAATTTGTTGGTAGTAATTTGGAAATGATGAGAGCATTGCCTCTATAATAAAAATGTCACACTATTTTCAGATTTTAAGAGTCTGAAGTAATTATTTGGAAAAAAAAATTGAATATGAGGTACTAAATGTGGCAAGAATTTCCGAAGGATTTGATTTTATATTAAATTATTATCCTGGGAAAGACCAATATGTTGCTGAGGCATTGAGCAGGAAACAGGCTGAAACTGAAATAGTATCTATCAGTTAGCCATAAATGGAGATTGTTGTGAGTGAGAGGTACAGTTATGAGTGTACTCTCTGTTACTCCATGTGTTGATATTTGTGCTCGGATGCATGATCAGCTGATTGATACTCATATTCAGAGAGTAAGATTTATGATGAGACGAGTATGATATCAGTATGAAAGATTATGAAATTGGTAATATAGATTGTGTTAAATGAAGATGGGATTCAAATGGTATTTTATGGGTTATGGGTAGATATGATACCCTCTGGATGACCATTAGTGGACTGATAAGTCTATGTATTCTTCCATTGAACACCAGAATTCTATTGATAGACTGAGCAGATTGTATATGTGTGAGATAGGGAGATTTGTGGGAGTACTCAGATATTTGTCATGTCGGATTAAGATCCGAAGATTGTGTCGAGATCTGATATATGATGCAGACTTGATTTGGTACTCATCTCCTTCTCAGTGTGATATTGTATTCTCAGACTGGCTGACAGACTGAGAGAGTGACTTTGATGCTTGCGAGCATGCTCGGGTCTAGTATACTTGAATTTTGGTGGAAATTGGAAGGAATACTTTATTTGTGTAAACTTATGTGTATAAACAGCTATTATACTTTATTATAATAGCATAATGATGGCACTCTACAGGTTTCATAGTAAGCCTTATAGATCTCCAACTTGTTTGACGTGAAAATATGGAGTTATTGTGATTCAATGCACAGGGTTGGTATATAGGCCTTGAACTTTATTGTGGTTGACTCAGTTTTGCTAAGGGTCTTACCACAGAAAGGCCAAATGAGATTTGGAATGAAAAGAAAGCTCGCATTTGTTAAACCATTAGAGATCCTTGAGAGGATAGGTCCATTGGCTTACCGATTTGCTTTACTGTCATAGTTGATAGGTGTCCGTAATATTTTTATATATTGATGTTGAGGAAATATCATTCGGATTCCATATATGTTATGGATATAACTCAACTCTAAGTTGGGGAGGATACCACGTATCAAGAAGAGCAAACATGGAAGCGGACATATAAAATGCGGGAGCAGTTTTCTGGGATTGAGTATCACTTGAGGAAGAGTCCTTGATTCTAAATTTCGAGGACGAAATTTATTCGTTCTTCTTCTTCATACACTCAATCTACATGAGGAATACACGTGCGAGAAATCAATTTCTATGTCAAATCACGTTCCGAACTCACTTTTGACATTTTCAAGTTCATTTGTCACATGTACACATGACTTTAAAGGTATTTATACGTATAAGTCAACCAAATATATTGATTACAAGTACGGGGTGTTACATGGTGTGTTGGTTAGATTTGGAAGATCGACTGCAATTTGGGCCTGAACTAGTGCAAGAAATTTCTGAGAAGTTTACACTAGTAAATGAGCGACTTCGTGTTGCACAAAGTCGTCAGAAGAGCTATGCTGACAAGCGAAGACAACCTTTATAATTTGATAAGGGTAGACTGTAATACCTTAGGATTGCAAAGAAAAAAAAGAAAAAAAAATTTTGAACTTCTGGCATTCTTTTTTTCTATAAAAGGAGGGCTTCCCCTACTCATTTCCATACCAATCCAACACTTTCCTTTTGTTGGAATTTTTTTTTCTCTCTTTTGAGACTCTCTTTACGGTGCAATGCGGTTCTGCCCAGGGGAAGGTGCTAGTTCTTGAAGGAGTTATTATCTGAAGGTGGGGAACGAAACATAGGTTTGCGTGTCTTATGACTTTTATTAAAGTTTACATTCATTTATCATTATGTCTACTATTTATTTACACTGCATTATTGTGTATAATGTTCATACCTGTCATACTTATGCCTGTATATTTGGAGTTCGCGTATTACACTGTTGCGATGCCGGATTAGTGGTTGGCTCAACCAAACTCAGTTTTGTCCTCAGTATCTTTAAATAGTGAACGAGAAGCAGGGTGCTGCTCTGGACGATTGGTATTTGAGTAGACCTTGTGTCTCACCTCTCAAGTTGGAGACTGATTCCGTTGGTCTTATTTGAAAGCTATCAGCTTGTACAAGTAATATTGAATGTCCTAATTGTTCACGTAGTGATACCGACCCTGATAAGGATCACCATACGTTGCCAAATCTTGTCTAATGTCTTTAAAGATCGGACTTGTTCATGCATTGACATCATACATAATCACCACCTAAGGACGTATGTGGTTTGTGATCCACAAAATAGTTAGAAGCAATGCTCACTATTATTGATATTTCTCTGGAGAGGAATGTACAATGAGAACCCGGGTTTAGTTGGGGAGGGACATCTGCACGTGAATCCAGGGTGTCGTTCCTGAGGAGGGATGTATAATGAGAACCCGACTACTCCTGGCAAGGCACATCTGTACGTGAACTCAGACGACGTACAATCATGGAACCAATACGAGACAGTGTCATACAAACATACATGTTGTATTGATTATGATGCTTTGATGTGTATTTATGATATTTGATTATGAAGTTTGCTTTATTAATTGTCATATTCACGAACTATTTTACCCACTGGCCGAGTAGCTCACCCCGTTGTTATCCAATTTTTCACAGGAGATTAGGGCGGACGGGGTGCAGGTTTTTGGGCCCACATTTTGTACCCCTTTGTTTATTCATTTGAGATTTTGGGAGGATGGTCCCTATACTATTTCATGTACAAAAATATATTCTAAAATTAATGAAATCAGATTTATACTTAATTGTGTTCCTGCGCACTCGGATATTGTTATAATTCATTCACGCCTCGTCAGTGAGTGTTTCGCTGGTTTAGACACGTCCGGGCGGGGTTGTTATTGTTATAACAAAACTATATAATTATTTAGATATATATATATATATATATATTTAGCATAAATCTTAACTATATATAATTTTTATATATAGTTCTAAATATATATATATATAATATCAATTTTTCTTCTCATAATTGGTGGACTTGGGCGGGCCGTGGACCTTTTTCTCTGATACCATTAAATGTCACACGCCTCCTGGACACACCTAAACCGGAGGAACACTCATGGATGGGGCGCGAATGCATTATAACAATAACCGAGCGCGCATGAACACAATTATGTACAAGTCTGATTTCATTAATTTCAAAATAAATTTTTGTACATGAAATAGTAAAGGGAACATCGTACCAAAATCCCCAATGAATAAACAAAGGGTTACAAAATGTGGGCCCAAAAACCTCCACCCAGTTAACCCTAATCTCCTGAGAAATATTGGATAACAACGGGATGAGCTACTCGCCCAGTGGGTAAAATAGTTCGTGAATATAACAATTAATAAAAGAAACTTTATAATCAAATATCACATAAACACATCATAGCATCATAATCAATACAACATGTATGTATGCATGACACCATCTCGTAATGGTTCCATCCTCAAGTGTAGCCGAGTTCTTATTGTACGTCCCTCCTTAGGAACGACGCCCTAGATTCACGTACAGATGTCCATCCCCAGGTAAACCCGAGTTCTCATTATACGTCCCTCTCCAGATATATATCAATAATAGTGAGCATTGCTTCTAACTATTTTGTAGATCATAAACCACTTACGTACCTAGGTGGTGTTTATGTATGATGCCAATGCATGAGCAGGTCTGATCTTTACTAACATTAGACAGGATTTGGCAACGTCTGGTGATTCATATTAGGTCAGTATCACCACGTATAAAGTTATGATGTTCAGTATCACTTGTACAAGCTGATAGCTTTCAAATGAGACCAACCAGATCAGTCTTCAATTTGAGAGGTGAGACACGAGGTCTACTTAAGTACCAATCGTCTAGAGTAGCATGCTGCCTCCTGTTTACTATTTAAAGTTACGGAGGACAAGACAATGTCTGGTTGAGTAAGATTGACCACTAATCCAGCATAGTAATAGTGTAATACATGAACTCCAAATATACAGGCATAAGTATGACAGGTGTAAACATTATATGCAATAATGCAGTGTAAATGAATAGTAGACATAATGATAAATGAATGTAAACTTTAATAAAAATTATAAGACACGCAAACCTATGTTTCGTTCCCCACCTTCAGATAATAACTCATTTTAGAACTGGCGCATTCCCTCGAGCAGAACCGCATTGCACCTTGAAGAGAGTCTCGAAAAGAGAGTCTTAAAGAGAGACGAGAAAAACCCAAGGAGAGTGAGAGAGAGAAAGAAATCACAAATGATTTGGTGTGAAAAATTAGGGGGGGAGGGTTTCATTTATAGAAAAAAAAGGCCTAAACCTTCGGGCAGTGCTCGAAGTTCAACCCATATATATATATATTTTGTGTGCAATCCTAGGGTATTACACTCTGGCCCCCTTAAAAGGATTTCACCCTCAAAATTCAGTCTATGTAGTGATGATTGCTGTCTGCGTGGGATTCACCGCCGTCATCATTACTCGAAAGATCAGGGTAGTGCCTATAAGGCCCCTGAATAACACTGTGACCGGTGGAGTCCTCTATATCATCAAACACTGAGAGCAAATGGAGTCGGATTCATCCTCAGAATGTTCCGACATTTGCCTCACAGATGGTGGCGTAGAAGGAGAGGTAGGTTGAGCGGCGGAATGCTTTTTCTTGCTGTTGTCCGAATCCGACCCCCTAGCAATTTTGGTAGGAGATCTTGCTAGGATGAGAGTAGAGGATTGTTTCGAACAAAATTGTTAAGAAAAAGCCATGCACGCTTTTGACACCTCTTGTAGGTTGAACTTTTAGAAAAACCAAGTCCCCCTTATCAAATTCTAGAGGTTGTCTCCGCTTGTTAGCATAACTCTTCTGGCAACTTTGTGCAACACGAAGTCTCTCCTTTACTAGTGTGATATTCTCAGAAGTCTCTTGAACAAGTTCAGGCCCCAACTGCGGTCGATCTGCCATATCAAACTAGCATACCAGATATCTGTAAGGGTGATCATAGAGAGCCTCATATGGTGCCATACCGATACTGGTTTGGTAGATGTTGTCGTATACAAACTCAGCCAAATGTAAGTGCTTTGCCCATCCGTCATGAAAGTCCAAAATGCAGCAACGTAACATGTCCTCTAAAATTTGGATCACCCGCTCTGACTGCCCGTCAGTCTGAGGGTGAAAGGCAGCGGTCATGGTGATCCTGAAGCCCATTCTACCCTGAAAGCTTTGCCAAAACTTTGATGTGAAAAAAGAGTCTCAAAGAGAGACGAGAAAAACTCAAGGAGAGTAAGAGAGAAAGAGAAATCACAAATGATTTGGTATGAAAAATGAGAGGGGGGAGGGTTTCATTTATAGAAAAAAAGTGCCCGAACCTTCGGGCACCCTACTCGATCATCTGGGCAGGTGTGAACACTTCTTTCCAAACCTTAGGATCGTTTGGTAGACAAAGACATTTTTTTTGTAGAAAACGGCCCCGTCTTCAGAGACAGACCAGTGAGGAAGGTCCTGTCCACTGAGTAGAAGTTCTTGTTTCTCCATTAACATAGGGTCGTTGGCCTTAGCCATTTTTTCTGCTCCGCTTGACTTCCTTATTGTGGACTTAATCAATTTTCTTCAACTTTTTGACTTAGGTTCTTCGTGAAGCATCATCTAGGCTTCTCATATGTTATGTCCATCATTTATGCTCACTTCCACACATCTAAATACCTACAAAACAATGCAAAACAAGTAATTAAAACATTCCAAACATAAATTAATCCAACATATAAATTAACAAACTGAAATAATGCATAAAAACCAATTTATTCCTAAACTAACATAAACACACTAAACTAATGTATAAATCATCCTAAAACAACTATAAAACACTCCTAAAACATGTCTAAATATGCAACTATCATTAACTGAACTTGCTTCTTGATACAATCGATCTTTGCATTTAGAGGTGCAAGCCAGTCCATGCCGAGGATGATGTCAAAGTCTACAATATCCATCACAAGGAGATCTGCATATATTATATGTTTTGACATTTGAAGCTCAGATCGAGAACACTGCAAATTCACGTCAGTACCAGATCCTAATAGTGACGCGACATGGATTGTGATGTCTCTGGGTTTAGGATGTAACCCTAAATGCCTTACCAATGCAGAAGATATAAAGGAATGCGTAACACCCGAATCAAACAAGACATGCACCATTGTATTGAACAAGGAAAATGTACCTTCGACTACATTGTTGTCTGGGAGGGGTTGTTAAACGATGGCAAACGCTCTGCCCTGGTTTTGTTTCCCTTGGTTCTGCCTGGGTTGGGCATTAGCAGCAGATGGGGCTTGTTGGGCTGGAACAGTGGGAACAGGTTGCCGCCGTTGCTGAGGGTGGGGGTAGTCATTTCTTACATGGCCATGCTGGCCACAGTTATAACAAGTCAGCCTCTGCTGCTGAGGCGCCTGTTGTTAGTTTTGATGGCCATGCTGATTGTGGTGCTGACCACCACCCCTGCCATTGCCGTTGCGACGACCACCCCTTCCATTATGATCTCCTCGGCCATGATTGCGATAGCCCTATTGGCCAGGGTTAGATGGTTCAGCAGAAGGTGTCGTGGCCTGATTCTTCTGAACAAGGGCTGGGTTATAATTATAATAGGGTTTCTTCTTATTGTCCTGTTGCGAGCCCTTTAGGGAAAACATTGCAGGCCATTTTCCCCTATTCATTCTCTGCTCCTGCTCAATTTTTTCTTGCTCAAAGCTCATGGCCTTGTCAACGACCTCCCTGTAAATCTTGAGATCCAAGATCGATTGGGCTTGTCAGATGTCAGGACGAAGGCCGATGTAGAATTTCTCGGTCTTATCTTGCTCCGTTGAGATGGTGGAGAGATAGTAGATCGATAATTCTTTGAACCTAACAACATACTCTCTAACTGTAATGCTACTGTGGTATAGCTTGGCGAACTCTTGGCTCTTCCGCCTCTTCACAGCCCCAGGGAAGTTGTCACACCCTGGGTTGCACAGCGTGCCCCCTACCCAGGTGCGAGCGCACCCCCTCGGGGCGAACGCCTAGCCATTATGGATCCATAATATTGTCCCATCTCGGCCAGCCATGCCACACAAGGACGCCGGACACCGAGATCATTTATCCCCCTGCACAATCCACAGCACAGAGAGGGCCTCCCCCAAGTTCGAACTCGCAACCTCTTCCTCATAAGGTTAGATTTCGCCATTGGTTCAATGGGTACTCAAGTTGCGAAATCTAACCTTATGAGGAAGAGGTTGCGAGTTCGAACTTGGGGGAGGCCCCTGGACTGTGCAGTGTTCTGCATAGGGAAAGGACAAAGGTCGTTGGGTGCGTGCAGTGTTCTGTGGACCCCAATGAAGACAATACTGTGGATATATAATGGCTAGGCGTTCGCCCCGAGGGGGTGCGCCCGCACCTGGGTAGGGGGCACGCTGTGCAACCCAGGGTGTGACAGAAGTACTCATCATTGAAAAATGACTTGAACTGCTGCCAAGTCATGTCTGTGGTATTGACCCTTGGGTCTTCCTTCACTGTTATCCACCATGTATTTGCTCCACCAACAAGTTGGTAGTATGCAAATGGAAACTTTTGACCCTCATCTACTCCCATCGCCTCGAGAGCCTTCTTTGACTCATCAAGTCATTTCTGCACCTCCTTCGCATCAATTTTGCTAGAAAAAGTAAGTGGTTGTAGCCTCTTGTACTTCGTGATCTGGTTGGTTTGACTCTCCGACCCAGATCGTACAGGTGCTTGTACAGTAACTACTTGGTTGGCCGCAATCTTACGAATGACCGTCTGAATAGTTACCTTCATCACCTCGATAAAGCTGGAGAAAAAGACTTCCATGCTCGAAGGCATGGCAAATGATGTGGGCTGAGGTGGCACTGCCTGCCAGAAGTAGTGGCAATGTCATGTGTGGCCTTCTCTGTCCTCGGAGCTCGCGGTTCCTAATTTTGAACTACAGGAGGTGCCTCATTTGCTGGACTGACTATGCGTGGCCTTCCTCTCTTCCTGGTTTGCATTTTCTCACTAGCAAGGAGAAAATAAAACCGTGATTTAGGAACTGTAGCCAAGTATGATGTTATGATATTCTCAGCAAGAAGTTCGAGAGTACAGCAATATAAAACCATATATTTTTCTAGGTATTACCTCGTTTGGTTGGCCATGGTATAAAACAAGGTTAGAATATTTATATAATATTTATATAATAAGTATAAAACTTTGCAAGTATTTCAAATGTTTTGGTTCTGGTTTTTGTGAACATACATATATATTCCTTTGAAAATCCATACGCGTCATAAAGGTTCTAAGATTTACCTCGGTAAATATCATAATCTAACGTTTTATCGCATTCTTATGTGTTCAAACCCTTTCGCTTAGTCTTTTCGACTATTATCCAAGTTCGTATGTCCCATACCACTTGAATTTAGTAATAAAGGGTTCAACCAAGTTAAGTTGTAAGAACACGGTCTCTACGAAATATCAGTTGAATATGAGTTCACTAATAGTATCGTCTAAATTTACTCGTTCCATACCATGTAAACTTAGTGATAATGTTAGTAATAAAACTTTTTCCAAATGTTTATTTTTACACAAGGTCGTGAATTTTCTTACTTCCACATTTTATTTAGTATCTTCCAATTTTGTTGTGTCCCATACCACTCCAAAGTTAGTGATACAAAAGAAAGAATGGTTGTAAGTCAGCCCACCAAACATAGTCTCAAACAAACATTTCATTTATATATAAAAAAATATAATTACAATGCCAGTAATCATTCCTAATTTTTCCGCCTACTACTGCTCCTCCTAGACCTTCTATTACTTACAGAACGACTACCAGAAGAACGTTGAGAAGATGTTCGCTATTCTACCTTGCCTTTCACACATGTTATCAAAGCATTCGGGGTCTCCTGCATCCGATAAAGACTAGATACAATCACATTTAACTGGTCAAATGGATTTGTCGGTTGTCCCATTATGGTTGGCAGGCTGTCTGTCCCATAGGTGGAGGATAAACTATAGGCATTGGTGGAAAATGTTGGCCGTATGGTTGACTCATAGGTGGAAGGCAATTAGTTTGATTATATGAGGACTCCCTAACTGGGACCTCTTGGACTATTGGATATGTCTCAGTCGGAACATTTTGAAAGAGTGGACTCATCGGGATATCCTATCCTCCATAGTTTGGTGCCGTCCAATTTTGTTGCGGTTGGTTCACAGGAACTTGTCGAACTGGATGACATGGTACCTCAGGAATTTGAAACCTTTGGTACGTCGTATTGCCTTGGGTTGGGAGGTTTCAGGAAGGTGGATTCGCCGCTCCCTGTCCACACTGATCTGGTTCTGGTTGACCCAGGTTGCCAAAGAGATCATCCTCGGAGAATAGATGATCGGTTTGATCTTTATTCGGGGCTGGGTTTTCTGGTTTGGTTCATTGACTGGTGCTTCCCTAATTGGAATCTTGCATTGACTTTTTCGTTGACAACGTCCATTGTTATTTCTAGCTATTTCGTTAATCTCCCTGGAAGTCGCACAAAAAATTTCTTCGTCAGTCACCCCTCCCCTTGAGACGAAAGTCTTTGAGATAGAGGATAATGTAACAACATTAGTGACCTATTTCGAAGATTCATCAAAAGTATTGATGTTTGCATCCCAAAGCATCCTCATGATCAAGACTCCATAGCCAAAGAGTTCCTTCTTTGTAGGGTTTTGAATCACCCGCAACATTTGCCAGATGATAATGTGAGATAGGGAGACAAAGATTCCTTTTTCTAAGCAGTATAACACAAGAAGTTGAGCTCTTTTCATAGATCCTCTAGTCACCAATTCTGGCATGATGTTGCCAAATATGATCTTTCCAAGGCTGGCAAGAGGTGGTTTAAGGAGATTATTTGGGAGGTGGGCGTACGTCATTTGGGTGTACGGCTTGTCGGCAAAGGGAACTGAACAACTGTTCCTTGGATTCTACGATTTCTGCAAGCGTCTGGGGTTCGTGTGGATCAATGATCTTTTCTCCTATTGGGGTTTCCATTAGTCATGAAATAATTTCGAAGTTGATGGAAATCTTTACTCCCTTGATCATTGTTTCCAAGACATGAGTGATCCCATCTTCTTGAAGTCCCACGCAATTCATAGATTCGTAAAAAGACTTCACCAAGTTGTAGGAGACGTAACCCTCAACTTTTTTTATATTCAGCCACCCCGACTTTGAGAGCTTGTCGTGAAGGATAGGACGGAGGCGGAGATTTCTATTGTTGATACTCCTCACAGTCATAACCTTCCGTTTGGAAAGTTCCGTAAGTCTTGTGGAAATCAGTTCCCGACTACTGGAAGTCATTCCTTCACTTGAGGCCATTATCTTGCTGAAAGGAAGATAAAATTTGTGAAATACACAAAATATATTCCTAACATTTTTAAGATTTATCCCTTGTCCTTTGGACAATATTTTTTATTTTTCCTCTTGATGTTTATGCCATCATGAATCCAATTTTTTTTTTCATTAGCAACAAGTTATATATATATCTCATATATACGTAGATATATATTATATATATATATATATAAATTCTAACTATAAAACAAAACTATATAGTTATTTAGATATATATATATATATATATATATTTAATATAAATCTTAACTATATATAATTCATATATATAGTTATATATATATATATATAGTTTTCTTCCCATAGTTGGTGGACTTGGGCGGGCCGTAGACTTTTCTCTCTGATACCATTAAATGTCACACCTCACCCGAATGCTCCTAAACCGGGGAACACTCATGGACGGGGCGTGAATGCATTGTAACAATAACCGAGTACGCAGGAACACAATTATGTACAAGTCTGATTTCATTAATTTCAAAATATATTTTTGTGCATGGAATAGTAAAGGGAACATCCTCCCAAAATCCCCAATGAATAAACAAAGGGTTACAAAATGTGGACCCAAAAACCTCCACCCAGTCCACCCTAATCTGCTGAGAAAAATTGGATAACAATGGGGTGAGCTACTCTCCCAGTGGGTAAAATAGTTCGTGAATATAACAATTAATAAAAGAAACTTCATAATCAAATATCACATAAACACACCATAGCATCACAATCAATACAACATGTATGTATGCATGACACCGTCTCGTAATGGTTCCATGATTGCACGCCGCCTGAGTTTTCACGTACAGAAGTCCATCCCCAGGTGTAGCCGAGTTCTCATTGTACGTCCCTCCTTAGGAACGACGTCTTAGATTCATGTACAGATGTCCATTCTCAGGTAAACCTGAGTTCTCATTGTACGTCCCGTTCCAGAGTAATATCAATAATAGCGAGCATTTCTTCTAACTATTTTGTGGATCATAAACCACTTACGTACCTAAGTGGTGTTTATGTATGATGCCAATGCATGAGCAGGTCCGGTCTTGACTAACATTAGTCAGGATTTGGCAACGTCTGGTGATTCTTATTAGGTTAGTATCACCACGTGTAAAGTTAGGATGTTCAGTATCACTTGTAGAAGCTGATAGCTTTCATATAAGACCAACCAGATCAGTCTCTAATTTGAGAGGTGAGACACGAGGTCTACTTAAGTACCAATCGTCTAGAGTAGCACACTGCCTCCTGTTCACTATTTGAAGTTACTAAGGACAAGACAATGTCTGGTTGAGTCAGAATGACGACTAATCTGGTATAGTAACAGTGTAATACATGAACTCCAAATATACAGGCATAAGTATGACAGGTATAAATATTATACGCAATAATGCAGTGTAAATCAATAGTAGACATAATGATAAATAAATGTAAACTTTAATAAAAGTTATAAGACACGCAAACCTATGTTGTGTTCCCTACCTTCAGATAATAACTCCTAGAATTGGCACCTTCCCCAGAGCAGAATTACATTGCATCGCGAAGACAGTCTTGAAAAGAGAGTCTCAAAGAGTGACGAGAAAAACTCAAGGAGAGTGTGTGAGAGAGAGAGAGAGAAATCACAAATGATTTGGCGTGAAAAATGAGAGAGAAATCAACCTATATATATATATATATATATATTACATGTGAATTCTATATGTGGCATAGTAGTATATAATGTTTTAAATACTTGTATAATATAGTATGCATGATTTATTGAATTCATGAACTGTATTTGAGCATAGTCAGTTGGGAAAACAGTTGAATTATGTGCATTCCCTAAGCTTGGGATTTCTTATGGAATACCATTGGGCCGATCGGGAATCCTCAATTGTGGACCTTACAAAGGATTTCTATGGGTTTTGTATGTTAGGATTCGCCTAGACATGGTACGTGTCTTGGTAGGCGAATCTTATGGTTCATACAATCCATAGGAATTTTGATAGATACGGGTAAGAAGTCGATCGGGCATGAGTTTTGTGCACACATGGCCCTTGTATTGATTCTTACTCAGGAGGTGTTAGGTTGCATATACATGTTTATAAAATGGTAGGCATTGTCTTGTTTATGGCATGATACATTATATTGGCATGTATGTAATATTGCTTACACCCATGATTATTTAAATGATTTTAATGATTCTTGCAATGTTTTACTTAAATGCAAATATATATGTTGCCACTTGTATAGAACATTCACTGAGTTTGTTATAGCTTACCCCTTGTCCTTATCTTTTCAGGATCTAATAGGAAGGGGAAAGGGAAAGCTTAGCTCCAAAGCCTTCCCGTACTGTTGTTGACGTAAGTGTTTAGTACTGTTCTGCAATTTATTTTAATAAATTGTATTATGTAACACTTAATGATTATACTTAACATTTAGATGGGTTTGTATTTATGGTTAAGTATATTATGTACTTTTGAACACCATGGACTTGGAGAAAGATTTTCTGGTTGTCATTTTCGATATGTTTTATATGATGATCTTATATTATGTCCATGTGTTTATTACTGTATATTTGAGATTATGGTTTGTGTTAGAAGGCTTATCAGAATGCCGTGTATATCGATGGAGGATATATACGGGGTTCCGTGCCGGTCATGACGTCACAGATAATGGGTCGTGACTGATAGTTTGAAGATGTTTAGTTGTATGATTAGATTATGATAGGTTATAGGACCTTCTATATCATGTGATTCAGCAATATGCATGCCTGCATGTTTTGATCGATCGGTTGCATATTCGATTTAATCCGGTTACATTATGTCTTATCGAACTTTAATCGATAAACCAAAAATTGTTTTTATAAAGTCTTTCAAGACGCTAATGTTTAGCAGCGCCCTCTTGGACTTGATAAGTCAGGACGCTGATAAAATATTAGGATCCTCAAGGTTGAATTGATCTGATTAATAAGGACGCTCACTTGGTAATGGCGACCTTTCCTTTATCAACCTTTGAGAATGTCAGGATGCTGACTTAGTTTCAGCTCACTAAAAGTTTTTATTTTTATTTTTAAGTAATTTCTATCCTTAAGGACGCTGATAAGTTATAAGTTAAATAAATTATCAGGACACTACTTGTGTAGGAATGTCCTCATCTTTAGAATAAACTTAAATAACTTTCAGGATGCTTACCGTCCGTTAGCGCACTTAACATTGTTTTAAAACTGTTTTTAATAGTTCAGGACACTTATTCTTGAGTAGCGCCCTCGTGTGTCAAAAGTTTTAGAACAAAGCAAGATGCTTACTGCGAAGTAGCGCCCTTTTGAATTAAGTCGCTTAATTGTCAAAACAAGTCAGGATGCTTATTATTTAGTAGCGTCCTCACTTCATTATTCAGTAGGACGCTGATGATCTATAAGCGCCCTCAAAGGAACAAAACGACTGAAAAGATATTTTTGTTGTTCTGACATTACTGCTATTTCTGTTAACCTTTTTAGAAACATACGAATACTTTTCAGAATTGTACAACAACTTTTTCAGAACTTTTTAAACGTTCTAAAAACTTCGTCAGAACATTCCTCTTTCATGAAAGGATCAGATGATTCAAGTGCTATCGCCATAATATGCATTGCGCTGAATCGATCCATTTCAGGAAAGAATGTTAACGTTATATTTGAAATAACTTAGAGTACCAAAATTACCAAGTTTATTGCGTCTCTATTATTCCTATGTATACCTGCTGCCATAGTGCAGAAAAACCACTAATGAAATACGAAACTGATATTTATTCAAAACGTATTAACAATTTTCGTTTGTACTAAACACTTTTTGAAAGTTAGTCTTCTTTCACTTGCGCTTGATCTTACGATCTTTTAAAAAAAAAACTTATAGTCTTTTGGGTTGATTGATCTTTAACTTCATTATTTTGAAAACCCACTGAAGAAGACAAAAACTCTTTGAACATGCTTTCAGCATAAGCTTCATCATACATATTTTGCCGAAATCTGTGATCACAGAAGGTTCAATCCAACGCTTTGTAAGTATCACTTTGATTCTGAGTAAAGGGAATCATATCTCATATTGTATTCAGTTTATGATGACTGGTAAGTCACTAAGTAAGAGCAAGTGTTGCTCAAAGTTGTAAATGGTCTTCTCACACTCGTAAGTTAAGAATAGGTTCTCTCTCACTTGTAAGTAGAGAATAGGTCATCTTACACCCACAAGTTGAGAAACGGTCCTCTCATACCCGTAGGTTGAGAAATGATACTTCTCACACCCGTAAGTTTGGAGAAAGTGTACCAGTTTGATCTTCACCCGTAAGAAGGTCCATAGTGGAGTTTGAACAAATCCTAACTTAGGAGGTTAGGTAGTGGATGTAGGCGTGGCCGAACCACTATAAATCTTGCTTGCATTGTCTCATTTACATTTGCTATATTTGATTGTTATACCTTGTTTAATCTACTTTCATTATTCCGCACAATTTTAAGAAAGGTTAAAATATGCTGAGTGTCCAATTCACCCCCCGTCTTGGACATATCTGGACCAACAATTGGTATCAGAGCGTGTTAATAAGAGGCTGAGATCAACATCATAATCAGGGGTTCTCACGATGTGATGGTGGCAAAGCACCGGCTCTTACTTTGACATGACCAGATGGCTAGCGACCATGGTGGTCGGTGCAGTCAAGAGGCTGGTCGTAAAACATACTCTGAGGTACGCTCACGTGCCATGTGACAGGATAGGTCACGATCGTTAGACACACCTTGCGAAGGGTATTCCGAAAGGAACTTACTCAAATGACATGGTATGTGAACCATATCAACCTCGTAAGCATACCCAATCATCATTTAAGAGCAAGAGGCATCAATCAACCTATAAAGCTCTCAAATTGATTCATATGGATCTTTTCGGACCAACCAAAACTCAAAGCTTAGGTGGTAAATCATATGTATTTGTGATTGTTGATGGCTATACTTGATTCACATGGGTATTTCTATTAGCTCATAAATTTGATGGTTGTGAAACATTTATAAAATTCTGAAAGAGAGTCAAAAATGAAAAAGGGTCACAAAATCAACATAATTAGGAGTGATGGAGGTGGTGAATTTGTCAATAAAAATCTCGAAGAACTTTGTAACAATCAAGGTTACACTCACAATCTATCAGCCCCTAGGACACCACAACAAAATGGTGTAGTTGAGAGAAAAAAATAGAATTCTGCAGGAGAAGTGTAGAACCATGCTTAATGAGTATAACACTGTAAATCATTTTTGGGGTGAAGCTATAAACACTGCCTGCTATGTGATGAACCAAGTTCTGATTAAAAAAGATTTGAATAAAACTCCATATGAACTATGAAAAGGTAGAGAACCCAACATTAGTTACTTCCGAGTATTCAGATATAAATGTTTTATTCTTAATGATAAAGAAAATTTAGATAAGTTTGAACCTAAATCAAACATAGGAATATTCTTAGGCTATTCTTCTCACAGTAGAGCCTACAAAGTCTTCAACAAATCTAATCAAACCATAGAAGAATCAATTCATATAAATTTTGATGAAAATGTTAATAAGAAAAATCTTGAGGATGAATTTAAGCAATTAAATTTTAATGATGATGAACCCAAGACACCCAAGGTTATAGATCTTGAGCCTGAACCATCTTCAGAATCTTCTAAAAACTCTAGACTGCTTCAAGGTCTTTCCCAAGATCAAATTTTAAGATATCCACGAAAGGGTGTATCCACTAGAGCTTCAATTCAAAAAGATCAGGAGCTTGTTGCTTTTGTATCACAATTTGAACCAATTAAAGTGGAAGAGACACTGAAAGATGAAAATTGGACTTTTGCTATGCAAGAAGAACCAGGACACTTTGTGTGAAACAAAGTATTGGAATTAGTTCGTAGACCTTTTCATCAATCTGTTATAGGAACCAAATGGATCTTTAGGAACAAAAAGAATGAACAAGGTATCATTGTCCACAATAAGGCTAGATTGGTTGCACAAGGGTATAACCAAGAAGAAGGCATAAACTTTGAAGAAGCTTTTGGTCCAGTAGCAAAATTAAAGGCAATAAGAATGTTACTTGCTTATGCTTGTTACAAGGATTTTTCCTTATACCAAATGGATGTAAAGAGTTCTTTTTTAAATGGATACATCAACGAAGAGGTATATGTGGAACAACCACCAGGGTTTGAGGATGCCCTAGACCAGGAATATGTGTTCAAACTCTACAAAGCCTTATATGGATTAAGACAAGCTCCAAGAGCTTGGTATGATCGACTGAGTTCATTTCTTTTAGATCATAAGTTTCATAAAGGAAAACTTGATTCAACTTTGTTTATGAAACATCACAATGAAAATATGCTTATTGTTCAAATTTATGTGGATGACATCATTTTTGGTGCATCGAACAAAGAACTATGTGATGAGTTTCTAAATTAATGCAGAATGAATTTGAAATGAGTATGATGGGAGAACTTACATACTCTCTCGGCTTACAAATTAAACAAATGCCGAAAGGCACCTTCATAAGCCAATCAAAGTATGCTAAGGAAATGGTTAAAAAGTTTCAAATGCACAATTTGAAATCGATTGATACTCTATGTACCTTTGCAATCAAATTAGATAAGGATGAAAAGGTAAATCAATTGATTCAAAACTTTATAGAAGCATGATTGGAAGTCTTTTGTACTTAACAGCAAGTCGACCTGACCTGATATCATGTTTAGTGTCTATTTTTGTGTAAGATTTCAATCTGAACCTAAATAATCTCATTTAAAGTGTGTCAAATGAATATTCATATACATAAATGGCACAACACACTTAGAAATTTGGTATTCCAAAGGTACTACTTTTGATCTCCGAAGTTATGTAGACTTCGACTATGCTAATAGTCTAACTGATAGGAAAAGTACCTCCGAATTTTGTCACTTTCTTGGAAATTCTTTGATTTCTTGGTTTTGTAAGAAACAATATTCCGTGGCATTATCCACAACTGAAGCAGAATATGTTGCAGCTGAAAGTTGTTGTTCTCAGGTTCTTTACATGAAACAACAACTTTAGGATTATCGAATATTTATTCAATGTGCTAAAATTTTATGTGATAATACTAGTACTATTAACATATCTAAAAAACCTATACTGCACTCCTGAACTAAACTCATTCAAATAAGACATCACTTTTTATGGGATCATGTGCAAAATGGAGAAGTTGTATTATCTCATATTGGAACTAAAGAACAAATGACTGACATATTTACTAAAGCCTTACCAAAAGACCAGTTTGTTCATATTCGCAGAGAGCTTGAGATGTTCTCTGAGACCTATCTGTAATATTTTGATGGTTACCTTTATATGGGGAGATTTATTTCATGCTACTTTACTCTTTTTGATATTTCAAAAGGGGGAGAAAGTACTATCATTGAAGAATCATAAACTCAGGGGGAGTCTTAGCGATATTTTAAGTACATTCCTTGGTAATACACTCATATCATATGAAACAAGGAACATTAGTACTGCATCTCATGCATACACACATCATTTTATTAGCTTGCTTCAAAGCCTACAATAATGTGTTTGAAAGCATAAAAAAGGGGGAGATTGTTGAACCAATTATCCTCATGTCCCTTTCAAGAATATGTCCCTATTATGAAAGATTTTGATGATTACAAAACTACATTATGTTTATGATATTACTGCACATATGACATATCTAATCTTACTTGAAGGTTTTAAAGATTCAATGATGCATGACAGACGTATTAAAAGATCTTCTTGAAGACCATTGATCGTTTGAAGATGTTTAGTTATATGATTAGATTATGATAGGTTGTAGGACCTTCTATGTCATGTGATTCAGCAATATGCATGCCTGCATGTTTTAATTGATTGGTTGCATATTTATTTTAATCCGGTTACATTATGTCTTATTGAGCTTTAATCTAGAAACCAAAAACCATTTTTATATAGTCTTTTAAGATGCTAATGTTATAGCAGCGCCCTCCTGGACTTGATAAGTCAGGACGCTGATAAAATATTAGGATGCTCAAGGTTGAATTGATCTGATTAATAAGGACGCTTACTTGGTAATAACGACCTTTCCTTTATCAACCTTTAAGAATGTTAGGATGCTGCCTTAGTTTTAGCTCGCTGAAAGTTCTTTCTATTTTTAAGTGATTTCTATCCTTAAGGACGCTGATAAGTTATAAGTTGAATAAATTATCAGGACGCTACTTGTGTAGGAGCGCCCTCATCTTTAATCAACTTAAATAACTTTCAAAATGCTTACTGTCCATTAGCGCACTTAACATTGTTTAAAACTATTTTTAATAGTTCAGGACACTTACTCTTGAGTAGCGCCCTCGTGTGTAAAAAGTTTTAAAACAAAGCAGGACTCTCAGTGCGAAGTAACGCCCTCATGAATTATGTCATTTAGTTGTCAAAACAAGTTAGGACGCTTACTATTTAGTAGCGTCCTCACTTTATTGTTCAGTAGGACGCTGATGATCTATAAGTGCCCTCAAAGGAACAAAACGACGGAAAAACTATTTTGGCTGTTCTGATATTACTGCTATTTCTGTTAACAATTTTCGTTTGTACTAAACTTTTTTTGAAAGTTAGTCTTCTTTCACTTGCGCTTGATCTTACGATCTTTTGAAAGAAAAACTTAAAGTCTTCTGGGTTGATTGATCTTCATCTTCATTATTTTGAAAACCCACTAAAGAAGACAAAAACTCTTTGAACATGCTTTCAGCATAAACTTCAACATACATATTTTGCCGAATCTGTGATCACAGAAGGTTCAATCCAAAGCTTTGTAAGTATCACTTTGATTCTGAGTAAAGGGAATCATATCTCATCTTGTATTCAGTTTGTGGTGACTGATAAGTCATTGAGTTAGAGCAAGTGCTCAAAGTAGGAAACAATCTTCTCACACCCGTAAGTTGAGAAAGTGTATCGGTTTGGTCTTCACCCGTAAGAAGGTCCATAGTGGAGTTTGAACAAATCCTAATTGAGGAGGTTAGGTAGTGGATGGTGTGACAATAAATTTTTCAAACACAAAAGTATTATTTTAAAAGTTATGATGTTATTAAATTTGTAAATATTGACACATTCACACTCATTTAAAACAAAGTCTCTCTATATACTATATTATAGTAGAAACAATAAGTATTATAGATTCATTTATAAAAATATATATATGTATATAGTTTTGTAACTTAACTAAACTAAATCTTTTTTTTTTCTAACTGCATGAGTTACATTAATTTACTTTTTCTATTCCACTCGGGCTAAATTGATATTCAAATTATAAAAAATTAAATCTTTCTTAATTATCTTTGTTCATTTTATTTTAGGTTCACTTCTATCTTTATTATTATTATTTAGCACTAATAGGTCACTCTTTCTAAATAGTCCCAACCGGGTAAAGTAGGAGGATTGCATTAAGTAGCTAAAAACCAGTATAAAACTTCATCAGATCAACTATATACTTTTGTTACTTGTAGATGGTTAATTGTATTATAAATTAATTGATATTATTAATTTATAAAAAAATATATGTATATACTTTGTAACTTATAACTAATTAGTTGTATTATAGAGGTCTAAAATCATGTCAAGAAAGCCCATTATTCATATAAATGTTGACATATTCTCGTACCCATCCAATATTATTTTTTGAGATAATTTAATAAATAATATTAAATTATAATTTAAATATTTTATCATATCATAAGACATTATTTATTATCTAATTTATTTAATTAATATATTATACTTGATAGAATGCTTTAATTGAAAAATCAATTACATTTATAAAAAAAAATAAAAAAATTCAATTAAAAAATTAAATATTGTAAAGTATTTTACTTATATTATATATTTGTATAAGACAATTATGAAGAAGAAAGATAAAAAAATGGCTTTTTTAAGATATGAAGATATAGTTAAAATTAGGGGTGGCAAAAAATCAGATACGAATATGGACATTGCCTTATACTAACAAATATATGACATGTTCGTTCTCAGCCCAATTTGAGAAACATACAATAAGTATTGTTTGACCATACCCGTTTGTTTAAAAATCGAGTTGCCTAATTTTGTCCGTACTTGTATGCTTTTTTAAAATACGGTGGTAAAGTATGTTTTTTCAAAAAATAAAAATAAAATTTCATGCTAATAGTAATGAAGAATGAAGAAGAAGAAGATAACTACGAGAACATTTGATCTCGGATGCATGGGATACCTGATATGTCACTGTGGGATCAGGCAAACATGTTAAGGTTATGTAACAAAGATTTGAGTAAATTTTCTTTGTGGGCGGATTCAATGTTTGCTCCTATTTTGGTTGATTGCCTAGGCTCTTCAGGTAGTTCACCTTCTTCTATCTCATTCATTGCCTCCCCCCGACTTTGTTCCTTGATTCTGGGATCTAAATCGGTCATTTTGGTATAACAATCTGACTAGTTGTTCTCCCCATAGACAACGCCAAATGTTTTAACAAAAATCTCATTCTGGCGATGTTGGTGATGAAACTGGCTAACAACAAACTAATGAGTCTCTTTCTCCAAGCTATGTCATCTTCGATCGATCACCCTGCGTTTCACTTGAAAATGGTGGTGGCACCAAACGGTGTCACAAAAAACACTCCAATGCTATAATTAGTCTCTGCGAAAGAGAAATAGAAGTGTAGAGAATTGGAGCTTAGAGCATACCTTTTCCAAGTGAAATGATTGTCATTTTATAGTGGGGTGGATCCGTCACATTTATTATGGACATTAATTGCAATATGGCTTTTAAGAGTTTTCCTTATCGAGGGTGGATGAGAGATCTCATGCATTGAGATGCGTGTTGGTTTGATCGTATGAGGACCTGGTCGTGGCTATGGAACTCCCGATTGTAGCTGGGAGATGAGCACCGACAAGAGCCGATGCGAGATCCTGACCATAATTGTAGCAGGCCTATAACATTTTCAATCCAGAAAAGGACAAAAAGGGACACAATTGATATCATGAGAAAAGTTTACGGATAAAAGATAAAAAAGGACATAGTTGGTATTTTTTTAAAAGAATTTTCACGAGATATATCTCGAGAAAGGATATAATTGATATTTCTTGAAAAAAATCTTCTCGAGAACGTCCTCGAGAATGCTCTCGAGCAAATGACGAGACGATAAATAAATAAAAAGTCTAAGGGTATTTTGGAAAAGTGCTAAAAATCTCATCCTATAAATAGGAAGATCATTTTCAAATTTCATTCAAACTTTTAAAAAATCTTCTCGTTTTAGATTATCGATATTTTCGGGAAAAGCTCAAGGAATTATTATTTTACTACGCATTTCAAGGTGGGGAGGAACCTATGGTTTGTGCATTCTAGCCTTTTCATTAAAAGTTTATATTTATATTATGGTTATACACACGACTTTACTTTCACTAGTGAAATGTTATTTGGATTGGAAGTTGGCCCTTGCAGAATGCTAGACGCAACTTATTTGGGGTTAGAAGCTGACCCTTGCTGAATTTCTAAATGCAACTTATTTGGATTGGAAGTTGGCATTTGCGGAATGCTAGACGCAACTTATTTGGGTTGGAAGCTGACCCTTGCAAGATTGCTAAATGCAACTTATTATTTTGGATTTCATAAACATATACATATGTGTGCAATTGTTGTTGTTATATTGTGTATATTCTTGTTTTGAATATTTATTTTGATGATTTGGCTAAAGTGTGAAAACTCGCTAGGGGACCCACTGGGCATAAAGCTCACCCTTAAATTTTTTTTTCAGGAAATTAGTGTCAAGATAGAAGAAAAAGAAGATGGGGAATGGATGAAAGAAAGGTGGGGTGTAAGCAACAAAAAATGTATATTTGTGGATATACTCACATAAGCCAACCTTATATGTATAAAAGTTGAAATGTATTCGACACTAGTATGTTAGTTTTAGTTCAAACATGTAAAACTTAGCATGCGTAGGAAGATGACATTTGTGTATTATAGAAAATAAGTCATATAATAAAATAAAGTTTGTTTTGGAAGTACAATAGTTGCAATCTGAAAATTTCTCTTGTTGCTATTTATCATCAAATCCCTTATTAATGAGATTTTAAAATGAGAAAATTTTTGGGGTGTGACAACTTATGATATCAGAGCCGTAGAATTTGGGCTCACTATACAATTGAGTCAATAGAAAAAGTCTAGAAAAGGTAACGAAGAGAGTTAGAAAAAGTGTAAGAAAAGTGATAAAATAAATTTTGGTGTTTATAATTTTGATGGACTTTGGTGAAAAATGAAAAGAAGAATGTATCAATTTGAAAAGAAAATTGGATAAGGAAATTAGGAAAAAAAGGTGCAAGAGTTGTGTTAATGAAAATAGGCAAAAGGCGGAAAATTAAGTGAAGATGACAAAAGACAATTTAGTTAAAAAAAAGTGAAATATGAAATGCGGAGGAGAAGAAATTGAAGACGAGAAAATAAAAAATAAAAAATAAAAATAAAAATAAATAAATAAATAAATTCAGCTAGTGCTAGATAAGCACTTAAATGGGCAAATCCAACTACGTGGCTTGATCGGCTGGGTGAGGACCAGCCACGTGCTGGATATTATTACCCAGCACGTGGGGGAGTTAATAATGTTAAAAAAAAAAAATGTGGGCTGGTTTTAAGCAGCCACATGGGCTGGGAATTGATGACCCCAGCCACGTGGTTGTATATACATGTTTCCACACTATATATATATATATATATATATATATATATAAGCCAAAATAAAAACAATGGTCAATTATGTGGTTATAAATAAAGCTATCATTGACGGATAAATGCAAAAGATTCCTCCAACATAATAATATTAATATTATACATTTTCTTTTACTTACAGCTTTGATATAAGTTTAAAAATAAATAAAATAAAAATAAAAATAGATAGACATATGCATAGTATAGACCTATGCATAAGCATATATACACATGCATATATGTTACGTTACCATATAATTGCATATATATGCTTTCAAAGTAAAAAAAAAGTAAAACTTTTGAAGTATTATTATTATGATTCTTGAATTGCTTTCAAGATATAATAATAGTAATATATACATTTTATAACTAATTATAAAGATTAGTATTATATCCCTTGAAATCTATTGGTAGAAAGTAAGATATCAAATTATGGGAATTGGAAAAAAAAAAAAAAGTGAATTTTGAGGATAAGCTAGGAGCGATTAAATTCTCTTGGGAAATTGGTTAAGGTGGCACTCTCCAAATACCTTCAAAAATAAAGAAGGATTACGTCCAATACTTTTATTATCATTTGGAGGACATTGAAAAAGAAAATAATGTGATAACATCATATTTGGATTCATAGAGAATGGGTTAATTAATGAATGAGACAATAGGAAAAGCTTAGACCTGTAGTAGCTTATGTAATATAGACATATCCATAAATACTATTTATTTAAACTGTAATACCCTAAGATTGCACAAAAAAAAGGAGGGCTACCCCCTCCCCCCCCTCATTTTCACACCAATCCAACTCTCTCCTCTTGTTAAAAACTTTTTTTCTCTTTATCTCTCTTTCTCTTGTGAGACTCTCTTCGCAGTGCAATACAGTTTTACCTGGGGGAAGGCGCCAGTTCTCGAAGGAGTTATTATCTGAAGGTGGGGAACGAAACATAGGTTTGCGTGTCCTATGACTTTTATTAAAGTTTACATTCATTTATCATTATGTTTACTATTCATTTATACTGCATTATTACGTATAATGTTCATACATGTCATACTTATGCCTCTATATTTGAAGTTCATGTATTATACTGTTGCGATAGTGGATTAGTGGTCAATCTGGCTCAACCAGACTCAGTCTTGTCCTCAGTAACTTTAAATAGTGAACAGGAGGCTGCATGCTGCTCTAGACAATTAGTATTTAAGTAGACCTCATGTCTCACCTATCAAGCTGGAGACTGGTTTGGTTGGTCTTATTTGAAAGCTATCAGCTTGTACAAGTAATATTGAATGTCCTAATTGTGCACGTAGTGATACCGACCCTAATAAGGATCACCACATATTGCCAAATCCTGTCTAATGTTAGTAAAGACTGGACCTGTTCATGCATTGGCATCATACATAAGCACTACCTAGGGACGTATGTGGTTTGTGATCCATAGAATAGTTAGAAGCAATGCTCACTATTACTGATATTTCTCTGGATAGGGACGTACAATGAGAACCCGACTACTCCTGGGAACGGACATCTATATGTGAACTCAGGAGACGTAGAATCATGGAACCAATACGAGACGGTGTCATGCATACATACATGTTGTATTGATTACGATGCTCTGATGTGTATTTATGATATTTGATTATGACGTTTGCTTTATTAATTGTCATATTCACGAACTATTTTATCCATTGGGCATTAGTTCATCCCGTTGTTTTACAATATTTGATTATGACGTTTGTTTTATTAAGGTGCACTGGGTGCAGGTTTTTGGGCCCACATTTTGTAACCATTTATTTATTCATTGGGAATTTTGGGAGGATGTTCCCTTTTCTATTTCATGTACAAAAATATATTCTGAAATTAATGAAATCAGACTTGTACATTATTGTGTTCCTGTGCACTCGGTTATTGTTATAATACATTCGCGCCCCGTCCGTGAGTGTTCCGCCAGTTTAGGGGCGTCTGGGCGGGGTGTGACATAAACTTTCCTTGAGTGCATGAGACCATGTTTGATGGGGTGGCAGAGAATCATAAGTTTTAATTATGGGCATACTTGGGGTGGTATGGGACATCTCAGTTATGACTTGTAATTAAGATGAGTGAGGAGAAATCATCCCATGTCCATGTTTGACAAGTACAGAAAAAACTAGTTGATAAGTTTTATCCTTAAATTCGAACGGTATGGGATGTACAAATTTGATGGATAACTGTTATCCGCTTGATATTTCCATCAATTGAGATGTTTGTTAGAAAAACTATAATTCACACTGCGATAACTTAGAAACAACTTGACCATAACATCGGTACCAATTTACTAAATATAGTGTGTTTTTACAAACAACTTTATGTAGTTTTACATTTAAAGTTTGAACTCATAGATATACATAGTCTTGCGAAACAAAACAACTAAGATTTAACTATTTTCAAACCTATATTCAGCGAATGGAACCGATAAATCCCATGCCTTAAACCTAGAAGCTAGATGAGAAACCTAATAATCTAACTAGGAAACTAAAATAACTCTTATTTATACCGCAGTATACCGACACAAACGCGACGCCAAGCTACCAAAGGCTTATTCCAGGCTTCGAGGAGTGAGCTACTTGAGTACGCGGGGCCATTCAGAATAAAGACAACGTTTACTCCGGAACCATTCACAGAAGACGCGAATACACTAGGTGGAGCACCCACAACCAATCCACCACTACCAGGGATGGGCAATTGGTCATCGGTACAACCGCTGACCGAGATGGAAATTTTTTTTCCAATGGTTCATAGACTACGTGGGCTTCAGAATGGAAGAAGCCCAAAGTCAACGCGTTGAGACTCAACCATTTCATGCAAATGCAAGAAGAGTAGAAGAGGGTTATCAAACCAAACAAATAACAAAGTTTAAAAGATTACAACCGTTAACTTTTGAAGGAAAACCAGATGCGGAAACCGTTCAAAAGTGGCTAGATGAAACTCAAAAAGCCTTTGAAGCTATGGGGGTTCCGGATGGGAGAAAGATTTCGCTTGCTACATATCAATTGGTGGGAATTGTGCACAGTTAGTGGAAAATGATTAAGGAAGATCCGACATTGGATGTGACTAAAATGACATGGCCAAAATTTGAAGCCGTGTTCATTGAGGAATACTTTCCTAAAGCCACGAAAAGGCAGAAGTGGTTAGAATATTTCAAGTTGTACCAAGGACAACTGACGGTGCAGGAAAATTCAGCAAAATTTACAGAATTGTCAGTATTTTCTCTTTCAACAGTGGCAAATGAGATAGATAAAGTTGAAAAATTTTATAATGGGCTTAGGCCTGAATTAAGGCAAGCCTTGTCCATTTTAGAAGTAGAAAAGTATAGGGAAGTTGTAAATTGAGCCATGCAGTTCGAGCATGAGAGGCAATAACAGGAACAGAGAAGAATGAAAGGGAAACGACCTGTCACCTTCCAAGGATTTGAAAACTCAAGGAAATTCCAAAGGAAAGAACCGATGGATAGTCAGAACATGGCTGAATCCAAGTTTAAGCCACAATAATTAGGTCAAGGAAATCAAAATCAAAATCAAGTGAACCAGAGAAACAACAAGGAAGGACAGGGATTTTGTGGCGACCCCGCATCCCGGACCACCAACCCTGCTAGGAATGGCGTGCGGAATGCCGGGGCGGGACTCCCAGTGTAGGCATCTCAAACTAGTCCTCAACCCTCGTGAGGTGGTTGAGACCATACGAGCCTTATCCCAAACAATGACATAATATAAACAGGTATTAAACAAAACTACCAACCGTATTAATCATCCAAGACAAGAGATACTCCATAAAAATGAACCATAAATAAAACCATAATCCCTACAGTCATTCAAGATTGACATACACATAAGGTCCAAAACTATGGGTACAAAAATAATCGTCATATGCCCACATGGTCTATCTAACAAGTCCCAACTCACCCATACTACAATGTGGTAAGTGTTATAATTACATAGTCCAAAATATAATACATCATAATTTAAAACACAGTTCAATCAAAATGCCTCTCAACTCACATCGAGGCCTTGGATTCTCTCGCTGGCAAGGCCCCCAAGATATGACTATTCATTTGCCCTTATTCAGGACAGAAGGACTTGAAAGAGGAAAATGAGGGTGAGCCAACGGTGCCCAGTGAATAGAATACAAATATGCTATCAATACTCATCAATAAATACCATGTATGCATGTCAATGTGTAGCATGATTAAAAGCTCATAACATATAGATATCAAGCATTTATAATAAGTTCGATGCAAGTAAAAGCTTATCAATTTGGATCCACATTCTACATGCATTGGGGTTACTAGTACACGTCTATTTCACCGTACCGTTCTCATCCCCAATCATGTTCATTTGGGTTACTAGTGCACGTCTATTTTACCGTACCATTCTCATCCCCAAATATTTCCTTTTTAAAACCCTCCTATGACAAGGTTAAGTCCCCCTATTAGCCAGATAGATGGGCCCAACCAAAGTCATAAGGTTTTCTCAAATCAATCCATCATTCAAAACATTATGACACATTCATGCTTTCAACATACAATATATATAAGTAATATGATGACATAAAAGATATAATCATAAATGAAGTCTACTCACAACCAAGCCTCGCGAGAGTATCTAACCACACACGGACACCAAACCTAATCAACCCAATCAAGGTCCTGAAACATTCATCAATATCCAACCATACATCAATTTCTATGCTCAATCACATAAACATTACTCATCAACCCTAAATTAGCCCACATATAGACAATAGGCCTAAATCTCATCTAATCCCATCATTCAACTCAAATCACATGACTTAGGCCTCTAATGCATAGTTCTCATTCATAAACCATTCAATTAATCAAAAATACCGATTTTCAATTCCTTAGGTATAAACATGCCCATATTGGGCCATTTGATCACTAGTAGGCATAACCCATGATATGGTCACAACCACCAAATCAGTAGCATAATCAACCCTAATCATGCTTAATTAGACATAAATTGCATCAATTCAATGATTCTAGGCCAAAAGCATCAAAAGCCCTAAAATATGAAAATTTTCATACTTAGGCCATATTGCCTATTTACACTAGGTCATCATGTTCAACCATGTATATCACTGACTTTTCATCATGGGTTCATCAACAATAGCAACTAGGTCAACATAGTTGACATGCAAGTTATTTGGAAATGTCTAAGTTCATATTCTAAATTTAGGTCTAATACAAGCAACTCTACCAATTCTTCATTTAATATTTTGTTCAGATGTATCAATCTACCAACAGAAACTAGTTAATTAAAAAATAAACCGTACAGATTAAATTATGTTAAGAAACAAACCTTCTGTCCAAAACTGAGCTCAATCCAACGGTGTATCGAAAAGATAAGCCTATTTGATGAAAAAGTCTCTAATCAGATAATTTCTCCTTTCCTGCTGCAAAATACTTGAACTCAGATGACTATATCACACAAACTACTTGAACCACCGACATCTCAACCGTTCATAATGTAGAAAGATCAGCTGTGAACCACATTATCAAATATTATATCCATCCAACGGTAGATTTAAGATATCTATTAGTTTGATCTAAACTGCGCGAGAAATCCAGACTTTCCGACCAGCTTTGTTTGGGAGGTCATATCTTTCAAACGAAAACTCTAATCAAGATCTCAACCGACCAGAATGAATATCCATAAGATACGAACTTTCTGAAATGGTTTGAGCTCAATCTGACCATATAGAACCAAGATCCAGCAATTTGATGAAAACGTTTCTGAGACTTCCCTCAAAGCAATTTCCTCTTTCTTTCTCTTCTTCTTTCCTTTCTCTTCTTTTTTCCTTTCCCTCCACTCACCTCACTCTCTAGGACTTCCTTGGAGAAGAGAAGTGGGCATGGGACACTTGTCCACTTTCATGCACCAACTCGACATGTGTTGGAGAAGAGAAATGGGGCATGGGACACTTGTGCACTCTCATGCACCAACTTGACATGTGTTGGTCTCATGCACCAACTTGACATGTATTGGAGAAGAGAAATGAGGCATGGGACACTTGTCCATTCTCATGCATCAACTTGACATGTGTTGGTTTCATGCACCAACTTGACATGTATTGGAGAAGAGAAATGGGGCATGGGACACTTGTCCATTCTCATGCACCAATTTGACATGTGTTGATCTCATACTACCCATACCAACCACATGTACTTTAACCAATCTTATGCTTGCATGCATTTTAAATGTCCAATCCATCTAATACACCAAATTTTTTATTCTCATTTATCCTTTTATTCAATCAATCCTAACCCATATCAATTCATGGTTTAATGGGCTCATGCATAAATAATAACATATGCATTATACTTTAATTTAACATGACCCATATACAATTTATAATGCACATATTTATATACATTATCAATCATCAAATATACAAACATTAAACAACCATCAAACAAACACCAAACATATCAAGGCTACACATAGAGTTTTGACAAAATGTAATTGGGTTATGGGCTAGATGAAATAATTTTCGAGGCGTCACAGATTTAATCCAGGATATAAAATCCCTAAAGGAAACCAGAGAGCAAAACCAAACCCTGGACAATAGCAGGAGATAAGAACATCTTACCAATGTGGACGAGCGGGTCACATTGCAAAAAAATTGTTGTCAACCTTGAACACCAGTTCAGACAGATCAGTATAATGTGCCAAGGTAGCAAAATCAAGGCAAAACATTTGCTGCCACGACACATGAGCAAATTGACACTACTGTGGTTGAAAGTAAATTTCCTTTATTTAACTTAAAAGTTTGAGTATTGTTTCACAAGTATCCACCCAGTCATTCATTATTCCTTCCATAGTACAACAATTAGGATTAGGGGTCGAACCTTTGAATCCTAAAATGATGGTAACCACACCAGTGGGGGCAAAGGTAGAAATCACACAGTTATGCTTCAAATGTGAACTTCGAATTAGTGATGAAACTTTCCTAGTGAACCCTTTAGTTCTGAACATTAAAAACTTGATATAATCTTATGAATGGAGATGCCCGATAAAATAGAATAGGACTGAGGTTTGAGATAATTAAGGAAACAAGTGAAAAGATTTAGTCAATCAAGGAAAAACTATGTATAACTCAAAGCTGGCATAAAAGTTATGCGGACTAACACAAACACCATCTGGAGTTTCAAGCCGGAGATATGGTATTCATAAAGGTACAACTCATCAAAGGAATCCATCAATTTGGAACAAAAGGGAAACTATCTCTAAGATTTATAGGCCCTTTGAAATTAAACAAAGGATCGGAGTGGTCGCGTATCAATTAAATTTGCCAATGGCAAGACTGCATCATGTGTCCCACGTCTCCATACTGCAAAAATATTATCCTGACCCTTCTCAAGTTGTCGCCTAGACAGATGTCTAGATTGAGGAAGGGAGTAAGTGCCAAGAAAGACCAATACACTTTCTGGATACAAAGACTCAGCACAAAAGCTATTTCGCTTGTAAAAGTATTATGGAAGCATCATGGTATAAAAAAGGCCATGTGATAACTGGAAAATGAAATAAAACATAGATATCCAGTCACCACTAGTCCAAGCAGAAGAAGTTGTGGAAGATAATACCTTATTGCTTCTGCAACAAGATTTTGATGGTGAACCATCTGTGGTTAAGATATTTTCGTGAATATTATATTCAAAATTTTACAGACAACTATAATTGCTATGAAACAAATTTCGAGGACGAAATTCTTTAAGGAGGAAAAGTTGTAACATTTTCAATCTAGAAAAGAACAAAAAAGGGACACAGTTGACATTATGAGAAAAGTCTACAGATAAAAAATGAAAAAGGACATAGTTGATATTATTTAAAAAGAATTTTTTCGAGATATATTTCGAGAAAGGATATAATTGATATTTCTGAAAAAAACGTTCTTGAACAAAGGGCATTTTGGAAAAGTGCTAAAAATCTCATCTTATAAATAGGAGGATCATTTTTAAATTTCATTCAAACTTTTTAAAACTCTTCTCTTTTAAGATTTTCAAAATTTTCGGGAAAAGCTCAAGGAATTGCTATTTTACTACACATTTCAAGGTGGGGAGGAACTTATGGTTTGTGCATTCTAGTCTTTTCATTAAAAGTTTATATTCATACTATGGTTATGCACACGACTTTACTTTCACTAGTGAATTATTATTTGGGTTGGAAGTTGGCCCTTGCAGAACCCTAGACGCAACTTATTTGGGGTTGGAAGCTGACCCTTGCTGGATTGTTAAATGCAACTTATTTGGGTTAGAAGTTGGCCCTTGCAGAATGCTAGACGCAACTTATTTGGGTTGAAAGCTTACCCTTGCAAGATTGCTAAATGCAGCTTATTATTTCGGATTTCATAAACATATGCATATGTGTGCAATTGTTGTTGTTATATTGTGTATATTCTTGTTTTGAATATTTATTTTGATGATTTTCCTAAAGTGTGGAAACCTGCTAGGAGACCCACTGGGCATAAAGCTCACCCTTAAATTTTATCTCCAGGAAATTAGTGTCAAGAGAAAAGAAAAAAATGATGGAGAACGGATGAAAGAAAGGTGGGACAACAAAGAATGTATATTTGTGTATATTCGTGGATGATATCTTGATATATTCCTCAACCGAGGAAGACCATAAGATATATCTGAGGATTGTCCTCCAGACCTTGAGAAGCCACCAATTGTATGCAAAGTTGAGTAAGTGCGAATTTTGGGCGAAGCAAGTTCAATTCCTAGCCCATGTGGTTTCAGGTAATGGAATTGAGGTGGATCCTTTTAAGGTTGAAGCAGTTTTAAACTGGAAGCAGCCTACCACCGTTACTCAAATTTGGAGTTTTCTTAGTTTGGCTGGCTACTATAGACGCTTCATCAAGGATTTCTCAAAGTTTGTTGAACCTATGACCAAGCTCACTCGAAAAGACATTCAATTCATCTGGAATCCTGCCTGTGAATCGTCATTTCAGGAATTGAAGAAGTGCCTCACGACAACATCGGTACTAATCACTCCACGAAATGGAGTTGGATTTTTACTATACACCGACGCCTCTCAACAAAGGCTTAGGTGCAGTACTAATGCAAGAAGGCCAAGTTGTTGCATATGCTTTGAGGCAACTAAAGATTCATGAAGATAATTACCCAACGCATGACTTGGAACTTGTAGCTGTCGTATTCGCACTGAAGTTATGGAGTCATTACATATACGGTGAACAGTTTGAGGTCTTCTCGGATCACAAGAGCCTCAAGTACATCTACACTCACAGAGACCTAAACCTCGGCTAAAGACGATGGTTGGAATTCTTGAAAGATTATGACTTTCAACTCCAGTACCATCCCGGTAAGGCCAATGTAGTCGCAGATGCCCTGAGTAGAAAATCTTGTGTTGCTTGCACTCTTAACTTCGAGATGGGAAAGTTGGCTACAAAGATGGAGAACTTTAACCAACAACTGATTGAGGAGGGAGCAAGATCACGACTCTTTCAATTATCAACCAACTTTGAGCTTATTAGAAAGATTTCTGCAACTCAAGCCAACGACCCTATGTTAATGGAGAAACGAGAACTCATACTCAGCGAACAGGACCTTCCTCACTGGTCGGTCTCTAAAGACGGGGCCATTTTTTAGAATAAAACGTCTCTATCTATCGAACGATCTTGAGGTTCGGAAGGAAGTGCTCAGTGAAATGCACTATTCGAGGTTTGCTATGCATCCTGGGGGAGACAAGATGTACAAGGATGTCAAGCGACAATTCTAGTTTTCTGGAATGAAGAAGGCTATTGCAGACTTCGTTGGTCGATGTCTCGTTTGCCAACAAGTTAAGGTAGAACGTAGACTTCCCTCTAGACTTCTCCAGCCTTTACCTATTGGAGGATAGAAGTGGGAAAACATTGCAATGGATTTTGTTACAACCTTGCCTTGAAATAATAAAGGGCAAGATGCTATCTGGGTTATCGTTGACAGACTTACAAAGTTTGCACACCTTTTACCGATAAGGTTCACGGATAACTCTGCCAAGCTTGCTGAATTGTATGAAAGAGAGATCATACTCCTCCATGGCATATCACTGATGATCGTCTCTGATCGAAACCCTACATCAAAGTTTTGGCAAAGCTTCCACAGTAGAATGGGCTCCAGAATCACCATGAGGACAGTCTTTCACCCTCAGACTAACGGGCAGTCAGAGTGTCTAATCTAGATTTTGGAGGATATGTTACGGTGCTGCATTTTGGACTTTCATAATGGATGGGCAAAGCACTTACATTTGCCTGAGTTTGCATACAACAACAACAACTACCAAACAAGTATTGGCATGGCACCATATGAGGCTCTCTATGGTCGCCCTTGCAAATCTCTGGTATGTTGGTTAGATATGGTAGATCGACCACCATTGGGTCCTGAACTAGTTTAAGAGACTTCTGAGAAGACCACACTAGTAAAAGAGTGACTGCGTGTTGTGCAAAGTCGCCATAAGAGCTATGCTGACAAGCGAAGACAGCCTCTAGAATCTTATATGGGGGACTTGGTTTTTCTAAAAGTTCAGCCTATAAGAGGTGTCAAACGCTTTGGGATCAAATGAAATATCTCCCCACGGTATATCAATCCATTTCAGATCATTGAACGTATTAGCAAACTAGCCTATCGTCTATCCCTTCTAAGGTTCATGACATTTTTTACGTATCTATGCTTCGAAAGTATCGTCCTGATCCTTCGCATATCATCCCTTTGGTCGAGGTTCGGGTTGAGGAAGGAAACAAGTATAAGGAGAGAGCGATACAAATTCTGGATAGAAAAACTCAAGAACTAAGGCGACGTAGCATACCACTTGTGAAGGTGCTCTGGGATCACCACGGAGTCGAGGAAACAACATAGGAACTAGAAGAAACAAATAAATTGAAATACCCAAAATTATTTTCTAGTCAATAATTGATGATGTGATACATTGTACTTTTTCTCCTATCAATAAAATGATGGAACTTTGTTTAGAATATCTTAATACATGGTTTCACTTAAATAACTATGCAGATGTCTGAAAATAGTACCGATGGAGGTAGTGATGCACACACACAATGACCTCTTTGACAACCTGTGGCGACTCCTTCAGGATCTGAGTCAAGCCACAACTACTTTGCATCCCTAACTTCATCGCCCCACAAACAACGATCCTTATCGCCAGAGAGTGCATGACTTTTTTGTAACAATTTTGCCCGAAACAATCCTGTGCCCTCATCCTGGCAAGATCTTCTACCAAAATTGTCAAGCGGCCGGATTCGAGCAACAACACGAAAAAACATTCTGCCGCTCAACCTACCGCCCTTGAAACAATGCAACCTGTAAAGCCCTACACCACCATCTGTTAGGCAATGGTCGGAGCCTTCCGAGGACAAGTCCAACTCTATTTGCTCTCCATTGTTTGATGATGTTGAGGACTCTACCAGCAATAGTGCTATGCAAGGACCTTACAGGCACCACCCTGAACTAACAAGTGATGACGACCACGGTGAATCTCACACTGACAACAATCATCACTACTCGGACTGAATTTCGAGGGTGAAATCCTCTTAAGGGGGGTAGCCCGAACGTTTGGGCACCTGCCCGGGTGGTTGGGCATGCTTTTCTATAAAAGGAGGGCTTCCCCCCCCTCATTTTCACACCAACCCAACTTTCTTCTCTTGTTGAAAAATTTCTCTCTCTCTCTCTCTCTCTCTCTCTCTCTCTCTCTCTCTCTCTCTCTCTCTCTCTCTCTTTTGAGACTTTCTTCACGAGACTCTCTTCGCGGTACAACGCAATTCTGCCCGGGGGAGTGCTCCAGTTCTCGAATGAGTTATTATCTGAAGGTGGGGAACAAAACATAGGTTTGTGTGTCTTATGACTTTTATTGAAGTTTACATTCATTTATCATTATGTTTACTATTCATTTACACTGCATTATTGCGTATAATGTTCATACCTGTCATACTTATGCCTGTATATTTGGAGTTCATGTATTATACTATTGCGATGGCGGATTAGTGGTCAGTTTTGCTCAACTAGACTCAATCTTGTCCTTAGTAACTTTAAATAGTGAACAGGAGGCAGCGTGCTGCTCTAGACGATTGGTATTTAAGTAGACCTCATGCCTCACCTCTCAAGCTAGAGACTGATCTGGTTGGTTTTATTTGAAAGTTATCAGCTTGTACAAGTAATACTGAATGTCCTAATTGTGCATGTAGTGATACCGACCCTGATAAGGATCATCAGACGTTGCCAAATCCTATTTAATGTTAGTAAAGACCGGACCTGTTAATGCATTGATATCATACATAAGCACCACCTAGGGACGTATGTGGTTTGTGATCCACAGAATAGTTAGAAGCAATGCTCATTATTTTTTATATTCAAGATTAACTTTAAATATTAGATAAAGAATTATGATGCCACATGGAATTGCTCCCAACCCAAATGTAGCCAAGAAGAGGGTTCTATAGTCTCAAGGAACCCCATGAGGAATATTTTTATGATTTCAAGCTACTCCATCTTTTACTCTAATGAATTTATTGAGTGTTTCAGTGAAACACTAGAAATATAATTACTTTCTCAAAGAGAGGAATCACTCAAGCAAGATGAGTTGACATCAAGGCATGGAGATGCAAGTCATGAAAGTTCACGATCAAGAATCACAAAAGGTTTAATATCAGTCTAGATTTGTAGAACTTTACTCAACAAGATTTCAACAAGGTTGTAAGTTTTTCAAAATACTTGATTTTGAGAGAAAATGTTTTTGATCGATTTGATTTGGTTGATTTTCTGAAAGCTTGATTTGATCCAAAAATCACATGTTTTGATTTAGTTTTGATCGAGTTTCAAAATTTGAAAAATCATAAAAATCACAGTTAGTGTCTTTCAGGACATTGATGGTGATTCAGGACGCTACTAGTTTATGGGCTTGAATTCAATATGTTCAAAGCAAGACACTAATGCTCAAGTAGCTTCCCTCCTCAAGCACCCTAGAAATTGGATGTGCAGTCCGTCAGGACGCTAGTGCAATATTAGCGCCCTCCCTAAAATTTCTAGAAATTGGAGATTGAGTTCATCAGGACACTAGTGCAATATTAGCGCCCTGCTAGAACGAATCAATGAAAACTCTATTTTCCAAAGCCAAGTTGTTTCAGGACGCTAATGTGACACTGTTAGTAAATCTAAAAAAGCTGTCATCTGTATACTGACACTCCAGTCACCTGAAAAAGTGATTTTTCAGACTATTTTTATTTTCATATAAACTGAATTTAACCAGAACAAAGTTGTAAAACCTAAGCTTACCATTTTCATGAAAGATTCAAGACGTTTTGACTCAATGTTCTAATTTATCTTTTCAATGTGTTTCAAATTTTGAAAGCTACTATTTTGGCGTAAACTCTTTTATAAATAACTGATCCAAGTTGAATTGCAACATCTTTTGAGAAAATATCTACGCTTAAACTAAAATTAGTCAATTTCGAGCTTGCAAAACTATTTTGTCAGAAAATTTTTCTTTCATGTATTATTTTTTCAAGTTAAGCTTATTTCTATATTCTATTTTCAGACGAACCAAGTGAAAGAAAAGATTGTCATTTTTACTCAATTTTGAGCTACTTTAAAACTTACATCTATCATTGCTAAAATAGTTTGCTTGAGTAAAAGTTCATAGAATACATTTGTACTGAAAGTATTTATCAACATTCATTTGTATCAAGTTGTAACTTATTGCAGCTATATAAGTTGCAGTTTCATCGTTTGTGTTTAAACTGTCAGAGGTTCACTCATACTCGTGAAATTGAGTGTATAGGTTGTCTTACACCTGTGAAGTTAAGAGTATAGGTCAATCTCTCACACCTATAAGTTGAGTAGAGTGTAGGTTGGTTTCACACCTGTAAGTTGAGTATTGTAAAAGTTGTTCTCACACCCGTGAAGTTGAGAAGGTTGTAACGGTTTGATCCTCACTCGTTAAGAGGATTGTTTAGTAAAGCTTAGAAATTCTGACTGAGAAGGTTGGGTAGTGGAGGTAGGCACATAGTTGAACCACTATAAATCTACTATGCAAATTTATTTACTTTTTTGCACTGTTTCATTGCCATTACACAACTAGCTTGCTTAAATTTTTAAATTGATCACGGTGTCCAATTCACCCCCTTTTTGGATACATTTATGGGCCAACAAGTGGTATCAGAGCAGTGTTACTTATCAAAAGAATCTTACAATTTCTTTGGCAGTAATGACAAGAATGATTGAAGCTTAAATCATGGAAGTAGGACAAACCTTGAATGGACCGCCACTGTTCAGGAAGGATTACTTCGAGGAATGGATGAGAGTGATGAAAATCTTCCTCACGTCCCAAAACATAAGTATATGGGAAATGGTTGTAAACGGTAACATCCCTCCCAACAAACCCTTAGAGTCATGGACTGATTGTGAAAAACGCAGTTACAGTCTCAACTCCTAAGCTGTCTATACTCTGTTTTGTAGTTTACCTAATGAAGAGTTAAAAAGGGTTAGCCATCTTGAAAGAACTAAAGAGATTTGGAAAACACTCAAAGAGATACATGGAGATAAATCAGAAAATTTAAATGAAAAATTTAAGGAGTTTGAAAAGTTATTTGATAACTTTGAAATCCTTGAAGGTGAATATCTTGACATTGCTATAGAGAGGTTTAAGTCCATCCTTAATGGAATGAAAAAAATTGGGCGATAGATACCCATAGCTATAGCCATAATGTATTTCAGTGATAAACTTCCAAAATCATGGAGTGAAAAAATGGTTATCATTGGAGAAACCTTCAATCAATAAGAAACGTCCTTAAAAGAATTTTGTAATTTATTAAAATCCATGGAAAAGAGAGAAAAGAATTAGAAACCAGATTAGAGCATTAGAGGGTGCACTTATTCACTTTAGATTTCTAGAAAATGAATCAGTCGTTAACAATTTGCAAAGATTTCTACAAACTTCAAATGAACTCGAAGGTTTTGGAAAAATTGTTTCTCATACTACACTAGTTAAATACTTTCTTGACAGTTTTCTAAAACAAATTAGAAATACAAAGTACAATTTCTTGAAGAGTTTTTAAATTTATTTGAAATTAATTTTAAGAAAATAAACTACATATTAAGTAGATTAGAAACTTCATCCGAGAGAAAGGATACATTAGCAAATTTGCCAAGTAGAAAGGCAAGTGAACTTAGTGAAGAAGTAACAATGTTGATGAACCAAAGGAGTGAAGAATAATCTTCAACATCTTCGAGTACTGTCAGAACAATGATCTCAATTAAAGATGAAAGAGCTCCGGTTGAAATCTCAGCAAGATCGAGAAGAATAAAATGGAAAATCAGATTCAGAAAACTGATCAGCTGTGGTATAGTATGGGGCAAGAAAAGAGGAACAACTTAAATTGATGACTTCGAAGTACCTTGAGGTAAATTGTTTATCTGCTAAGGTATAAGACTGCAAAATGAAATTTTAATTCTCTTTTCTCCTTCACGACACATCAATAAGTGAAAATCATGGTGATGATAATTCCTTGAATGTTTGAGTTGTTATTGGCACAAGAAACGGATTGCACATATGAGTCGTTTTCAAAAAAAAAAAAAAAAAATCTGGTTTGAGTTTTATTTTAACAATCAAACCACCTAGTTGTGATTCTGGTTTTCGACAATGAGCCTTGAGCCAATTACAAAAATTGCGGCACCCATTTTTTTGGGTATATGTTAAAAAAGAAGAAGAAGGAAAAAGTGGTTCACCGGCCGTCAGTGGAGTCATCGTCGGTCGCCGGCGATCCAACCAAGACTGCCGGCGGTGCGGATTAGTGGTTCTGTATCTCGCTGAACCAAACCCCACGTTTTCTGCAGTTGCAGAAACGTGGGGAAGAAGGAGAGGAATAGTTAATTTAAAAAAAAAATTATTAATTCTTGGTTTTAGTATTTGAGTTGAATAGGTGAGTCAACTCAGTAGGTTTATCAAGTTTAAACCGATTCAAATTAGCGACTTAACTCCTTCGGTTTGCCGAGTCAACTCAATTAGTTAACTCAATTTACTAAATTAGAATTTATTAAATTTTATACATATTAAATCTAGATCGTTAAAATTACAAATCTCTAGATGAAGTGTTTTGAGGAGTGAGTATACATATTTAGACATAAAATTTAAATCTGTATGATTAGAATTAAAGAATAATGTCTTTTACATCACTGTTCCAACAATATGATATTATACAATCTAGGTCGTCCATTTTGTTTATATTTAGATCAATGGGTTATGATTAGGTTTTGCAAAAGTGGTGAAAAGTGTCCTATGGTATTTTTGGCTAATCTTTTCATCTGTACGATCTAATTATGCATATGAGGTGTAAAAATAAACACTCTTATTTCAATAACCTTCATATCCCATATGAAAAAAAAATATTTTGATGATTACAAACCACATTCCTATGTATATTGTGTACATGATTATGGATGAATGACTCACTCATGTTGGCCCAGTATTACCATCCAAGAGGGGAGGTGAATTGAACATGGCGGATTTTCGCGTAACTTTTTAGTTATGTAATCAAACAATATATGTGTACAATATAGATAACAAGCAAAGCAATAAAGTGCAAAAAAAGTAAACAAATGAACGCAACGATTTATAATGGTTCGGTTCCCCTAGAACCTACTCCACTACCTGACCACCCATGATCAAGATTTTCCAAATCCACTAAGTCTATCTAACTTACAGGCGTAGATAGAAGTCGTACAATCTAGTCAACTTACGGGGGTGACTAGAAGTCGTAAACCTAATCAACTTGAGGGCGTGGCTAGAAGTTGTACACTAACAAACTTACGGGCGTGGTTAGAAGCCGTACAAAGAAAGGTATAATCTCAATTAACTAACAAATCAACAATACATCATAGTTACAAATGATATTTAGAGAAGTTCTAGGAACTCTCTTACAATTATAGCATACAACCTTGAAATGAACAATCTCTACTATTCCAACCACAATATATTAAGTGAAGTGCAATATTGAAATAGTTGTTCACAAATACATGCAAACGATTCAAAAGATGTTGATGCAAGTTCAAGAATCGTGTGTGTACATGTATTCTCAAATATTGATTCTAAATATGATGAATGAAGCACGAGAATCAATAAGCAAGTAATGATCAAAACTTATTGATTCAAAGATATAAATATTCAAGTATGTGAATCAATATGCACAAGTTATGATCAACATAATTGATTCAAACAATATAAGTTAGGCACAAGAACCGATGTCAAACAAATCAAATGAAACCACTATCCAAGATGACATAAGTTGAAAGCTCAAATATGGTTTCACACAAATAGAGAAAAACGATTTTAATAAGATTGTAAATCAAACAACAAACCCATTTCAACTCAAACACAAACACAAAAATCGTAAAAGAGATGTTACCCAACTTTGGTAAGATGAGGCACGTAGATTCACTAAAGTGAATGTGGTTGAGAGATTTCTCTTCAAAGAATGATCAAGATCAATATGTGTTGGAAACACTCAAGAACGGCTTGATCAAACACTCAAGAAAACCTTTCAAGTTTCTCAAAAATTTTGAAACAATTAGGAGAACTTTTTCAAAGGCTGAATCAAATATTCAAATGTAGTGAACTTTTGTAATCAAAAGGTGCTTAGAATAGCTCAAGAACTTGTTTAAGACTTGGAAATACGAATACAAGAATATAGGCACAAGTTCATATGTTTTGCAAAAGTTACTCTCAAATGAGCAAAGTGTGGTATTTATAGAAAAATACTTGCCCGAGGCACAAGAATGCGTTCCTTAGATGAGGAGTGTGTTTCTGCTTTAAAATTTGAAAAGTTTCAAATTTCCTTATAATGCAGGAGCGTGTTCCTTAATGAAAGAGCACGTTCCTCCATTTGTCCGTTGGGCATAGGAGTGAGGTTCTTCAATTAGAAACATAGTTTCTATGAAAATTCCTCTTTTACCTTTTTCTGCAGGAGCACGTTCTTGGTAAGAGGAGCAGGTTCAGCGCATTCCTTAAGCCCTGATGTGAAAATCTGGGTTTCGGGACAAAAATACAGGAGCGCATTCCTTGGACACTGGAGCGTGTTTCTAAAACCCTGATTAGGAAATATGGGTTTCGGGACAAAAACACAGGAGCGTGTTCCTTGGACATAGGAACGCGTTCCTTAAAGTCCAAAGTGACAAAACCTTGATTTTTCGATTAAAACAAGTTTAAAGTATATTCAAACACATAAGCCAACTTTGAAAACATTTTAAATATGATTAAAGCATAATGAGCGAAGATAAACAACGTGTAAAACAATCGATTAATACAGTTAAATCAAGATGATTAAGACATACGATACAACATACGTAAACCGATGAAATCCATGCAAAGTTGGTAACATGAGTGCATGATTAACATTGATATAGATATGCATGAAAATCAACCTGAACTAAATGATTGCATTATAAACATGATGATATACGTGCAAACATGATCAATATGATAATAGTATACGTGCAAAAATATCTAATAACCTATATGCATGAGAAATAATAATGTATGCCAGATTTAGAAAAGTTGCAAAGTATATTGTGGTTGAAACAAGTAAAGATTATTCTATAGCACTAAGATTCTAGAGAAAAGATTACAGACTTGAAACTCTTGAATCTTCGTGCTTTATTGTTCCATCCACACGCTTCGACGAGATAGTTGAATCAATAAGATATAATTAGTTAGCACTGAAACAACTAAGTCAAAGACATTAGTGTTCACAAGGAATGTTGTTTGTAATCATCAAAAGAAAATTGGGTAGAGTTGTTACATCAACAACTCAAAAGCATGGTAGAAAAGAAGTCAAGTTCGCGATCAAGATGAAGACCATGTATATTCAAGAATTTAATTTTATGATTTAGGATTGTAAAATGTTAGCCATCATCTGATTCAACAAATCATTCACCTTATGAATTTCTCATGATTTTTCATAAGTTTTCAAAAGCCTTTCGATCTTGAAGAAAATGATTTTAATCGATTTAATTCGAAAGTTTTTCGACTTATCTTTGGATCATTAGCATGATTTCTGAATGTTTTAATTTGATCCAAAAAGCTTAAGTGCTGATTTGATTTAATCGAGTGTTGGAAAATCAAATTTCAAGAAAAACTATTTTTTGTGTCTTTCAGGTCGGTGATGGGCCATTAGGGCACTGATGCAGTAGCTAGACACTTAATATCGAGCCAACACTGCAGGACGCTGATGGACCGTCAGGGTGTTGAGGGTTTCTAGGTTTAAATGTTCTTCGTTCAAAGCAAGACACTGATTGAGTATTAGCGCCCTCATCGAACCAATCTGGAGAAACCAATAGCTGCCATCAGAACGTTAACACAATATTAGCGCCCTTCCTGTGTTTCTGGGTTTTGAAAAATTAAGCCCATCAAGACACTATCGTGGTATTAGCGCCCTCCATGAATAAGTTGACAAAAGTCAATTTTTGAGAACAGTGTAATTCTAGACGCTAATGCGACACTATCAGAGTTTTTGAAAAAGACTGTCAAATTGTGCATTTTCTGATTCTTTCTATTTTCGTGATTGCACAGAGATCTCAAGTTTCTCGAATAGTCTAAATGTTTACTTTTTTGTGAAACATTTTGACTGTTAATTTCGAATTTCAAATAAAGCACCAAAATTCTTTGAAAATATGAAAACAAACGCATTTTCTTTAAATGTCTTACTTTGAATCGTTAAAAATACACACAAGAAAAGAGATTTAAAATCTTTTGCACAAACTCTTTGAAAGTTAGTCTATTATTTTGCTGCAAAAAATCTATTTGAAAATACTCGGATATATACTTTCCTTTTGGATTTATCGATTCAACTTCGTACATTTTACAAATCCATTGAAGGAAAGAGGAGCAATTTACCTCACACTTTCAGCCGAGCTTTATCATACATTCATTGTTGAATTAGTGTTGGTATGAGGTTCATTCATTGTTCTGTAAGTATTTCTTTGATTCTTCGTAAGAGAATCAAGCTTTCAAACTTGTATTTGATTTGTATAAGTGACTGTGTAGGTTACTGAGGTTGAGCAAGGTTTGCTAAAGTGTTTAACAGTCATCACACTCGTGAAGTTGTGAAAAGTTGTAACGGTTTGATCCTCACCCGTAAGAGGATTTGATAGTGGAGTTTGGACAAAATTCTAATGGGGGAGATTAGGTAGAGGAGGTAGGTAGGAGCCGAACCACTCTAAATCTGTGTGCATCATGCTATTTGACAGTTATTTCTTGTCTTTGTTTATTAATTGTTATTACTTTGTTTTATTTGTAAATAAGTTTTATTAAAAAGGTTAAACCTGTTTCGTTGTCTAATTCACCCCCCTCTCGGACATTCTTGAGCCAACAATTGGAATAAGAGCAAGTTACCAATCAAAAGATCTAACAATCTTTGAGTGATTATGGCAGGACAAAGTCTTAAGAATGTTACAATCCTTGGTGAAGGAAACTCCACCAACAAACCACCTCTTTTCAAAGGGGATAACTACCTTCATTGGAAAATTAGGATTAGATTTTACCTTAGAGTCCAAGACCTAGAAATGTGGGATGTTTTAATGAACGGTTGTCCAACACCTACAAACATAGTTGACGGTGTGACTGTCCCTAAGGAACTAGAAGAGTGGACAGCAAAGGAAAAGAAAAGAGAGTTGATTAACAGTCAAACTGTGAACTTACTCGTTTGCAGTTTATCTTGTGATGAATTTAATAGGGTTAGCGCTTGTGAAACAACTAAGGAGATTTGGAAGAGACTCGAAATAACCCATGAGGGAACTTTGCAAATCAAAAAAGCTAAGCTTCAAATGTTAGTTGAAGTTTATGAAACCTATAGGATGGAGGAAACCAAAAATATAGTATAAGCTATTGCACGGTTCACCAAAAACTTGAATGAGATGAAGACTTTAAGAAAGAGTTATGATAAAAAATAAACAGTTAGGAAATACCTTAGAGGATTACCTAGAGTGTGGGAACCTAAAGCCACGACTATTGAGGAAGCTAAGAACCTAGCTGAGTACACTTTCGGTGAACTATGTGATTCATTGATGGTTAATGAAATGAAACTAAAAAATAACAAAGTCCAAACTAAAGTTGAAGATTAAAAAAAAAAGAAAACCATAGAATTGAATGTAGAAACCAAATCTAAAACTACTTCAAAAAATGAGAGTATGGATGAGGATATAGCTATGTTGTCTAGGAAGTTCAATAAGTTAATTAGGAGAAAAGGAAAGGGAAGCTCAAGTCCTAAATTTCATAAAGGAAAGAAGTTCAGAGCTAAAACCCACTGAACTCATTTGATTTGGTTGCAATAAACCAAGCCATGTTAAGAGTGATTGTCCTAACAAGTATAAAAAAGAATTTCAGCTCAAAGAGGAAGGACAAGAAAATACTTAAAGCTACATGGGATGACACAAGCTCGAGTGAAAGAGACTCGGATTTAGACCACAGAGCAGCTATTTGCCTTATGGAAAGCACCGAGGTAAAATCCGAACCATTTGATGAAAGTATTAATGTTCTTAATTCCCATGTTAGTGATATAGTAAAAACAAAATTAAGTAGATAAATCAAGAAAAATGAGAAGCTCAAGAAAAACCTTGGAGAAACTTTAGAAGAGATTGAATCTCAACAGGAGGATCTTGATGAGTTATCCTTAGATAATGAACAACTCAAAAGAATGATTAAAAAAATGAAAAATGAAAATGCGTTGTGTTGACCCAGTATTTATAGTCCACGAAGGGGGGTGAATTGGACTTGGTGGATTTTCGTGTTACCTTTTGGTTAAATAATTTAAACAATATATGCGCAATAGGTAACAAGCCAAATAATCAAGTGCAGAAAAAATAAATGGACACAGTGATTTGTAGTGGTTCTGTTCCCCTTAAACCTATTCCACTGCCTAATTGCCCATGATCAGAATTTTCCAATATACTATTGGCTAGTCAACTTACGAGTGTGACTAGAAGCCGTATACATTAGCCGACATAAGGGCTTGGCTAGAAGCCGCACATACTAACCAACACAAGGGCTTGGTTAGAAGTCGCACGCACTAACCAACATAAAGGTTTGGCTAGAAAGTCGTACTAACCAACACAAGGGCTTGACTAGAAGCCGCACTGTAACAAACTTATGGGCGTGGTTACAAGTCGTACAATAATAGGATATAGTCCCGGTTGACTAACAAGTCAACAATACATATGATAAAGAGAGATGTTCTAAAAACACTCTCAACAATTTTAAGCATATAATCTTGAATGAATAATCACTACTATTCCAACCACAATATTTTAGCTGATGTATAATGTTGAAATAGTTGTTTTCAAATACATGCAAACGATTCAAATGGTAATAATGTAAGATCAAGAATCGAATATGCACATGTATTCAAATATTGATTCTAAAGATGATATGTATTAAACATAAGAATCAATATGCACAAATGATCAAGACTTGTTGATTCTAAATAGATAAATGGTTCAGTTCAAGAATCAATATGCTCAAGTAATGATCAATGAAATCGATTCAAAATAATGTAAGTTTAGCACATGAATCAATACCACATAAAATGTATGAAACCACTAATCAAAATAATATCATATGAAGATCAAGTATGGTTTCACAAACACTTAAAGAAAATGGTTTTAAAGATATATAAATCAAACACAAAAACCGTTTAACAATCACAAACACAATCACACGAATCTTAAAAAGAGATTTTACCCAACTCTTGAGGAGGATGAAGCACACAAGATTCTTCAATGCGTGAAGGTGATTGAGAGTGATTTCGCCTTCAAGAAAGATCAAAATCTAGAAGATATGTTATCAACTCACTCAAGAACGAGCAAGTGTGGTATTTATAGAAAAATACCAGACCGAGGCTCAGGAACAAGTTCTTAGAGAGAGGAGCGTGTTCCTTAAAAGAGGGGAGTGCGTTCCTTAAAAGAGGGGAGTGCGTTCCTTAGTATGTCCGTTGCCCATAAGAGCAAGGTTCTTCATCAAGAACCACTGACTCTATCAACATTCATATTTTGGACTTGACTACAAGAGTGCATTCCTATTAAGAGGAGCGCATTCTTTGTTCCCTGATCAGAAAAGTTCGAGTCTCAGGAAAAATCACAGGAACACGTTCCTTAAACTTTGATCAGAAAAATTTGATTCTCAGGAAGAAACTCAGGAGCGCGTTCCTTGATTGAGGAGCACGTTCCTTCACATTGAAGTGATAGAAACCTGATTTTTCGATCAAAATGAGTTAAAGACATTGTCAAACATATAAACCAACTTTGAAAATATTTTTGACAAGATTGAAACACAATTTGCGAATATAAACACGTGTAAAACAATCGACTAATAGAGATGATCAAGACATTCAATATGAAACACGTAAAACGATAAAAACCATGCAAAGTTGATAATATGAGTGCATGATAAATAATGTTAACTATATGATTGCATGATAATCATGATAATGTATGTGCATGCACGATCAATATGATAATAGTGTAAGTGCATGAATATCTAATGACCTATATGCATGATTTTCAAAGGACCGCCATGAATCAAGGTTGATAATTTCCATCTAAATGCATAAGTAGGTTAAATTATGGCCATATAAGTTGAAACTATAAGGATATTTACTGGTAAGCCAAATGGGTGTTTGTTGGACGGTTACATAGGATTATGTGGCTCCCCACATAATATTTTTACTTATCCAATAACCAACTCTTTATTTGGCTTATCCCAATAACTCTCGTGGGATAATTCTTAAACTACGTGGGTAGTTTCGGTAACCAACCCAAAAGCCAAAATATCTCCTTGATGGAAGGTCCCGAAACCTAGCCTTTATTGTGAGTACGTATTTCCATCAATCGTAAAAGGCATAAACTTAGACCAAGTAAAAAGGAAATGGTGGCTGAAGGTATAATTTCCATTTTCAGTATTTATTTATTTAAAATTAGAGCAAGCTATCCAATTGCAGGCTTGCCATTTGGCTTCCTCCCAAATGCGAAAACAATCAAAAGACTTATCTAAGTAAACCCTCTTATTCCTTTCCAAACATAATGCCCACAGGGTTGCAAATGAAGCAATCCTCCAAATATCTCTGGATCTTCTCGAGCATTGAGACAAGTGTTCAAGAGAGAAACAAGCAAACACATCGAATTGGGAGGCAATCCCCCCTGCAAAGAAACCACTCCAAAAATCCCACACCAATTTGGCAACTCTACACTGCAAAAAAATATGCTTAATGGATTCTCCTGCCTGTAAACAAATGGGGCAACAATGTGGGGAAAGACACCATGAAGGGAAGCGTCTTTGAAGAAAGTCTAGTGTGCTAAGTTTCTTATGAACAAGAAGCCAACGAAAAATCCTAATTTTTAATGGACCTTAAATATCATCAAATACCCCATCAATCAACAAACTGAATCTACGTTTAGTGTATGCGCATGTTTTAACATCTACAAACACATACAACCAAATGATAGAGAAAGTTAAAATGCCAAAAAAAAGAGTCAAAACACATAAATGCCCATCAAACAAAATCAAAGCCTAGTTCTAGCAATGAATGGTTTAAATTCTTCAATAGTCGTATTTCAGTTATCTAAACCATAAAAAGAGATCTCTTCTGACGAACATTTTGGGATGGGCAACTAAGTGGGTGTGCATATTGGGACAACATAATTTTTGACCCTAACTGCTTGATAAACCTGTTTATAATTTTAAAGAGAAACATAGAGATGAGTGGATTCAACTATGGTAATTCTCCCAACCATGATTCCCGTAATCTTCTCAAATGGGTTAATTGTTGAACATTTAGAATGGTAATGCAGCGTCATAACAAAAGAAGTACTGAAGTTGAGTCCTTAGGTATAGGATCCACTAAGTTTTACTGCAAAACTTTAGACACGGAAAGGAGGAACCAAAGTAACAACCCTCATTTTTTTGTGAACTAGGCACCCCAAATTTGTGGTTGTTCTTAAATATTTGTATGATGATTGCTTGTGTGAATAGTTGTACTGAGGTGTATAATATATTTATATTTATAATACTCGACTGGATTTGAGTAGTGGAGCCCACTCCATTTGTTTGAGGCGGTAGTGCAATTTTTAAACGATTTCAGCCCAAAAACCAGAGAAAAGAGGTGAAAGAACCGATTCGACATGCCGATATGTCATTCCCTTTCTATAGCAAAATTGCTATTTAAGCTATGTGTAACGATTCTACTGGTATAATTTTTTCTATAGCCTTTGTTTTACCGTGTTTTCAAATATGGGGTTTTGACCCACTTGGATTGGAAATAAAAATGATCCTATAATAATGTAGACCCCGAACATGTAGTTTATATGTGTTCAATATTGTTAATGGCACGGATACTGTAATCGAAAGCAAAATTTGACACTGGAGATGTCACCCCTGACCGCAGCCAGAACGCGGGCGCACCACCGCAGTGGAGAACGCCAGCCCCGTATCTCACAATATTGTCATATCGCCATGTAGCAGCCCAACCGCAGCTGGTCTACATCGAAACGATTATTTGTTTACCACTATTCATGAATAGTGCAGGGCCTCCCTAGGAATCGAACTCAAGACCTCCCTTAAGGAGTTAGATTTCGCATTCCTAGTAACCACTGAGCCATTAGGAATGCGAAATCTAACTCCTTAAGGGAGGCTTTGAGTTCGATTCCTAGGGAGGCCCTGCACTATTCATGAATAGTGGTAAATAAATAATCGTTTCGATGTAGACCAGCTGCGGTTGGGCTGCTACATGGCGATATGACAATATTGTGAGATACGGGGCTGGCGTTCTCCACTGCGATGGTGCGCCTGCGTTCTGGCTGCGGTCAGGGCGTGACAGGAGACCTTTGGAACTATGTCAAACTCTGGTGAAATTTCGATTTGAGACCATAGAATCGTAGAGGACTAAATTTCAGACATTTCGATATCAAAATTGTGATTTTTGGATATCGATTGGTATTTTTAGAATTGGTTGAATGGTTTCGGTGAATATGGGACATGTGGAAATTAGTAGAAATGTGGTTGGAAAGCCTATTTCTACTATTCTTGGTAATATTCTTGAGGGTTGTAGAAATTATTTTGGACGCTCTCATGTGAATATGAGACTAGAATGAAATTTATGAAAATTAATTGAGAAAATTGGTAAGTTAAGAAATTGATATGAAAAAATGTTAATACGAAATAAATGAGGTGTGCAGGCCATTATAGAGCGGCGTGCCTCCCTTATTTAGTGTGCGAATTATCTTCTAGCGGTTGTTGTGAGTAGAATTTCAATTATATTATTCATTTGTATCATCCTACTTATATTGAATTGCTTGCTCATGTATATTCTATTGGAAATTGCATGGTGTGCATACAGAGAAAAACCCAGTATTTCTTGTTAGTTTGATTTACCTTGGGAGAGTGGATTTTTGGACATCCACGTGTAGATTGAGAATACGCTTTACAAGGACATAATCAGGCCACTTATCATCGTAAACTTACGAATTTCCTGTGAATGAACCACGTTTCTGTTCAAAATGAATTGGAAAACAACTCTCTATATTTTTAAGACGAAATGCGTTTCTTTGTAAGGAAATGTGTTTCTGTGAGAATAAAAAATTTGACAAAGAGAGAAGCGCGTTTCTGTTTAAAATCCAAAAATCGACAAAAAGAGAGAATTGCGTTTATATTATAGAAGCACGTTTCTATTTGAATTTCTAGAAAATTCTAAAAGTGAGAAACATGTTTTTCTCAAAGGAAATGAGTTTCTGGGAAATTTCAGAGGCATCGATTTTTGGAAAAAGTAAGGAGCACGTTTCTATAAGAGAAACGCGTTTCTGTTTCAATTGATGAAATTTTATCATTCTGGAAAATCAAGGAAACGAGTCGCTTAAGGAGAAATGTGTTTCTGTGTGTAATGATGAAATTCATCATTCTGAGCTCAAAAGAAACTCATTTCTGCATGGATTAGTGAAATTTCACTAAGTCCACACAGAGAAGCGCATGTTTATTAGAGAAATGCGTTTCTACTCATACATGAATTTTAAAATTGATTTTTGAAGAGTAAAGCATCGATAAAGCATATTTCCTCGATCAAATAAGTCTAAACACACTTGAAATATATGATTTGATCAAATCGAAGATCGATCAACTGGTCAAACCACTTTTGATGAAAAGTCAAACTTTGACCAAATTAGGAACTAGTTTGACTTTCACATATAGTTGACTTTTTGATTTAAAACAAAATTAAATGCATACGATTAAGTCTCGAATCGATGTAAACAAAATAGTTGGTGATCAAGACATAAATAAAAAATGAATTCGATCAAATACGTGAGAAAAACTAACTTTGTCAAAACAATTGACTTTTCAAAAATATAGGGATTATTGAAATATATGATGCATGCATATAAATTGGCTGGCACAAAATGAAAAATACTCTACAACCCTATAAAATCTAAGCAATTACATTACATTGGTATGATCTTGATCGTCCAAATTGCTTTGATTCACTTCGAGCTTTGACTTTGACTTTTTAGTTGACTTTTCTAATATTATCATTTAAGTGCTGAAACAACTCGATCAAAGTCATTAGTAAACATTACATGTTGTTTACAAACATCAAAACACATTAAGGTGAGGGTCAACATGCCAACAATCTCCCTCTTTTTGATAATTTTAAACAACTCACTATTGACTTGATTAAAGCAATAAATATGATGATCTAAATGATTAATGCATCGTGCTTCAATCAAAAGTGAATGAAATGATACCAATATGTTATATAAAACAAGGCAACCAATGATGATCATGATAGAAAATATATAACAGTGCATGGTAGAAACAATCAAGCATAGATGTCATATAACTGAAACAAACAAACATGTACATGTATACAAAAAATACATACATATCAAAATATGGATCAAAAGAGTACATCTGAATACATCTCATACATCCATGAGTATACACTCTCCTCCTGAGTGTACGCTTTCCCCCTAAATTTAACCCTTGAATATTCTCCCCCTTTTGAAAGCAAAAAAAAATGAGGGATCCTAAAACTACACACTAGGATCGTCAAGAGTAGATGGAAGCACTGGGGTAAAAGCGGCTGTAGCATTGATCGGATCATCGGTATTGTCATGATCCAATATGACCACAGTCGAAGTGAGAAAGGGTAGCGCCGGATGTCGAGGCATCAACATTGTTTTTATGATTAAATTTAATTATATCACTTTATTAATTTAATTTAAATTCAATTGTTTTTATGATTAAATCTCAATCCTGGTTCATACTTATAATTTTTTGTTTATTCATAAAGAAATGAACTATATAAAAGTGTCAAAACCACAGGGCAAAGTTAGTATCTTGAGACCTCAGTGAACATCTTGAGAAAGAGAGAGTCATGGAGATAATTACAACATTTGATCTCCATCATTTGTTGGCTTGTACGTACAGTTCTGCCAACACGCCTTTGATTGTTGCTTTCGTGGAGAGGTGGCAACTGAAGACCAATTCATTTCACCTACCATTCGGTGAAATGACCATTACACTGGATTATGTAATGGTCTTGCTTAGGATTTCAATAGTGGGCAAGATAGTGAATGGAGAAGCACTAACCAATGCAGAAGCAATGCTCATACTTCAAGGAGCTCTGGGGGTCTCAACGCAAGAGGCATTGGATAAAGTGAATAAGAAGAGAGGTCAATCGGTTCGATTGGAATGGTTGCTAAAAAAGTTTGGATCGAAGCTTCCAAGAAACCAACAATATCCTTCGGCTAAGTGTACTGCGAGAGCTTATCTGCTGTTCATCTTACGTTGCACTCTTCTCATAGGCAAGAGTGGTACAGGGGTGAATGTAATATTGTTGGCCCAGATTATAGTCTAAGAAGAGGGGGGGGTGGGGGGGGGGGGTGAATTAGACTTAACAGATTTTCCAAAACCGTAAACAACACAAATTGACATGATAGAAAGCAAAAATAAAAGTGCAAGAAATAAAAATGAAACATAGAGATTTATAGTTGTTCGACCCCAACCACCCACATCCACTACCTAATTTCCCCCATTAGGATTTTCCAAACTCACTAACTTGATCCAACTTACCGGGTGTGATCAAACCGTTACACTTGATTCACTTGCGGGTGTGAATCTTACTGTTACACTTGATTCAACTTATAGGTGTGAATTGAACCGTTACAAGACCTTGCAAACTACCTACATGGAGTTTTCCCCAATTGGCAACCTAGCCAATGTACACTTCCAATTTTACAAAAGTATAAAAATGAAGCTTACAATTGGAAATGAATACCTCCTTTGAATAATAAGCCAATAATGATGAAAATGAAGTGCAAGCTCTAATAGAGGATCCTTTCAATAAAATCTTGACTTGAAGAATAATATAGTTGAAGTGCACAAGTCTAGACTCCTAGACCTTTGAAATCTCACACAAATGAATACTCTCAAAGAGAATTTCTTTTGAAAGCAAGAGAGAAAACATTGAAGATTGAGGATGAAATACTCTTTGATTCTTCTCTAAAAAACACAAGTGAACTTGGAATATTTTGGCACACACACTTGCTTGGTTTAAAACTTGGAGAACACTCAAAGACCACAATAAGTGTTTGCTTTTGCAAAAGTTGGAATGATTGAACAAAATCCCGTATTTATAATGTTTTTCAAAACGGTCACATAAGAAACACTTTTTTAATAAGGGAAGCGCATTTCTGTGTGATTTTCCATAAATGCCCAAAAAGCGGAAGCACGTTTCTATAAGGGGAAGCACATTTGTGCTTCATTCTAGAAAACATCGATTCTGGAAAACTTAAGAAGCGCGCTTCTCTAAAGGAAACTCGTTTCTGTGTCCATCATAGATTTTCATCGTTCTAGAAATTTGGGAAACATGTTTTTTCAAATAAAAACGTGTTTCTGTGCAGCTTGACGAAAATTGATTTCTCGGTTTGTAAGTAGCGGGTTTTTTCCTAAAGTAACGTGTTTCTGTTTTCACAAAAACAGGTTTTTGATTTTTTAAAACTTTTCTAAGTCCACAATAAGATTTCTCAAAAAACCAAGTTCAAATACACTTAAAAACATTGAATTTTAATCAAAGTAAAGTTCGTGCAAGTGTTTAAATCAAATTCGATGAAGTTAAAAGTTTGACTAACTTGACTTATGATTTTAAAGTATGATGCATGCATGCAAGTACTTGGCTTATTGATCTAAGGAGTATTCTACAACCCTAGAGAATCTAAGGAACTACATTACATTGATGTGATCTTGATCGTCTGATTGCTTCAATTCTTTAAACTTTGACTTTGACTTTTTGTTGACTTTTTATGATTTGATCAATATAAGTTGTATCAACTTAGTCAAAGTGATTAGTATCAACAAGTGATGTTGTTTGTAATCATCAAAATGCCAAAGGCTGAAGGTCATTACACCAACAATCTTTCCCTTTTTGATGATTTCAAACAAATTCACTATATGCCTGATTGAAGCAAGATATCACGATGTTTATGTAAATGCAGTGAGGAAAAATAGGTATGATGATCATCAACGAGTTTAAACATATACCATAAATCCAAAAGCATCATGTCATATCAAAGCATATAAAGTCATACAACCATGGATAATCAAAATGAAAAGTTTAAGGTGAATCAGGAAGCATTAATGGGCTTTAGCTCCCCTCGGGCTATGTTCCCCCTGAGCTATGCTACCTAACTATGTTGCCTAAATATTCTCCCCCTTTTGAAACATAAAAAAGGAGGGCCTAAGAATCTGCCAAATGAGGGAACGACTTTAAGTCGAGGAAGAATGCATCTGACGGGGACATTGGACCATGGGAAAGATGGAGTGACGAAGTCGATGTAGACGGAGGAAGACTATCTATATTGCCATATATTACAACTATCGCCATCGAGGAGCAGTGAGACTGGAGCTGCTAGAGTGAAGATTTTGTGTGCTTTTAGATTGAGGTGAATTAGGTATGTGATGATGATATCCAAAAGAAATTAGAGCTAGAGCAAGTGGGTATTTGCTAGTTGGTGCAGATGGTGGAGCACTTGAAACGGGTGCGATTTGCACAGATGAATTGTCTTGAATTGGAGAAGCCAGAGGTCGAAATGTCAAAGAGGAAGGTCGGATCGGATCACCAGGAGAAAAGAAATCATCCATCCTATACTCATGAACTGATAATCTCAGATCATTTCGCTTTCTGATTCCAGTGATCATATCCTCAACTTGTTTCAATTTGGTCTTTTGAACATTTATCTTATCTAGCTTCTTATTAATGGAGGAGAAAGATTGTGCATGTTCTTCTTTCATATCAGTGAGGTGACGAAGAATGGAGAGGGTGGAACTCAATGAAGAAGTGTTAGTCATACCAGAAGTAGGGTGAGGGTCGTCACCAACAATATCAGTAGTAAGAACATGCTCAGGTTGTGGACCGGCAAGATCAACGCCTCCTACTCCTTTTGCATCTTCTTCGAATGGATCACCCAGATGTGGCTTGACATAGTGAGCACCTTCGTTGGCACATCGAGCAGTAGAGTGAATCCATTGGAAAATATGAGAGACCCATTTGTATCTCATTTGATGAATAGTGGATTCTGAAACAATATTTTTCATCGTAGGCTCGTAGACAGGTCGAATTTTCCTCAATTTTGCACCGGCAGAGCGGAGAAGGTACAAGATGATTCCACCATATGGAAGTGCAACTATAGAGTTTGGCACTTTAAGAATTTGATACATAATGACTTGAGAGATACCAAACTTGGTGCGTGTATAAAGACACCACATCAAGAAAACATCCATAATTTGGACTGGTGATCGGGTGCTCAAACGAGGAAGAATTACCCTAGTCACGATATTGTGAAATACCCTTAGTTGAAGATTGAAGACTCTATTGTTGAGATCTTATGAAAATGTAGAGTATCTTCTTCCAGTGAGGAGCTCAAGCACCTCGCGCTTGTCAAAGCCAGGAAGTCAGGATTTCTAGCTAAATTTTTAGGTATGGGAGTATGCATAGGAAAGTCAAGGATTTCAACAAGAATTTCGAGAGAAATTTCTATTTTGAATCCTAAGACCTGAGAAACTTAATGAAGATGCGTGTCATCCTCAATAGTAGGTTGCAAATTGGAGTAGAAAACTTTGACTAGGTCCGGGAAGACTGGTGCTTTAAGCATTGCGAATTTACTCCATCCTATTGCATCAAATGTATCATGGATATGCATGCCAATGCATTCAAAATCTGCGAAATCAACGGAAACACAGGGAGATACGACGTTTTCAATGAGGAGAATGTCTATAGGCTCGAGTTTCTTAGGTTTCTTTCGAGGTGGAGGTGATGAATCCTTTTGAGGTTGAACTTCATGTACATGATTCAATGGAGGAGGTGTAGGAGCTCATGGCGGTGTAGGCACACGAGGAGGTACGTGTGAAGGTGATGCTCGGCATGTGCGAGTACGTCTAGGCGGATTAGGTTGCCTTGGTGATGTCGTGGAAGAAGAGTATGGGTTAGGTGAAGGTTACCTATCTTCGATTCGACGTTTGTTTGAGTGTGAGTAATTTTTGTCTAGGAGGCATTTTGTTGAACACTTTGTGTGCACAATTTGGGTAAGTAAGGATGTTATTGTGAGAGGGGCGCAAGAGTAGAAAGATATGGGTAAACCTGGATGGAATAGATGGAAAGAGGTTGTGATAAGCTGAAAGACAAGGTAAAATTTGTAGAAAACGGGTAAGAAATGGGGTTGAGAACTAGGTGCTAAGTTTAGTGAAAAATTGGTTAATTTGATTTAGAAACTAGGTAAATGTTTGAGTAAAACCTGTGTTTTTTAGTGTTAAAATGAAAGATTTTGATGTTGAAACACTTTGAAAATGGTTGAGGAGGTTTAAAATTGGTTAGAAATGAGTTTGGGTTGGAGATTGAGAAGAGAAACAAAAGGGATTGGAAAGATGAGTGAAGTGAGAAAGAATGCCCAAAATGAATATTTACATTCTGTCTCGACCAGAGGCAACGCGTTTCCTCAATAATTTGTAGAAACTGAAAACCTGATTTGTCATTAATAGAAGCGCATTTCAGCACAACTGAGCAGAATGCAAAAAAATTGGTTATGGCTAGAGGAAATGCGTTTCAAGTGAATTTTCCAGAAACTTAAACTTTTGAGAAAATTTTCGGATTTTTATGAAATTTCTTGATTTATGTCATGTTCTCATTGATAAGTAAATGATGTAAAATTTAAAAACAATCAACAATGATCATTGAATGGCAAATTTGATTTGCTAAATATGCCTAATTCTCGATTAATATGTGCAAATTGATCTTTTGGCAGTGGCTTGGTAAAGATATCAGCCAATTGATCTTTTGTACCAATATGAGTTAACGTGACATCACCTTTTTGCACATGATCTGTCACACCCCATTCTGTTACCAAGAAATAATACGCAACAAATCGTAGAACCGAAGTGCGAACAATTATGGACACCAATATAGATCTTTTATTCATCCTCCATTAATTAAGGAGGGCACAAACACAAATGATACATTAATTTACATACACGAGTACGTAACAAAAATACATCTACAAACATCTGCACACCTAGATCCATGTTGACGTCCTACTCTCAACGCACCTCCTTCGCACGAAGCTCTGAAGGGTCTTGCCCTAGCATGCAACGTCTAAGGGCCTGGGGAAAATATCAACCAGGTGAGCTCAACAACTTAGTGGATCTAGCAAATTAAACACATCGTTTACAGAAAGATAACATAACAGTACAAAGATCAATCCACAATGATACAATACAATCATGAAATGCGCACAAATTGATCATTTGACAATGCTTTTGTAAAAATATATGCTAGTTGATCCTTTGTGCCTATTGATTGAACTAATATTGTCACAGAAAATATCAGCACACTCAGTGTGAATTTGGTAATCTTCAAGTTGTTGTTTCATATATAACCCTTGTGCACAACAACTCCCAGCTGCCACGTATTCTGCTTTAGCTGTAGATAATGCCACTGAATTTTGTTTCTTGCTAAACCAAGAAAAGTAGTGAATTTTTCATAAATTGAAAAAATCCTGAGGTACTCTTCTTATAAATTAGACTATCGGCGTAATCAGAATCAACATAACTCTTAAGCTCAAAGGAAATACCTTTTGAATACCAAATTCCTAGGTCACTAGTCCCACTAACATATCTAAAGATTCTCTTCACACACTTTAAGTGGATTCTCTAGGACTAGATTGGAACCTAGCACATAGACACACATTGAACATTAGATCTGACCTACTTGTTGTAAGATACAACAAGTTGCCAATCATGCTACGATAAAGCTTTGTGTTTACAGGTTTTCTTTTTTCATCCTTATCTATTTTGGTAGCTGAGTTGCATGGGGTGTCTATTGATTTTAAGTTTTCAAGCTTGAATTTCTTAATCATGTCCTTAGCATACTTGCTCTGGCTCAAAAATATACCATTAGGTAATTGTTATATTTGCAGGCCAAGAAAGTATGTTAATTCACCCATCATACTCATCTCAAATTCATCTTGCATTAGCTTTGAAAATTCTCTGCAAAGATGACCATTTGAAGCACCAAAGATAATATCGTCAACATATATTTGCACAAGAAACATGTCATTATCTTTTAGCTTTATGAATAAGGTAAGATCAAGATTCCCTTTACGAAAATCATGTTCTAGTAGGAATGTACTAAGTTTGTCATACCAGGCTCTAGGTACTTGTCTAAAACCATATAAAGCTTTGTTTAGCCTGTACACATGATATGAGTTCTGAGAATCCTCAAAACCTAGGGGTTGTTCCACATATACTTCTTCATGAATGTATCCATTCAGGAATGCATTCTTTACATCCATCTGGTATAGTGAAAAATTCTTATAGCAAGCATAGGCTAGTAGTAATCTAATTGTCACTAATCTTGCTACGGTTGCAAATGCTTCTTCAAAGTCTATTCCTTCTTGATTGTATTCTTGTGAAACAAGTCTAGCCTTGTTCCACACAATGATGCTTTTATCATCCCTTTTGTTTTTTAATACCCATTTAGTACCAATAATAGATTGATGTGAAGGTCGAGGTACTAATTACCTGACATTATTTCTGGTAAAGTGTCTTAATTCTTCTTGCATAACAAGAATCTAATTTTCATCATTTAGAGTTTCTTCAACCTTTGAAGGTTCTATTTGAGATACAAAAGCAACATGCCCTTGATCTTGATATAAAGCTATTCTAGTTGACACTCCTTTGGATGGGTCTCTTAAAATTTGTTCCTTAGGATGATCAACAAGAAGTCTAGAATTCCTTGGAATCTTAGCTTTAGCACAAGAACAATATATTTAAGAGATTCTTGAAGGATTTAACATGCAAGATTGCAAGCCTATCGATACCCTAATCATCAAAGGCACGCCCCTAAACCAAGATATGTGCCCTCAGACTCTAGCGCAAAGAGAAAAGGTGTCCAAAATTCCATATGCTAGTGTTATTGGGAGCTTAATGTATGTTATGATGAGTGCACGCCCTGATATTTGTTATGTCATTAGGTTAGTAAGCTGATATCAAACAAATCTTGGAGAAGCACATTGGAAGGCATTGAAGAGAATTCTGAGATATTTGAAAGGTACGATGGACTTGTGCTTATGTTATCAAGCTAATGACATGTGTTTATTGGGCTACTTCGATGTTGATTGGGGCGGTGATCCAGATGAACACAAATCAACCTTAAGATATATATTCTAGCTGAACAATGGTGCAATATCTTGGAGCAACAAGAAGTAGGCATGCATTGCTCTATCTACCGTGGAAGCTAAGTTTGTAGCTTGCTCTGCAGTTGTACAAGAGGCTAGTTGTCGTCAATGGTTTCTGCAACATTTATAGGTTGTTAAAGACACATCGAAATCGGTTACTATCTATAGTGATAGCCAAGTTGTGATTGCCTACACTAAAGTTCCCAAATACCATGGCAAGACGAAGTATATAGACGTTAAGTATAATTTTGTAAGGGATGTAATAGCGTGTAATGAAATCTGTATGCAACATGTTTCTACGCATAGGATGATGGTTGATTCTTTGACTAAGCCAATACCTAAGGATATCTTTCTTCATCATGTTAAATCTTTAGGTTTGCGTAGGTTGTAGTGTATTAATTTGAATAAATTTATATTTTTTATTCAGTTTAATGAATTCTTCACACCTCTTAGTTGTTCTTATACTTTGTTTCATGATAACTATTGTTGGCCCAAATATGTCTGAGAGGGGGGTGAATTGTACACTTAGCAGATTTTAACATTTCTTAAAGTTGTGCGAAATAATGAAAGCAGATTAAACAAAGTATAGCAATTTAAATACAACAAATGTAAACGGGACAATGCAAGCAAGATTTATATTGGTTCGGCCGCGCCTACATCCACTACCTAACCTCCTCAATTAGGATTTGTTCAAACTGCACTATGGACCTTCTTACAGGTGAAGATCAAACTGATACACTTTCTCAACTTATGAGTGTGAGAACTACTGTTTCTCAACTTACGGATGTGAGAGGACCGTTTCTCAACTTGCGGGTATGAGAAGACCTATTCTCTACTTACAGGTGAGAGAGAACCTTTTCTCAACTTACAGGAGTGAGACAACCGTTTACAACTATAAGCAACACTTGCTCTTGCCCAGTGATTAACCAGTCACTGCAGATTAAATACAAGATGAAGTATGATTCCCTTTACTTAGAATCAAAGTGATACTTACAAAGCTTTGGATTGAACCTTCTGTGATCACAGATTCAGCAAAATATATATGATGAAGTTTATGCTGAACACAGGTTCAAATAGCTTTTGTCTTCTTCAATGGGTTTTCGAAATAATGAAGATGAAGATCAATCAACCCAGAAGACTTGAAGTTTTTCTTTCAAAAGATCGTAAGATCAAGCACAAGTGAAAGAAGACTAACTTTCAAAAAGTGTTTTAGCACAAACAAAAAATTTTAATACGTTTTGAATGAATATTAGTTTCGTATATCATTAATTAGTTTTTTTGCTCTAAGCCAGCACGTATATATAGGAATAACAGAGGCACAATGGACTTGATGATTTTTGGCGCTTTAGGTTATTTCAAATATAATGTTAACATTCTTTCTCGAAATGGATCGATTCAGCTTAATGTATATTACGACGATAGCACCTGAATCATCTGATCCTTTCGTGAAAGATGAATGTTCTGACGAAGTTGTAGAACGTTTAGAAAATTTTGAAAAAGTTGTACGATTCTGAAAAGTATTCGTACGTTTCTGAAAAAGTTAACAGAAATAGCAGTAATGTCAGAAAAACAAAAAAATATTTTCTGTCATTTTGTTCCTTTGAGGGCGCTCATAGAATATCAGCATCCTACTGAACAATGAAGTGAGGGTGCTGCTGAATAGTAAGCGTCCTGACTTACTTTGACAATTAATCGACTTAAATCTTGAGGGAACTACTTCATAGTTAGCATCCTACTTTGTTTTAAAACATTAAACACACAAGGGCGCTACTCAAGAGTAAGCGTCATAATATTTAAAAGCAGTTTTAAAAACAATGTTAAGTGCGCTGAAGGACAGTAAGCATCCTAAAAGTTATTTAAGTTGATTATAAAGATGAGGGCGCTCCTACACAAGTAGCGTCCTAATAATTTATTCAACTTATAACTTATCAACGTTCTTAAAGATAGAAATCACTTAAAACCCAAAAAGAACTTTCAGAGAGCTGAAACTAAGTCAGTGTCCTGACATTCTCAAAGGTTGATAAAAGAAAGGTCGCTACTAACAAGTAAACATCTTTATTAATTAATTCAATTCAACCTTGAGTTTCCTAATATTTTATCAGCGTCCTGACTCATCAAATCCAGGAGGGCGCTGCTAAAACATTAGCATCCTGAAAAACTTTTATAAAAGCGATTTTTGATTTCTCGATTAAAGCTCGATAAAACATAATGTAACTGGATTAAATCAAATATGCAACCGATCGATTAAAACATGCAGGCATGCATATTGCTAAATCACATGACAAAGAAGGTCCTACAGCCTATCATAATCTAATCATATAACTAAACATCTTCAAACGATCATGGTCTTCAAGAAGATCTTTTAATACGTTCATCATGCATCATTTAATCTTTGAAACTTTCAAGTAAGATTAAATATGTCATATATGCAGTAATATCATAAACAGAATGCAGTTTGTAATCATCAAAATATCTTTCATATCAGGGGCATATTCTTCGTAAGGGACGTGAGGATAATTGGTTCAACAACTACCACCAACACAACACAACAGTATGTTCACAGGCATGATTGGCTCACTCACACTAGCAATCATTTTTTTGGCGCTTTCTGACCAGCGAACAAAGATGAGACATTTAGCTATGGTTGCTTAGAATAGAAATATATCGTTGTATTGTTAGGATATGTTGCATTAATCAGAATCAAGATGAGATTTTTTTTAAGAAAAGATCAATAATGGATATGTCCCACTATCCATTTAGCCTGTTATTTAGAATTGGACACGAGATCATTGATTGGTGCAATATTGAGTTGCGAGCTTCAAAAGACTCGGGTTAGGCACATAAGTGCGAGTTGACTAAGGTCTATACAATGTTTAGAGTTGAACATACACTTTTTAATAAGAGTCATTCCATTGTAACATGTAATTAGAATTACATATGTTTTGACGACTAATTTAGAAAGTGAATGAATGAATCTTGGTTTCCTCACTGTGTGAGTTCTAAAAATCCATTCTTAAATGTGACTTACATTAATGTCCTTTGTAACTTTCGACTACACTATAAAGTGAAGAACTAATGTCTGCTACTTTGGTGAGTCACCTACAGTCATGAGTAATCCGACTACGTGGGACATTATTGAGTAAACGGTTAACTCCAAGCCAAATAGTGTGAGGGTGAAAGAAAGATTATTTCACATCACTATTTTAAATCGCGCGATACTTATGTTGCATCATTTTTAAATGGCAATATAATTGTGAATATACTGTTAGAATATGAGGTTTAAGTATCGCCTTTGCAGGATAAGGGATATTTGAGCAGGTGTGACTAGATGATATTTGAACAGGTGTGACTAAATGAATCTAGGGCATTTTGAAGAACTAACATTTTTTTTAAAGGGTTGATGTCTCTATGTTGGCTCGTCATGAGTTTCTAGTATAGAGTTCGTGAATGCAAATGCTCTCGCGGTTACAAGGTCCATTAGTTTATCACTTCCTCATTGAAGATCACTTATGGTCCACACCATGTGCGAGTAGGAGATAACACCACGTGGATCAAATTTGAGGCACCCATGATGTGTTCGATCCATATATTCCTATGTATACACATCATGTATGAGTGAGAGATGTTGAAATTTGATCACGTTGGGCTCGATCATGTTGGTTGCGAAATTTGATCACGTTGATCACGTTGGGCTTGATCATGTTGGTTGCCATGTAAGCAACCAACTAAGTTATACAACTACTTTATGCTTATCTTGAGTTATCTAAGTTATATAACTACTTAACAGTTATCTTAAACCAATATATAACTACTTGATAGTTATCTTGACGCTACCACATCCCAAACACTTACACAAAAATGAGGAGAGAATGAGAGAATCAAGGAGATTTTATTTTGTAATATAAATATAAAACAAGATGATGTGAGCAAGGTGTGGTACATTGAAAAAAGGAACATGAAAAATATTCCTATTTGTTTTATTTTGAGTTGGTGAAAAAGGAGAGGATCTTCATTGAGTTGGGAAGAGAGTTTTTAGGCTGTGAAACACATTAGGAGTCATTTACAACATAGTCTTAATTACCATAACGACAGTAAACGCAGGAAACACTCTCAAAAGTAGTTATTTATTGACTTAAGATAATTGTTAAATAGTTATATAATTTAAATAACTCAAAATAACTATAAACTAGTTATATAACTTAGTTGGTTGCTTACGTAGCAGCCAACATGATCAAGCCTAACGTGATCAAATTCCAATAAGATGACTTGAGGGGTTTGCGTTCAAAAATCTAATGTCTCTTCCTATCTGGATTGTGGTATGCTACGTGATATTTCCTTTTTGGCGTACATAATTGAGCTAGGACGACGATTCAATACATACCTCAGATCAGTATAGGGTATTAACCTTTTATGGATTAATACCTCAGGTAGCTTTATTATATATCTTGATTGCTCTTTAAGCATCTCTTTTGTGTGCCTTTGCACTTCAATCTAAATATATATTCAGGGCAGAACATAATCCAGCAATAGTTGTGGAGTTTGATTGCATTATCACGTTATCAATGATACTTGCTAAGAAAATGGCTTGGCTTTTTGGTCAATCAGCTTAACTCAATATATACGAAGCTGAAAACACTGTTTTGATTTCATAATGCTTGCCCTCCGTAGTTATTTTCATACTTTTGATTATCTGAAAAGTTATAAATAGAGTGTTCTGCATTTATACTTTATATAATATACACAACGTTTTATTTCTTCTTACAAAAAGTAAAAAATAAAAATAAAAAGTAATAAATTAATTCGAATAATAAACAAATATGGCTTTAATAATTGGACCGGAATATATCACATATATGCAGCTTCCTCACGTGGATATTAAACCTTTTCTTACACCACGCTAGAAACTCTACTTGAATGCAGTTGCGGCTGAAAGCTAGTGATGGGTTTGATGTGACATATGGGAGTGGTGGGGATCAATAATGGATTTTGAATTGACAGATGTTCCGAATGTTGTCAGTTTTAATCCTCATCGATACTAGTTTGTGTATATATTTCCATCCATTCAATCTACCCAATCTTTTAATAAGCTGTCAGTTAGATCCTTATCTTTATGTAACTCAGACTTCAATGATTTGCAATGGAGATTCATGCAGTCAGTTCCCTTGGTGATGGTGATTGGTGGGATTTTGCGATCTAATGTTATAAATATGTGGCCCTCAAAATGCATGAATTCCATGAACAGAAAATGTTCAGAAATTTGGCTTGAATTGTACTGGGTAATCTTAGTTTTAGTTAGTAATTTAGGCATTTGAGTTCGAATAGATTTATAATGTTTTAATTTCTTGTAATTTATAGGAGCGTAGCTGTGTTGTGCAGTGCGGCGGTGCGGAAGCAGAAGCCAAAAAATCAAACGCAAAAATTCAAGCGATTCAAGTTAATGCGAAAAAATACACGAGAACACTCATATTTATGTAATTTGATAAATATATACATATATTTATAAGAGAAGAATCATTCACTAATAAAAAAATATAAATATTTTACAACTTATAATCAGATTTAAAATAAATTTTTTTAACTCACAAAATACTTTTACACAAATCTTAAATTTTTACACACTTTTAATGTAACATCCCGTAATTTTAATTATACACCTATGTTGAGAAATACATATACGTACGCATATACGAACGTAAGAGTTAAACGTATATGTATATAAATATACCTATATTATCATTAGAGTATAAGATGATTAAATGACCTTGAAATAATATTTGTATAAGATAATATACCTTAATATTAATATAAGGTATAAGATGATATAAATATTATATAATATCTCATTCTTTTATCTCATTCTCTCACCTCTCTCTCTCGTAAAAAAAAAGAAAAAAAAATAGAAGGAGAAGAAGAACCAGAGAGCGAGAGAAAGAAGGGGAAGAAGAACCAGAGAGGAACGCGAGATTTTCACCGAATCGAGACCCACTGTAACTATTTTCACTCTATTTCTTCGTGAAATTGATACCTAAGGTAGATGTAACCTTTCTTTCAAAGTAATTTTTGCTGTGGAAGTCATTTTACGGCGTTTCCAAAAAATTGGGGTTTTGACCCAACGTGAATGAAAATCCGCTAGGAAGGTTGAAAAACACTTCCTAGGCTGTAGGAACCTTAAATATATGGTTAGATTGAATTTATTTGTTCGTTTATAGTTTTTATTGCTATTAGAAGTTAGATTTGATATTAGATTCCTTTGGAACCCTTAGCTTTGATCTTTGAAACCTTCAAATCATATTAAAACCCGATGAAACTCCGATTCAAGGCTATAGAATGGTAGAATGCACTGTTGCGAGTCCATCGATGCTAATTTCATGATTTTTGTAGACCGTTTGACAATTTTAGTAAAAATTTACATGTTTCTAATAAATAGTGAATAGTGATGTAAATAGTATTGTAATCATATCCAGTAAATAAAATGGAATTAGAATCCAATGAAACTCCGGTTTGAGATCATAGAATCGTAGAGAACTGAATTTTGGACGTTTCGATGTTAAGAACATGATTTTTGGATATGCTTTGATATTTTTAGTAGCTAAAGATATGATTTTTGTGAGTAAAATTGACTGTGGATGCCTCCGCGAACGTGTCAAACCTTAATAAAATACCTGTTGAAGGTAGTAGAATGATAGAATGACTGATTTGACACGTGTCGATGTGAACAAAATAATTTTAGGAATGTCCTAGATTTTTAATAAAATTGACATATGTTTTCATATGCTTATGTGAGTACGTTGGTGTTGAAATCTAGTTTAAATGTGACATTTTCATGATGAAATAATCCCATCTTAGCTGCTGAACTAGCTAGGAAATTTGAGTGTTAGTAATGGTGTTTTGGTGAGTTTAAATGGTAATTCTCATGATGATTTATGGTTTGAATTACCAAATTGCAGTGTTTGAATTGAGAGATTAAGTGCATGGATAAATGCTCTTGAGGGTATATTGGCTTAGAAAGCTCGTGTAACCACTGTGAGTTTAGTTTTCTTGATTTGGTTCTTGTATGGCATTGTACACATATAAAATGTTTGATTGGATGCATATTATATATTTATATGTAATGCATTGAGTTTTTATGGATCATGCAAACTGATTTTTAGCAGTTGGAGCTTCCAATAATGTCATTTCGTTAGGAATTAGACCCGGATGAGGTTTTGCGAAACCTCATTGTCAGTAGGTCTATCCAAATAAGGGTTGCGATCCTTGAAATGACTGTGAATTGGGTAATGAGAGGCTGTGGCTACCTTGTAACGACCATACAAGGGTTAAACCCGCTCTCTTGCCTTGAAGGAGGGAGATGGAAAAGTTTTTATGAATGAGCATAAATTATATATTGTGTGCATGTATATTATTTTGAAGAATGTTGCATATGTGCTTTTGAAATATTTTAATTTGAACGATTTGATATGTCATATTTCCTAAAATGCATGCGATTGTCATATCAAGAACTATATTCACTGAGCTGTTGTTTGCTCACCCCCTTTCCCTCACTATTTCAGGTACAAAAGAAAAAGGAAAAGGAAAAATTTGAGAGTGATCAGGACGTGATTAGGACTGACATTATTGATGTACCTACGCTTTGGAAGGAGTAGTTACATGTTTTATATATTTTGATATATATATATAATTATCACACATCTTATATATGGATTACCATCTAGAGGGGTTAGTTTGGAAAAATGAGATATTAATGGTTATTTTGGATTGTTAAGATATTTGACGAATATATATATATATTTGGATGATGGAATGTTTTATTTATGAATGACAATGGTTGTCTTTTAAAATTCTGGTGTACATGAGTGGAATGATTATCTATATATATATTTGATTTGATTTGATTTGTGGTATATCAGGAAAAATTGTGAATTGTCCATTTTATGGGGAGGTGTTGTCGAAATTTCTGAAAAATTTGGAAAGGATTGTGTGATTATGTGAAGGCTGACAGTGTATTGTATACTGTATATGAGTATATACAGTGTATTGTATACTGTGCCGGTCATGACGTCAGCTTACGTTAGGAACGTCGTGACACTTAAATCATAAACAACTCAATGAGGATATATATAATACTAAGTATTAGAATTAGTTTTTAATACCAATTAATTTTCAACACAAATTAGAAAAGTTTCTAATTTAAACTAAGAAACTAATACACTAAGAAACTATACACAACTAAAAATAAATCATTTAGATGGACCAAACCATTTCATATATAACAATCTCCACCTTGACGAGGACTACTTCAATCATATTATCCAAATATCAAATTCTCATCTCTATATGTGCATGAAGGCACTCATTTTCGAATGACATCCTTATAAGTGGAATTTTTATCACTTATATCATCCGCAACAATTGCAACAATTAGGAGTGCATGTCACCATATCTAAAAAATGGACAAATCGTCGAATATTCACTTCATGTCTCCTAGCCGCAACTAACTCCAAATGTTGTAAAGACTTATAAGTAGAAACCTTATCAATTGTGCCAACTCCACCTAAAACTGTATTTTCCTACAAAAGTACAAGTTATTCTTTTTAATTTTTTTTATCACCACCAATGCACCTTACACAATTTTCAGAACACCAGTTTTAATGGTGGCTTTGAATCCCTTAGATTCTAATGCACCCACAAAAATAATAGTCTTTTTCAAATCTTACACATACTTTACTTGATACTTCTGTCAAATTTCATGTTGTTTCAACATGTAATTTCAACTTAATTGTACCTATCCCTTTGGTTTTATAGGTATTGTTATTACTCATAAAAATTAAACCACTGTCACATTCCTCTGGACTAGAAAACCAATCTCTATTAGGACACATATGATAAATATAACCTGAATCAAAGATTTACTCATAAGATCGACGTACCAATGATGTTTTAATTTCTTGCAATTTATAGGAGTGTAGATGGTATGAAAGAACTTCAGGGATTTGTAAGTGTGACTTGCTTGGATTTAGTGGGGTCTTATGATCAGTACCTAAGATTGATAAGTAGATTATAAGTGTTAAATTGAATGATTGTGAGAAGCTTTATACATCTGATGGATTTTAAGTCTATGAACAACGATTGAATATTGGGATGTGTAGAGATTAGGTCCTGCGGGTATAAGGATACAATGCAAAAGTCCCATAATTTTTAAAATGAACATTTGGGTCTTCAATCAATCAACCTGTCACAAGTCAATCAAAGTGTAAGTTGTTAAAATGTATATTTGACCATTTTGTCATTCTCATGTTTAACCATTATTTTAACTCGGATTAAATTGATCCAAAAGGTGTTGAAATTGATAACTTTTTGATTGGGCAACTCGATTGACCAACGAGGCAACTCGGATGATCGATCAGTCAACTCGATCAATCGATATACTGATCGGTTGACCGATCGATAAGTAAATTTTAAATGACTATAACTTTTTCGTTTTAACTCTGATTTGAGTGATTCAAGATGTATTGAAAAGATAAAGAAAAGATCTACAACACCATATCGTTTAACTCAATTTTTGGTCATTGGTCACTACTGATTATAAATATATTGAACATTTTTAACTACCACCTAGCTAGTGATCGGTGACCAAAAAGTCAGTTAAAATATATGATGTTGTAGATCTATTCTTCTTTTTTTTCAACGCATCTTGAAATACTCAAATCGGAGTTAAAACGAGAAAGTTATAGTCATTTGAAGTTTACTTATCGATCGATCAACTGATATACCGATCGATTAACCGAGTTGACTGATCGATCAACCGAATTGCCTGGTCAGACAATTGAGGTACTCGGTCAAGAACTTATCAATTTTAATACCTTTTAAATTAATTTAATCTGAGTTAAAAGATGGTTAAACATAAAAAGGGCAAAATGGTCAAATATATATTTTAACAACTTGTAATATGATTGACTTGTGTGACAAGTTGACTGATTAAGGACCCAAATTATGGTACCTTGCACTAGATCCTTATGTAGGATCTAATTTCTAAAAATCTGATTATTTGTTGGATTAGTGATTGACTGGTTGAATTGGGCGCGCGTCTTTCTACTGATGAAACCTAACAGAAAGATTTAGTTATAGACTTCAATATGCTTCCGATGGTATGGCCTGCATTAAGTATCGGAATGGTGAATGGCTTGAGAGTCGCTAAGAACTATGCACTTGGAATTGTCTGCTAGAGCAAGTTAAATAGTAGTAAATGCCCTAGTAACTTTTAAAGTGACGTACGTGGGGCTTTCATCGCATGTTCCTTTTTAATTTGTACATGTGAGATGACCAAAATATGTTTTTAAGCAAGTTACTTAAGACTATCGAGTAATGAAAATCACGTTAAGAGGTACTGAAGCATTAGGGAATAAGATGCCGTCTCAATAGGTGATTTGATATAGTCTTATGATTACCAAAAATCATTGTGAATTGAAAGGACTCAATTTGTTTCATTATCTAACTTTTTTCTAGTTTTACTATTTAATAATGATAATTTGAATGTTGATTTAAGCCTCAGTAAAGTGGAGTGAAAGAAACAGATTCATATAAATTTTATGTAGTTACAAAAAAACTTAGTTGAGTTGAAAAGCAACAAGTGTTTGTTTAGTTATTAGGCAATTCCTCTCCCTTTCACAAGTTGGAAGGGTTAAAGTTCCTTTATTATAAAAATAATATAAAAAATTATGGTTGTTAATTTTTATAGTCTTGTTGACCTTTGTTAGGAGAACTTTTGTCTTTTTGTCTCGGGTTTTTTTTATTTTCATGCGGGACTTGTACACCTATCCCCGTATCTTTGGCCCTTATGAAGCCCGTGCTTTTGTGTTTGCATTTTCTTAATATTAATTGTGGACGACATTGACAGGATGTACCACTGATATTTAAGATTATTTGTATTCTTACGATAAAAAATACTTGGCCTACTTTTTTTTATCTTTAACAAGAAAATTACCCACATGAGTATCCAAAATAAAATTACCCATATGTGTATCCAAAATTTATATTTTTGTGTGATAATGTGCGATTTTGTTAATTGCTTCATTGAAACGGTTTTTTCACGGTTTTTGTAGGAAAAAAAAAATAAAAAATAAAAAACTAACTTTGAATTGAACAATATGAATAAATTAATAAAAACTTATTATCTTTGCCTCTGTTTTTGTCATAAGTATTATCTTTGCTGTTAATTATTTTTTCGAAGGGGAAGTGAAATGGGATTTGCTTGTATTAGTTTCGTTTGTACTAGTGATAGTTTAAGATGTTACCTTATTATTATTACTACAAGTATGCAACGATGTTTTGCAAAAATTATTTTGTAAAAGAACTATTTAATGAATAAAATTTAATAAAATAATTCAATATAATTCATACAGTATAAATTCTTTATTTTTATAAAATACTATAATTAAGTTAAAATTATGGGTTCATTCATAAAGGAAATTATTGCGTCATAAACATAACGTTATTTTGTTTGTATAAGCCTTACTTAATTATCTCAATTCATTAATTAAAATAACTATTTTTATAATAATAATAATAATAATAATAATAATTCATAAGCAATTGAGAGTTTATTAATAAAAATAAAAAAAAATTATAACAAAAGTCTCTTTATTAATAATTTTGTGCATGTGAGCATGTGTGTGCGCGCAAGAAACAAGAAACATATATTGATTCAATCAAATGCGCTAAAAGCAAAGATTGCACTAGAAGTAAAACCAAGCACAACACAAGACCCAACTACAACACTAACCACCCAAACAAAGCAGCAAACTGCAAAAACCAAGAACCCACTAATGACAACACCTCAACCACAAGCCAAAGCCAAAAACCAACCAAAAGACACAGAACCAAGCTCCAGATAACCAACCCCAATGTCCTGAAGAAGACCAATTAGAATACCAACATGCCACAGAAACTTGATCTCATCCCACAAATCCGACTCCTCTTTCACCAAACTGTTGAAGATCCTGTGGTTACGCTCTAGCCATAATGGCCACACAGTTGCATAAAATGCAATTGCTCCTACCACTTTACCATGTTTGAGAGGTAAGTGATATGGTGTTGTGAGAGGCCTTCCATCAGATTGGAAGGGGCAAGCAGCTTATAGTTGGAAAATTCCGACAACTTTATCCAAAGTCTCCTAGCTGCGTGACATTCAAATAATAAATGCTCCATTGTCTCACCATCCTACATACATAACAAACAACAGTGGGGGGAAAGACACATTAAAGGGAAGATATTTTGTAAAACCTCACAGGTATTAGCCTTGTTGTGGGCAACAAGCCACCCAAACATCTTTTACTTTGGAAGGGACCTGCACATTCCAAATACATGAAACAAGGGAAGGATCTAATGTAGAAGGGTCATCAGTGAGAATCTTAAAATAAGAATTGCACGAGAAAATACCGGATGGTTCAAGCGCCCAAGTTAAAGAATTTCGGCGATGGCTAAAGGTAACTTGCTCTAACTTAGAGAGGAGAAAGTCAAATTCAATCTGAGCTCTTCTAGATAGGCCTCTAACATGGTGAAGATTCCATGATCCATGGGAATAAGAAATCTGAGTCATTGTTAATGAATGACTGAACTGGCTGCTTGTGTAGGGCTGAGATGCAAAAAAGTTTGGGGTAAAGGTTTGCCAACCATCTATATTACCATAAACGAAAGGTGTGCCCATCTTCCACTCTCATTTGAATGCGGCATGAGAAGTTTGTGTCAGAGAAGAGATAAATTTCTAAGGGCTTCTGAAGGAAGACACACCAAACCTCTCTAAGAATGCACCAAACTGACCCCAGCCGAATCTACTATCAACCACCCTAGCCCATAAAAATGTTTCTCCTTTCCATATCTCCATAACCACTTCGAGCATAAAACAATATTCTTTAGAGCTAAATTCCCAGTACCAAGCCCACCTTTGTCCACTGGACGACACACCACTTCCCACTATACCAAGCTATTTTTCCCAGTACCTGCAGACCAATTCCAAAGAAAAGAGTTGAATATCCTCTCAATCCTGCAAGCACGCCACGTGGAATCCTGAACATAGATAAATAATAAGATGGTAATGCTAATAAAATTGATCGAATAAGCGCCAACCTCTCCTTTTTAGAAAGGAAAGCTCTCTTCCAACCTTCCAATCTGTTCGAAATCTTCGCAACAACTAGATCCCAAAAATTTGTGGAAAAGGGATTGCCCCCAAGTGTGAGGCCAAGTATTTCGTCTACCAAGATCCCATAAAACAACCCATCTTTTCTGCTAAACGAAGAATCACCTCACTATCCATGTTGACCCCACACAGTTGACTTTTGACCATATTTACCTTCAGCCCCGACATCACACCAAAGCACTCAAGAGAATTAATGGTGTTAACCTCATTAGCCTCCTCCCCCTCAAGTAGGAACAAGGTGTCGTTCGGGTACTATAACAATGTAACCTCCACTTTGTTCACACCAACAAGGAACCTTTTATCAATGAAGACTTCCTTGCATGATTCATTAGTCTAGCTAAATTGTCCGCCACCAATGTGAAAAGAAATGGAGAAAGAGGATCATCTTGCCTTAACCATCGTTTCCCCCAAGAATTTCCCTCTTAGCCTATTGTTAATCACAATTGAGTATGTAACCAAAGAGATGCACCCCAATATTCATTTCCTCCAAGTATTAATAATCCATGTATCGTATTCTTTGTAGATAGAATTGGAGAGAAGTTATAATGATCCATGTATCCTATTCTTAGTAGAAAAATACTAAAGAGATTGAAATCTCTACACCAATTGCAATAAATCTAATATGTATACTTTTGCAACTTCATTGAAAAGTGAGAAAGGTCGTGTTAATAAATGGTGCAATAGATAGGTGAGTGAGAAAAATGACACATGCCACTCAAATTTAGAGAGAGATTAGTTGCCTTAGGAACCCCACGCAATTTTAGAAATAAGATTAAATAAATTTTCTTGTTTTTTGAACAGAATGTTGACACATTCACACTCATTTAAAAAGAAAGTCTCTATATATTATATTATAGAAACAATAAGTATTATAGATGAATCGATATTATTAATTTATAAAAAATTTATATGTATTTGGTTTTGTAACATAACTAAACTAAGCCTTTTTTTTTTTTCTAACTGCAGAGGGTTGTCTATATAAATTCACTTCCTCCATTTTACTTTATTGAGGGCTAAATTGATATTCAAATTATAAAAAGTTAGATCTTTCTAAATTATTTTTGTTCATATTATTTTTGGTCCACTTCTATCTATATTGTTATTATTTAGCATTAATAAGTCACTCTTCCTGACTGGTCCCTACCAGGTAAAGGAGGAGGATTATATTAGGTAGCTGACAAGTAATGTAAAACTTCTATATACTTTCTTTAACTTGTAGATGGTTAATTGTATTATAAATTAATTGATATTACTAATTTATAAAAATTATATATGTATATACTTTGTAACTTATAAATAATTAGTTGTATTATAGAGGTCTAGAATCATGTCAAGAAAGCCCATTATTTATATAAATGTTGACATATTCTCGTACCTATCCAATATTATTTTTTTGACATAATTTAATAAAATAATATTAAACTTGATAGAATGCTTTAATTGAAAAATTAATTACATTTACCAAAAAAGTTAAAAATATTTTAATTAAAAAATTAAATATTGTAAAGTATTTTACTTATATTATATATTTGTATATAGCTAAATAAGAGAATTATGAAGAAGAAAGATAGAAAATGGCTTTTTTAAGATATGAAGATATAGTTAAAATTAGGGGTGGCAAAAAAACGTGTATGGGTATAGACATTGTCTTATACTAACAAATATATGGCATGTCCATTCTCAGCCCGGTTTGAGAAACAAACAATTAGTAATGTTTGACCATACATATATGTTTTATAAACCAGATAGTCCGATTTTGTCCGTACTTGCATGCTTTTTAAAAATATGGTGGTAAAGTATGCTTTTTATAAAATTAAAATAAAAATGCCACGCTAATAGTAATGGAGAATGAAGAAGAAGAAGAAGATAATTGGGAGAACATGTGATCTCAGATGGGATACCCGGCATGTCACTGTGCGACCAGACGAACATGTCCAGGTTATGTAACAATGATTTGACTAAATATTCTTTGTGGGCGGGTTCAATGTTTGCTCCTATTATGGTTGACTACCCAAGCTCTCTAGGTAGTTCAACCAAAAATCTCATCCTGGCGATGTTGGTGATGAAACTGGCTGACACAAACTAATGAGTCTCATTCTCCAAGCTAAGTCGTCTCCGATTGATCACCCTGCGTTTCACCTGAAAAATGGTGGTGGCATCGAATGGTGTCACCAAAAACACTCCAATGCTAAAATTAGTCTTTGTGGAAGAGAAATAAAAGTGTAGAGAATTGGAGCTTAGAGCATACCTTTTTCAAGTGAAATGATGGTCCTTTTATAGTGGGGTGGATCAGTCACATTTATTATGGACATTAATTGCAATATGGCATTTAAGAGTTTTCCTTATCAAGGATGGATGAGAGATCTCACGCATCGAGATGCGTGTTAGTTTGATCGTATGAAGACCTGGTCGTGGCGAGGGAACTCCCGGTTGTAGCTGGGAGATGAGCACCGACAGGAACAGATGTGAGGTCCCAACCATGATTGCGATAGGCCCCTTGGCTCTGCTTGTGGTAAGGGCTCAGTCATGGCCAAGGGGGGATCCGACCAAGGTTGAAGTGTCCCCTCGGTCGTGACTGAGAGGAGAAACTCGAGCGTGGCCGAGAAAGTCCTCTCGGCTAAGGCCAAGAGGGGCCTCAATTGTGACCGAAAAGAGAGGCCTCGGCCACAGCTGAGGAGGCTCCCCTCGGCCATGGTCGAGGGAGGGGGGCTGAGATCATGGTTGAGACCCCTCTCCTAAGCTAAGGTCGTGGTCGAGTTTGTTTCTTTAATTCCTTAGTGGGGGCTTGAGTCGATTTTCTTGCTAATTCCTTTTGTGGTGTCCTTGCTTGTTCTGGTTATCTCCCATTCACTCTCTTTTGGTATAGCAAGGCTATTTCAGAAGTTTCCGTTGGGAGAGGTCCTCGTTTCAGCGCTCGACAGTTACCTCGAGTTCAGGTGGATTAGTTTCGCCGCGAAGCTGAAGGAGGACATCACCTGGCCGTCGGAATCTCGGTAATAAAAAAAGGCTATTTAAAGTGTTTTTTGGAAAAATATTTTTTTCTTACATTTTCTTTGGATTCATTATAAATTAGGTTGTCAATTTTTTTTAAAAAAAATTAGTTGAAAATAATTTTATATTTCAAAGGTCATAAATATCACTTTTCCAAAGAACATTGGACAATTGTTTTAAATGATTTATTTTTATAAAATATATTTTGAAGCTTCACTTAGTCTCTTTTAAGGTATTTTTTAGATCCAAAATTAATTTTAAAATATTAGATAAAGAATTATATGCCACATGGAATTGCTCCCAACTCAGTTGTAGCCAAGAAGAAGGTTCCACATGTCAAAATGATAGAAAGTCAAGAAATCAAGTTGAAGAAAATGGAAAGATTTTCCCACCTAAGATTGCACCATCGTTTTAATATTTTTGAATTTTCTGAAAATCTTATGAAATAAGAAGGTGCTTAATTTGGGTTGATTTTATCGTAGATTTGGGGACGATGGAATCTTTGAATTAAATGTACAAATAGTTGTTTTGGAAACAAATCAACTATATAAAATGGGAACCTAAGAGACCAGACCATCTCATCTCTACTTCGGCTTTCATTTACATTTTTCATTTTTTAGGTTCGATTTGATTTCCAGTAGTTAATTCAAGTTTTGGGTAAAGTAACATTTGCCGAAGGGTTTCAAGTTTTTATAAGTTTCTTTTTACATTAACGAAGTTCATTTTATTTCCAATAATTTCTATTTCTCTGTCTCTTTTTTTCATTCATTTCTTGTCATTTACAGTTTTCTTTTTCTTTATTTAACTGCTTTATTTTCATTCCTTGTTAATTTAAATTTAATGTTAGATTGTTGTTTTCAATTTTCATTATTGTTATATATGTTGAGTATGTGTGGACCGAAATAATAGTCTCACATGAATAAGTATGAGTTTTTCACTTAGAATTCTCTTAAGTGTTTTGATGTTAACAAACAATATAACCATGGTGTTCATGGTTGAATTGAGCATGTTTCAGCACCAACGATAAGTCAAAAGGTCAATACAAGATTCAAGTGATCTCAAAAGTCAACTCAAGTGGATTAAACATAATCAAAGTCAAAAGCTTGGACGAGTTGACTCGATGATAAAGGATGAAAGCTTACAAGTATAACTAGAATTAGGTTGTAATCATTCTTGCCTTTATATTGCTTATTTATTTCCAAAGTCATGCATATGTTTTAAAATGATTTTGAAAATCATACTTATTTTGATAAGTCATCTGTTTTCATAAAAGTCAAAATTTGATTATTTGATCAAAATGATTTTGATTTGTGTTGATTTCAAAAGTATCTTAATTACAATGTTTTAAAGTTCATACAATTGTATTTATTAGTTTATCATGAAAACATGTTTTAGTTGCAAAATTATCAAGAAAAACATGATTAAATTTTTGTGTATTGCAAAAACGCATTTCCTGTTTGGGAAACACGTTTCCTATTTGGACTTAGTGAAAAATTTCACTCGGTTGAGAAATGTGTTCCTGTTTGTGTAACGTCTTTCCTCAAAATTTCTAAAATTTTGCTATCTGGAAATGCATATAAAAACATGTTTCGTCTGAGAGAAACGTGTTTCCGTGGCAAAAACAAAAAGCTATTTTTTAGTGTAGTTTGAACAGAAATGAGGTTATGTGTACAGAACCATGGTTATTACTTTTTTTATTTTTAAATTTCTAAAAATACACTCCTTGGCTCATTGAGAGCAACCTTTTTTAAAATGTGAAACTTTCGCACGTCATTTTGTTTTCCACATCTTTACCAAAAATGCAAGTTTCTTTAATCTTTTTAAGTTCATTTTAAAAGAAATCATTTGAAGTTTTCTTGTGATTTCAACAAGTTTTTCTAGTAGCATTTTTTAGAGTTCCATCACTTTGAAGAAATCTCTGGTGCTTTCTATCTTCATCTTTGAAGAAATACATTTCAAGAGATTTCAAGTGATCGAAAGAGTTTTTGATTTCAAGCTTGATCTTCATCATCTTCAAATCAAAATCCAAAGGGAACCTTTCCTTTTATCAGCTTGCACTTCATCTTTGGCATCAACCATTCACATTTTTAAACATCATTCAAACAGGCAATATGGATAAATGAAAGGTATATGGTTATAAGTTTTCTTAATCCATGAGCTTTAATTTCATATCCTGTATTGATTAAAATTGTTATATCTTGAGCTTCATTATAATATTTGTAATTAGAGTTTTGGTTTGTTTCAAGATTGAAACAACAAAGTCAAGTGAATTTGATTCACATAAGATTCCTAGGTCGGAATCAAAGGTAGTTTCACCCTTTCTCTTGAAAAGGGTCAAGTGGTTCATCTTTAGCCTGCTAAAATGATTTTAGGTTCTTCCTTATCCCGCAAAAGGAAGTAGAAGGTTCATCCTTAGCCCGTAAAAAGATAGGTTTATCTTGAACCTATAAAAAAATATTTGTAACGGTTCGATTCACATTCGGTAAGTGAATTTGAGATAGTGGAATCCTAGAGAAGGTTTTTTAGGAATGGAGTAGGAAAAGGTTCTCCGAACCACGTATAAACCTTGTGTCTTTGCATTTAAATTTATGTATTTATCTCTTGCCAAGACATGTTTAAACAAAAGTTTTAACCAATTCAAAGACAACATACGAAAATATAAAATTGACTAAATTGGCCAAGACACCTAATTCACCCCCCCTCTTGGGTGACTAAGTTCATCACATAGAATATAAGTTGAGATCTGATCCTCATTAGTACTGAAGCCTTTCGGAGTAAAACCACACACTTGGGCCCAAAGGTGGTTAAGTTGGGGACAATATCGACACTAGTAGAGATCTAGGCCGGCCCAATAAACTATTGAGAAGTGGTCTCCCTATAATAGCATTGTAGACAGTAGGGCACCTTACCACCAAAAAGCTGGTCATGCCCATGACCTTGTGCTCTGAGTCCCCTGCTATCACTAGTAAGTTTATTCTTCCTTCCGACATGATTCTATTTCCAATGAAGCCGATCAAAGGGACATCTAACGAGCTAAGCTGATCTTTGGTCAGTCCCAATTTCTCAAATGCTGACCAGTAAAGGATATATGCCGAGCTACCGTTGTCGACCAACATTCGACGGATTTTGTAGTTAGCCACGGTCATCGTAACCAACGAAGGCATCAGCATGCAGACCAAGTATGTCTTGGGCGTCCTCTTCGGTGAGGGTAATTGCAAAATCTAATCGCTTCTGTTTCTCATGTTGGTACCTTAGGTTCATGACTTCCGACCTGGATTCCCGGACATAAGCCTTCATTGCCCGATTAGAAGTACTGATTTGGTCTCCATCAAAGATCATTCTAATTTCGCCCACTAGCCCAGCTTGGTCATTTTCTGGAGTCCTCTATCGGTTAGAGTCCTTCACAAACTCCTTCAGATGACCTTTATTGTAACGACCCACTTTTCGCATATGACGTCATGATGACGAATAATGCCCAACTCTAGGTTTTGTGTATGTATGCGATGTGTATAATACTTGGTGAAATTTGAAATTTGGGTGCAAAAAACGTGCTTCTGGTGGGCCCAAAATTATAAAAAAAAAAAAAAAGTTGGGCGGTTTGTGCATGTTGCTCAACACTTGCCTCCCTTAATTACAACCACCAAAAGATGGTTTTGGGCACGTTTTAGGCTTGCTAGCAGCTAATTGAACGTGTTAACTTGCTGAAATTGGGAGAATTAAACTTGCAATTGAAGATAATTGCTAGCTGAGAGAGGAAACGTTGAGGAAGAAAGGAAGAGGAAGAAGAAGGAATTTAACTGAAAATCCAGGTAAGAACTCTGGTTTCTGGGTGTGAAATTGTATCAATAAATTCCTCTCTTCATTTTGTTCAATATATGTAACATGCAATCGTTTCTTATGATTCGAATTGGAGCTGGAAAGTGAGGGTTTCACCTGGAAATTGAGTGAACTATTGGCTGAAACCATGGGAGATTGATTCCTTGATCATGGGTGAGTAGTTTGATGTTTAATTCCCTGATTTCCCATGACTGATGTGGGTATTCCAGACCTTGTTGGGTCAGGAATTTGGAAACCCAATTTCATTGGTAATTGCTGAATTTTGATATTGGCTATTTGGTGATGATTATGAACAGTGTGCTGGAAATTTAGAAAATTGGGCAATACATTGGTAAGTTGCTCAATGATGTATTTTGATCAATTTGATGGGTAATTGACTGAAATTTAAGTGCTGGAAATGTTAGGGCATTTGAAGAATGCTTAGGTAAATTGCTTTGTGATTAAATTGATTAACTTATGTGGTTGGAAATGCTGTGTTAATTTGGTGATCAAATGAGTAATTTGATTAAAGAATTATGTGCTGGAATTTCCTTGTTAGTAACTGAAATGCTCTGGTATGACTACTACCAGACCACCTACCCAAGGCAGGCTGGCTACTAATGTAAAAGTTGCGCTCATGGCTAGTATTAGGCCATTGGAGAAGAAGGATTAGGGTATTCAGATTTCTGATATTCCAGTGGTGAGTGAGTTTCCCGATGTGTTTCCTGATGATTTACCTAGGTTACCACCCAAAAGGAAAATTGACTTCATCATTAAGCTAATGGCTGGTACAGAATCTATCTCCATTCCACTTTATCGGATGTTACTGAAAGAGTTGCAAGAACTTAAGGTTCAGGTTGAAGAGCTTTTGAGCAAAGGGTTTATTTCCCCTAGTATGTCACCTTGGGGTGCACCTGTTCTTTTTGTGAAAAATAAAGACGGGAGTCTGAGATTGTGTATAGATTACCGTCAGCTGAACAAATTCACAATTAAGAAAAAATATCCTCTACCTCGCATTGATGATCTGTTTGATCAATTAAATGGTGCCAAATTTTTCTCTAAGATTGATTTGAGATCGGGCTACCATCAGTTGAGGATTAGAAAAGAAGATGTCTCAAAAACTGCCTTCTGGACGAGATATGGTCACTTTGAGTGTCTGGTCATGCCAGTTGGGCTGACGAACGCACCTGCGATGTTTATGGATTTGATGCAGAGGGTGTTTAGACCGTATATAAATCACTTCATCATTGTCTTTATTGACGATATTTTGATATATTCCAAGTCATATGAGGAGCATGAGCAACACCTCTGGATCACATTGCAGACATTAAGAGAGCATAGGCTATATGCTAAGCTCAGCAAGTGTGAGTTTTGGATTTCTGAAGTGAAATTTTTGGGTCATGTGGTTAGTACAGATGGTATCTCGGTTGATTCTGCCAAGGTTGAGGTGATTGTAAACTGGCCAAGACCGACAACAGTGACGGAGATTAGGAGTTTTCTAGGTTTGGCTGGGTACTATAGAAAGTTTGTGCAAGGTTTGTAGAAATTAGTTACCCCACTTACGAAATTAACCCAGAAGAACGTTCCTTTTGTGTGGACTGATGCCTATGAAGAAGCTTTTGCAGAGTTGAAGAAAAAGTTTACTACTGCTCCTGTTTTGATACTTCCACAATGTGGGAAAGAGTTGGTGATTTACACCGATGCATCTCATGCAGGATTGGGTTGTGTTCTAATGCAGGACTGTAGGGTTGTTGCGTATACATCCAGACAGTTGAAAATGCATGAGAAGAATTACCCAGTTCATGATTTGGAATTGGCGGCAGTAGTTTTTGCTCTAAAGCTTCAGAGACATTATTTATATGGCGAGAGGTTCACATTGTATTCTGATCATAAGAGTCTGAAGTACTTGTTTGATCAGAAAGAATTGAATATGAGACAACGTAGATGGCTTGAATTTCTTAAGGATTATGACTTCGCATTGGAGTATCATCCTGGGAAAGCCAATATTGTTGCCGATGCATTGAGCAGGAAATGGATTGAAACAGGTGTTGTAGCTTATCAAATGGCCCAGGAATGGCAATTATTGGAGAGGATCTCGATGATGAGTATACGTTATGTTGAACCATCTCTGAATGTGTGTGCTCAGATGCGGGCATAGCTGTCAGACACTCATATTCAGAGGATCAGATATCTACAGCAGCATAGTCCTGATTTTGGGATGTTTGATGCTTGTGCTGACAGTATTGATCGTGGTGATTAGTTGAGAGATACAGATGGCATTCTGAGATTCCAGTGGAGACTATAGGTTCCATATGATCCAGAGTTGAGATATGAGTTACTCCAAGAGGCACATAGATAACAGTACACAATTCACCCCGGAGCGGCGAAGATGTACTATGATATGAAACGTACAGTCTGGTGGCATGGGATGAAAAAGGACATAGCTGAGTATGTTCAGAAATGTGGAGTGTCTTAGCAGGTGAAAGCTGAACACCAAAGGCCTGGAGGACAAATGCAATCGTTACCTATTCCGGAATGGAAATGGGAACATATTACAATAGATTTTATTATGGGACTTCCTAAGTCTCGGGGTAGATATGATGCCATCTGGGTTATTGTCGGCAGGCTCACGAAATATGCGCATTTCTTGCCGACGAACACCAAAGATTCCATTGACCGATTGAGCAGATTATACCTTCGAGAGATTGTGAGACTTCATGAAGTTCCTATTTCGATTGTGTCGGATAAGAATCTGGAATTCACTTCGAGATTCTGGCGTGCGATGCAGAAATCTTATGGGAACTCAGCTTCGTATCAGTACGACATTTCACCCTCAGGCGGACATACAGTCTGAAAGGGTTATTCAGATGTTGGAAGATATGCTTAGGTCGTGTATTTTGGAGTTTGGTGGGAGTTGGATTAAGTATCTTCATCTGTGTGAGTTTGCTTATAATAATAACTTTCAGGCGAGTATTGGCATGGCACCTTTTGAGGCTCTTTATGGGTGACCTTGTAGATTTCCTACTTGTTGGTTTGAAGTGGGAGAGACACAGTTAGTGGGGCCAGATGTCGTGGTAGCATAGACTGAGAAGATCAAATAGATTAGAGCAAGGTTGAAGGCAGCTTAGGATCGACAAAAGAGCTACTTCGACAGACGTCACAAACCATTAGAGTTTGCTATGGGAAATCAGGTTTTATTGAAAGTTTCTCCACAAAAAGGGCATATGAGATTTGGTGTGAAAAGAAAACTTTCTCCTCGATTTATTAGGCCATTTAAGACCCTTGAGCGGATAGGTCCCTTGGCATACAAGCTTGCTCCACTATCTCAACTTGCTGGAGTTCATGATGTATTCCACGTTATGTTGAGAATGTATAATGCAGACCCCACGCATGTACTTATGCTTGATATTTCTCAAATTCAAGTTGGGGAGGATGCTACTTATGTGGAAGAACCTATTCAGATTATGGCTCGTAGAATTAAAAAGCTCATAAACAAAGAAATTCGTTTGGTTCGAGTCAAATGACAGTTCCATGACAATGAAGAGCAAACCTGGGAGCGAGAAGATCAGATGCGGGAGATGTTTCCGGATTTGTTCACCACATGAGGTAAGATTTAATTTCTATATTAAATTTCGAGATCGAAATTTTCTAAGTTGGGGAGATTGTAACGACCCACTTTTCGCATATGATGTCATGATGACGAAAAATGCCCAACTCTAGGTCTTGTGCATGTATGCGATGTGTATAATACTTAGTGAAATTCGAAATTTGGATGTAAGAAGCATGCTTCTAGGTGGGCTCGAAATTATAAAAATAAATAATAAATAAAAAAATTGGGCGGTTTGTGCATGTTGCTCAACACTTGCCTCCCTTAATTGCAGCCACCTAAGGATGGTTTTGGGCACGTTTTAGACTTGCTGGCAGCTAATTGAACATGTTAACTTGCTAAAATTGGGAGAATTAAACTTGCAATTGAAGATAATTGCTAGCTGAGAGAGGAAACGTTGAGGAAGAAAAGGAGAGGAAGAAGAAAGAATTTAGCTGGAAATTCAGGTAAGAACTCTGGTTTCCGGGTGTGAAATTGTATCAATGAATTCCTCTCTTCATTTTGTTCAATATATGTAACATGCAATGGTTTCCTATGATTCGAATTGGTGCTGGAAAGTGAGGGTTTCACCTGGAAATTGAGTGAACTGTTGTTGAAACCATGGGAGATTGATTCTTTGATCATGGGTGAGTAGTTTGATGTTAATTCCCTTATTTTCCATGACTGATGTGGGTATTCCAGACCTTGTTGGGTCAGGAATTTGGAAACCCAATTTCATTGGTAATTGCTGAATTTTGATGTGTTTGAATGCTGGAATTGATCTTGGCTATTTGGTGATGATTATGAACAGTGTGCTGGAAATTTAGAAAATTGGGCAATACATTGGTAAGTTGTTCAATGATGTATTTTGATCAATTTGATGGGTAATTGACTGAAATTTAAGTGCTGGAAATGTTAGAGCATTTGAAGAATGCTTAGGTAAATTGCTTTGTGATTAAATTGATTAACTTATGTGGCTGGAAATTCTATGTTAATTTGGGGTTCAAATGAGTAATTTGATTAAAGAATTATGTGCTGGAATTTCCATGTTAGTAACTGAAATGCTAAGGTAAATGGGTTATTGATACTTAGTGATTAATTGAATGATCAAGCGATTAAATTCATGTTGTTGGAATTCATTTGTGTGTGTGCAATGTGTAATTTGCAGTGGGTTGATTATGATTTGGATGAGGATTTATGAACACAATTGAAGTATGGGTGAATTGGCTAAGAATTGTGGACTTAGGCAAAAGTTTGTGGCTGTACGTATTTCTTACCTTAATTCTCCATTTATAGCATTATATATATATATATATATATATATATATATATATATATAATTGAATTGTTGAATGATATGCATCTTATAATATATATGTGCATTGTATTTATGATCATGAGCATGGATTTTATGCATTGGAATGACCTTAGGTATTTAGGATTAAATACCTTGGTGTTGGATTTCTTTCTAATTAGTTGTTCTTCGGGAAAATGTGCCGCCGGAGTACTTAGATTCGTACTCTGTGGAAAGGACTTTCCGAATCACTGAGGAATGTAAGGATAGAAGGATTAGTTGGGTAACATGTTGGTCTAAACCCATGGCGCAATGGGGGAAGTGTAAGCAATGTTATCTTAATGTGACCTCCTGTTGAGGCATTTCTACATATCTTTTATGAAAATGATGCATAATCATATATTTAGTTTGGAAGCATGTATCATATATTTCATTGATGCATTTAAATTTATCAATGATATTTCAAGTAACAAACATGTTTTACATAAATGTATATGTGGAGATTACTTTGAAAAATATTCACTGAGCTAGTTGAGCTCATCCCATTTTCCCCTATTTTCTTTTAGTTCTAGATCAGAAAGGAAGTGGCAAGGCTTAGAGTGAGTGTAGCTGTCCTTTTCGTCTTTTGAAAGTAAGTTTTGACTTGTAAATTTGGAGACTTGGGAACATCTAAATGTTTTTATCTCTTATTTTTGTATACAACTATCACAGATACTATTGTATATAAAACATAGTTAGTGATGGATTTTGGATTGTATATGATAATCAGAAGAATGATGAAATTTTATTTTGGAGATCCATGTTGATATTTAGGATAAGTGAATCTTATGATAATTTTATGTATCATATAACATCATATTTCGGATGCTGATGTATTAATCCATTATTGGTTCGATTATCTTGATCATATACAGATTATGTATTTGAGTTTCTTTGGAACTTTTAGCGTAGAGGCTTATCAGTGCTTCAGGTTTTGTCGGGTTGTGACAATATCTGGGGTACTGCGCTGGTCGTGATGTCACCCAGGGAGGGGTCGCGACATTTACAGATTAAAGTCTCGATCTCCTGCTTGAGATCGTACCACTAGTCAGTATTGTGACTATGGTCTCGATGATACGGGCAATATTTTTTCTTATTCCTTTGCTCTGCATGTGTTTTCAGCTTTCTGGGCCATCGGATGTAGTCTCTGTTTTGAATCTCATGGAGAACCTACTCTCGTGAGGCAGTAAGAGGCGTGTAGTTGGAGTAAACATTCTGGGGGACTTTGTTACTCCTCTGCTCTCGGCCGCCAGCGTCCGATCTCTTTCTGCCTCAGTTGTCTTCCTTCAAGTCATATTTCCTTTCTCACTTCTTATCTTTCTTCAAGCTTTTTGGGGACCCATATTCCCCTTGCTTTGCATCGTTCTGCTCATCGACATTGATGTACTTCTTTACTTGGTCTAAGATTTCTTCGTAAGTCTCCAAGGGAGTAATGGAATTTTCTTGGCCTTAATCCTGCTAGAAAGGCAATTATCACCCTCTTGTCGTCACAGTCGTCTACCTTAACTCGTACATCATCAAAACGACCAAGGTATTCTTTCATAGTTTTACCTTTCTTTTGCCTAATAGTAAGCAAGTTATTCATAGGTTTTTCTCTCTCCTTTTTTCCAGCAAAGTGATTCATGAACTTGTGAGCTAAGTGCCCAAAAAAACATATAGAACCGGTTTTGAGCTTCCGATACCACTTCAGAGTTGGTCCGCCAAGGGCGATCTGGAAACCCTTTCACATGGTGGTGTCGTCATAGCCCTTAAATTCCATCTAGGACTTGTAGTTCTCGACGTGCTCTCTCAACTCCACCTTCCCTTTGTACGTCATGACTTCTGCGATCTTGACGTTCTTTGGTAGCAGTGTCCAGAGTATATCTTTGATGAAGCGAGAATGGAGTTCCTTATACTCGTGGTAGTGCCGAGGCGCGGATCTAGTAGTGTCAGTGGACAAATGATCCCGGAGGTACTAGACGCTGAGGTGTGTTGTGTACTGGGATGTGACAATATTATGGATCATAATGGTTGGGGTATGCATACCCATCACATCCCGGGGGTACTAGACACTGCGGTGTGCTGTGTACTGGGGTGTGACAAAAAGGCCTTATGTATTGTCATGACGCCCCTGACGTAGGTTGACGTCATGACCGCCACAATGTATTATACACTGTACATACCCATATACAGTATACAATACACTGTCAAGCTCAACGGACATTCACACTCATTCCCAAAATACCACAAATCAAATCAAATCAAATATATATATATATAGATGATCATTCCACTCACATTCATTCCATTCATTCCACAAATTAAATTCTCACATGATAAATATCTATGATCATCTCATTCCATCATCCCAAACATTATATAATATTACCACACAACCCATCTAGGTGATAGTATATCTACAGTATGTGATAATTATACATATCAAAATAACAAACATATAACCTATTTCCTCCAAGCATACATACACATACCAAACGAAGGCTCACATGATTATCACTCACGGATTTTTCCTTTTCCCTTCGACTCAATACCTGAAATATTGGAGGAAATGGAGTGAGCAAACAACAGCTCAGTGAATATAGTTCTTGACATGACAATCGCATGCATTTTAGGAAACATGGCATATCAAATCGATTTAAAACATTTCAAAAGCACATATGCACCATTCATCAAAATAATATACGTGCACACAATATATAGTTGATGCTCATTCATAAATATTTTACCATCTCCCTCTCATTACCCAATTCACAGTCATTTCAAGGATTGCAACCCTTGTTAGGACAAACCTACTGACAATGAGGACTCGCAAAACCTCATCCGGGTCTAATTCCTAACGAAATGACATTATTATAAGCTCCAATTTCTAAAATCAATTTGCATGATCACTAAAACTCAATGCATTACATAAACATGCATACAATCAAACAGTTTATATGTGTACAATGCCATACAAGAACCAAATCAAGAAAACTATACTCACAGTGGTTACACGGGGTTTCTAAGTCAAATCGAGCAACAATAAACGTCCATCATGATTGCTTCCTCAAGAGTATTTATTCATGCACTTGAGCTCTCAATTTAAACACTGAAATGAATCATAGATTATCATGAGAATCACCATTTCAACTCATTGTTCACATCATAGTACTATTCACATCATTGTTCACGTCGTCACTATTCATTCGAAAGATGTAAATTGTTACTAAAATTGTCAAACGGTCTCCAAGAATCATGAACTTAGCATCGATGAACTCTCAACAGTCCATTCTACCATTCTATAGCCTTAAACTGGAGTTTCATAGGGAATGGTCTCCAATCTACACTCTAACTTCCAACAGTCATAAAAGTTCCAAATGAACACAGAAATTCAATCTAACCACATATTCGGGGTCCCAACAGTCCAGGGATTGTTTTCCTACCTTTCTAGCGGATTTTCATTCACATTGGGTCAAAACCCCAATTTCTGAAAACGCCGTAAAACGGCTCTCACAGCAAAAATTACTCTGCTAGAATCGTTATACACTAGTTAAAGATCAATTTCACGAAGAAATAGAGTGAAAATCACTTACCGTGGGTCTGAATTTGACGCAAATCTCGCGTTTCCCCTTTTTCTTCTTCTCCTTCTTCTCTCTGTTCGTTCGTTCTGCAACTTCTTTCCTTTTATTTTTTTTATTTTTTCCATATGAGTACTATTCATGGTACTGTTCGGTAAACAGGACCCGCAAATGAACAGTACTCGCAAATGAACAGTACCGCGCAAAATATATTTTTTATTTTATTTTTTTCTTACTTCATTCCTCCTCTTCTTCTTCTATACACTCAATCCACATGAGACATACACGTGTAATCACATTCCGAACTCACTTTTGATATGTTCACGTTCATTTGACGCATGTACACATGGATTTAAAGGTACTTATACGTGTATTATACTCTTTAGTGTACGTATAAATTAACCAAATACATTGATTAAAAGCACGGGGTGTTACAATCTCCCCAACTTAAAGAATTTCGTCCTCGAAATTTAAAATCAAGGAATATTCCTCAAGTGATACTCAAGCCCAGAAAACTGTTCCCGCATTTTCTATTTCAGCTCCCATGTTTGCTCTTCTTGATACGGGGGATCCTCCCCAACTTAGAGTTGAGTTATATCCATAACATATATGGAATCCGAATGCTATTTCCTCAACATCAATATATAGACACTATTCCGGACAATTATCAACTGTGACAGTAGAGCAAATCGGTAAGCCAATGGACCTATCCTATCAAAGATCTCTAATGGTCCAACAAATCGCAGTGCGAGCTTTCTTTTCATCCCAAATCTCATTTGGCCTTTCTGTGGTAAGATCCTTAGCATAACTGAGTCAGCCACAATACATTTCAAGGCCTATATACCAACCTTGTGTATTTAATAATATCTTCTAGCACCAATAACAATAACTTCATACTTTCAAATCAACATGTTGGAGATCTATAAGGCTTACTATAAAACCTTTAGAGTGCCATCAGTATGCTATTATAATAGTTGTTTATACACACAAGTTTACACAAATAAGTATTCCTTCCAACTCCCACCAAAATTCAAGTATACTAGACCTGAGCATGCTCACAAGCATCAAAGTCACTCTCTCAGTCTGTCAATCAGTCTGAGAGTAAAATATCACACTGAGAAGGAGATGAGTACCAAATCGAGTCTGCATCATATATCATATCTCGACACAATCTTCAGATCTTAATCCGACATGACAAATATCTGAGTACTCCCATAAAATCTCCCTATCTCACACATATATCAATAGAATTCTGATATTCATTGGACGAATATATAGACTTATCAGTCCATCAATGGTCATCCAGATGGTATCATATCTACCCATAACCCATAAGATACCATTTGAATCCCATCTTCATTTAACACAATCCATATTATCAATTTCATAATCTTTCATACTGATATCATACTCGTCTCATCATAAATTTTACTCTCTGAATATGAGTATCAATCAGCTGAACATGCATCCGAGCACACATATCAACACATGGAGTAATAGAGAGTACACTCATAACTGTAACTCTCACTCACAAACAATCTCCATTTATGGCTAACTGATAGTTACTACTCCAGTTTCAGCCTGTTTCCTGCTCAATGCCTCAGCAACATATTTGCCTTTCCGAGGATAATAATTCAATATAAAATCATATCCTTCGGGAATTCTTGCCACATTTATTACCTCATATTCAATTTCTTTCCGTTCAAATAATGACTCTTAAAATCTGAAGAGAATGTGACAGTTTTATTATAGAGGCAATGCTCTCATTATGTCCAATTAACTACCAACAAATTGTTATTCACTCTCACGATAGTTATTCTCGTGCACTACCAAATATCTGGAGACACAAGTAATTAACCTATCCTTTTGTATTAATGCAAAATCCAGATCTGGACTTGATCTTCATCAATCACAATTACTTTCAGGTTCTGAAACTAGTAACAACATTTGATACTGTGAGAGCTTCCCCATGCACAACGGTCCACACATTATATAACATTCGTCTGGTTTAGTTTCGTGAGTCGATCAGATAGCTTCAAGGATCTTTTCACGCACTTTTTATAACCTACACATAATACCAGAGAACTTCTGATTTCCATCATTCAGTTTTAACAGTTCTATGATCACTTTGACCTTCCCAGCATCCTTAAAGATACTACTTAAACTAGTCATGTGATCCAAAAATTCTCATCTCAATTATATTCAAAACTCATATTCACCGAGCTTGGCACTCAATCAATGTTCTCTCAGTGACTATAAGATAATCCCGAGGTGCTATTCATGCTCCTCTCATTTCTTGGGACAATTGCATATATCATCATCGAAGACTAGGTAATAATCAAGATATGGTTCATATACCCACTGCATCAATCCTATAAACATGATTGACACATTAATCCAGGTTACCAAAATGTCATAATATCCATATCTTGTCTTACAACAGTTTTCATTACATCCTTTTCTCGAAGTCTTAACTGATGGTGCCTAGATCTCAAAATGATCTTAAAGAAAATTTGGCTCCATTTAGTTAATCGAATTCGACCATCTATCCATGGTAAATGATATTCATTCTTTAGTGTTACCTATACCTTCTTTCCATATTAGCACAAATGCTCTCCAAGGTGACATATCAAGGCTAATAAATTTTTTGCTCATTAACACATTTACCTACACCTTACATTCTCACAATTCCTCAAGTACTCTTTATATGAAGAAATGGAGATACATGTTATACTAGCATCAGTTTTATATGCTATCAATCTCCTGTCCAGGTAGTAATTTTAATAATTCATCAGAGAATACGCCAATATACCAGCTCACCACAGGAATTTTAATCAACTGCATGCCTTATTACGTTACTCTTTGTACTAGCCATATTCTCCATTTCCTCGTCAATAACTATCTTGTCTTAGCTAGAAGATATTGAGGGTATAAATTTCTCGAGATTCAAAATGAGAATTTTTTACTTATTCAGAATATTACTTCTTTTCGGAGATACGCTAGCCAATCATACCCAACAAAGCATCCAATTCCAAAAATTTCATATTCTAAAGTCCATACTTACTTGATGACCCTCATATTTATTACACATAATCTTTGCTAACCATATCATGGTAGATTCTTTCTCCTGTAGGCATACTCACAATCAATGATGCATTATTATAACAGAAGATAATACCATCTGCCTACCATATCACCAGAGGTAAAGGACTAGGTAGATCCAACAATATATCTGAATATACACAATAACAAAATGTTGATCATACCTGTTAATGTCTTACTAATCTTTGGCTCTGGTCTTGTATGTACTTTAATTTATTCTCTAAAATCTGGTGGAGTCACATTGATAAAAATATTGGGGCATTCCATATCTACTAACTGGAGATTAACACATCCCGTGTCTCTTTTTCTTTTCTTTTCTTTTTTAGATTGATAATAAACAATTTCAGGTCGAGATACAATTTACTCAGTCTGTGACTCCTGCTCAGGCAATGAAAACCACTTCTGATTTTCATAATTCATTAACATCACTTCCCTTTTTCCCATTTTTATTGGGTCAGGTACTAACAAAATTAGAGTCACTAATACTGCCAAAATCTCAACCTTACTCATGTTTCGCTTATCTTGAATTTCATATTATTGCCCCAACATTTTCTTACATTACTTATTTCTCCTTTTACCTAACACTGGTGTTGATGACTTGGCTTCTAACAGTGCAAGCTATATCACTAGTATTGCTGATGTTACAATTTCACCACAGCTTTGGCTAACCCGAAAGTTATAGGCTGCCTCACAACCTGCGCATATATTTATAACCCAACAATTTTCAAACTTGCCGTATAGGATCCTAAAATTTATTATAGATCCTTATCACTCTCAGAGTATCCATAATAACCATTCCAAATATAAACTATACCAGTTTATTTAATTCATGTTTGTATTTATGGTTGAGCATGTCACTACATTTTAACAAGATAAACTTTCTCATGCCTTAAATCAATTTCAGCATGATGATAGAAGCCCTTATAACTTAGCTTCTTTAATTAATCTCATGCCTTAATCATCTCAGAAGTCCTTAACCCAATTTTCTATTATCTCTTATCATCAGTTAGCTGAAACTTAGCTAACGTGTTTCATCATTTTCAAAGACGTAATCATTCTCTAAGATGGTCTCTACTCAGAGTAGCAAATTCTTTGCTACGTTTAATATCAGACTGCCAGTTAAGATAGGAGAGTATCTTCTCCTGAAAGTTTCCATACCTTTCACATCTTTTCATTTCATCTGGCTTATTATTGAGACCTTCTATTTATTTTATTTTTACTTCAGTCTTAACTATATATGTTTTTTTTCCAGAAGTACTCACATCCTTAGCACCCACATCTGGAGCTATCAATGGTTCAAGTCTCTGTCTTTCTTACATTACAACTTTGCCACAAACTCATAAGCTGTGCATTTCGTTGTTGTTGGGTAGTTATTAGCCATATATAAGCTATGTAATTTATTATCACTGGATTACATCCAGTTCTTTTTCTTTTAGCCTTCTAATCCTTTCGTGATCAACAAGTTTCATTATTAATCTTGACTATTCTTTTCCAAATCTGGAATTCACCGACACATGTGATTCTCAGTCAAGATAACATATTGGATTAGGCTCAACATAATAGGACTACCCATATGTATACCCATACAAACAATCATAATATCAAAATGCTTTTAATCTTTTAGGCTTTTAATCCTAAACTTGGCTCTGATACCAATATTGTCACGACACCCCTGACGTAGGCTGACGTCATGACCGGCACAATGTATTATACACTGTACATTCCCATATACAGTATATAATACACTGTCAACCTCAACGGACATTCACACTCATTCCCAAAATACCACAAATCAAATCAAATCAAATATATATATAGATGATCATTCCACTCACATTCATTCCATTCATTCCACAAATTAAATTCTCACCTGATAAATATCTATGATCATCTCAATCCATCATCCCAAGCATTATATAATATTATCACACAACCCATCTAGGTAATAGTATATTTATAGTATGTGATAATTATACATATCAAAATAACAAACATATAACCTATTTCCTCCAAGCATACATACACATACCAGACGAAGGCTCACGTGATTATCACTCACGGATTTTTCCTTTTCCCTTCGACTCAATACCTGAAATATTGGAGGAAATGGAGTGAGCAAACAACAGCTCAGTGAATATAGTTCTTGACATGACAATCGCATGCATTTTAGGAAACATGGCATATCAAATCGATTTAAAACATTTCAAAAGCACATATGCACCATTCATCAAAATAATATACATGCACACAATATATAGTTGATGCTCATTCATAAATATTTTACCATCTCCCTCTCATTACCCAATTCACAGTCATTTCAAGGATCGCAACCCTTGTTAGGACAGACCTACTGACAATGAGGACTCGCAAAACCTCATCCGGGTCTAATTCCTAACGAAATGACATTATTATAAGCTCCAATTTCTAAAATCAGTTTGCATGATCACTAAAACTCAATGCATTACATAAACATGCATACAATCAAACAGTTTATATGTGTACAATGCCATACAAGAACCAAATCAAGAAAACTATACTCACAGTGGTTACACGGGGTTTCTAAGTCAAATCGAGCAACAATAAACGTCCATAATTGCTTCCTCAAGAGTATTTATCCATGCACTTGAGCTCTCAATTTAAACACTGAAATGAATCATAGATTATCATGGGAATCACCATTTCAACTCATTGTTCACATCATAGTACTATTCACATCATTGTTCACGTCGTCACTATTCATTCGAAAGATGTAAATTGTTACTAAAATTGTCAAACGGTCTCCAAAAATCATGAACTTAGCATCGATGGACTCGCAACAGTCCATTCTACCATTCTATAGCCTTAAACTGGAGTTTCATTGGGAATGGTCTCCAATCTACAGCCATAAAAGTTCCAAATGAACACAAAAATTCAATCTAACCACATATTCGGGGTCCCGACAGTCCAGGGAGTGTTTTTTTATCTTTCTAGCGGATTGTCATTCACATTGGGTCAAAACCCCAATTTCTGAAAACGTCGTAAAACGTCTCCCACAGCAAAAATTACTCCGCTAGAATCGTCATACACTAGTTAAAGATCAATTTCACGAAGAAATAGAGTGAAAATCACTTACCGCGGGTCCGAATTTGATGCGAATCCCGCGTTTTCCCTTTTTCTTCTTCTCCTTCTTCTCTCTGTCCGTTCGTTCTGCAACTTCTTTCCTTTTTTTTCCATATGAGTACTATTTACGGTACTGTTCGGTAAACAGGACCCACAAATGAACATTACCCCGCAAAATATATTTTTATTTTATTTTTTTCTTACTTCATTCCTCCTCTTCTTCTTCTATACACTCAATCCACATTAGACATACACGTGTAATCACATTCCGAACTCACTTTTGACATGTTCACGTTCATTTGACACATGTACACATGGATTTAAAGGTACTTATACGTGTATTATACTCTTCAGTGTACGTATAAATTAACCAAATACATTGATTAAAAGCATGGGGTGTTACAAGTAGTCTTAGAACGCTCTGATCCGTACGACTTTCGTGACACCAACCTGATAGGGCTAGGTTTTCCTGCCACAACTCATTTTGACAATATCGACCTGTATGAGGTAGGTTTCGTAGAACTCAGCATTTCCGGAAGAGCCAACTTGATCCTGGAGAACACCGAGCATTGACTTTTCTTGGCGTCTAACGAGTGACGCAAGTCTTTAGCAAATAAAGACCTATGATTTGCTTTCGGAGGTTGTTTCCCCAATACCGACCTCTTCTTCGAGGTTACACTTCGGCACCTACTCTCTTCCCCCTTCTGAGGTAGAAGGCTAGGATGTGGTAGGTGGCTATGAAGTGGTCGTAGGGGGAGTACCTCCCTTAACACCCGTTGCTGCTCCAAGACGTTTTGAGACATTTTCTCCAAGTTCCTCTCTATGGCAGTCAACCTTGATTTTTGAGCAGAGTTCTTTGACTTTTTTTTGTGGTCTTCCCCTTTGTTTTTGGGGTGCCACCTGTATGGCGACGGGCTCCACCTCAATTGGTATTTCTGCTTGCTGACTCATGATGGCAGAGTTGTTTATGACTTGCAATGTCGATCCCCACAGACAGCGCCAAATGTTGGTGCAAGATTTGACCAACACTAATACACGATGAGGTGGAGGGAAGATGTTGATATGGAACTCGTCGATGTGCTGGAGAGATCACCAGAGGTTGATTATCTAAGAAAAGAAACACCGGTGTGGTGTCGGCCAAAGACCCTCCGATGCCTAAGTTAGTTCAGAGCTCTGTAGAGTTAATGGTATTGAACTAGGTCGAGAGTTGATTACCTTCCTTTTAGGGGTTATGATCTTTCTTATAGAAAAGGCTCAAGGTTTTTGGCCTTGTAGTAGAGTTGTTGTAGAATTAGGAATCAAACTTGTGCTGAAAGAGCACATTTGATTCCTAGTAGAATTAGGAAGATCTGGTGCGATCCTTATGGGATTAGGATGACTTAGTAGCCTCATAGTCGAACTAGTAGAGCTTCAGGCCTATTCACAGTCGAATAAGGATTAAATCCCGAACTTATCGCAGTGAATCACGCCTTATCCGTATCTGAAGCTGCGTTCAGTCGTCATCTGTTTCGGAGTCGTAGACCTCGTCAGATGGGTATGCCGATCTGGAGTCTTCCATTCTGTCTGCTTGTAAGCAAAGATATGATCGAAAAACATGTCGGTAGCATTTGGCCAGCATGACACATCGTGTCCTCCCTGGCTGATGTTGTCGTTTAATAGTTACTGACCTGTCATCCAGGTTGGTATTCAAACCCGCCGACTTGGAGCTTTCTCATGTTGATCTGGTCATTATGACGGATAATATGTCGTATAGGCCGGTAAGACTGATCTGTGTACATGGCTGAGTAGATCCGTATTCTTTATTTAGGCGTGGCTGACATGTCTTATGCTTGGTATATAGTTCAACAATTATTATTATTATTATTTGAACTCAAAGTACTGGAGATTAATTTTAAAATCCCTTACATTATCAAATAGGCCCTTTGATATATATATATATATATGTAGAAAATTTTCAATAATTACTTATAAGGGTGGCAAAAATTACAGGTATGAGTACGGACAATGCCTCATACGCAAGTGTTCGTCTGTATCCGTATGTTTTAAAAATCGGATAACCGGATTTTGTCCATACCCGCATGTTTTAAAAAAAAATATAGTGGTAAAGTATGCTTTTTCAATAAACAAATAGAAATCTCGTGCCAATAGTGATGAAGAATAAAGAAGAGCAAGAATATAACAAGAAAAAAATATATTTAATAAGAAATATGTGTTAAAAAAGATTTAATTGAGCTAGGGCACACACTAATTAAAATAGGGATACACGAGATATACCCTTTGTATTAAGTAAGAAACCAACATCTGATTTTTTTAACCTATATATGTTTGGACTTGGCCTGAGTATTAAAAACTCTTGTCCGAATCCGTTTTAAAGCGGACTGGACAAAAGCGAATAAACGGATCTTTCCACCACTAATTACTTAAGTCTTAGATCCTTATGTATTATTAATTAAGCAGGGAGAAGCCCGAAATGAAAACTACTCTTTTGTCACATTAGAAAACTCAAAAAATAAATAATAAAAAGGACAAAAGAAAAAGGAGGGGTCTACCGACCTATTACCATCAAAATTGCATACAACTTTAAAAATTAGGGAGAGTTAGATTATTGTATGGAGTAATAAGAGTAGGGGTGGAGCATGAAATGTGGGGGTTTCACGTGAGTCCACCCAACCGTGTCTTCAACTTGCGTGGGGCCAGTGGTCACCTCCGCTTCACACCTCACATGCATGCTCTTTCTTACCTTTTCTCTCAACAGCTCCTCTTTCTGCTGATCATGATAAGCTTGGGGAACGATTCATGTCGGAGGTTATATAGGCAACAGGTTCAGGTCACTCCACGTGGCAAAGATCCTGTGGGTTGATCCACATGCATGCTCTCTTCTTAGCTTTTCTCTCTTCGTCTCCTTCTTTCTACTGATCATGATAAGCTTGGGGAACGATTCATGTCGGAGGTTATATAGTCAACAGGTTCATGTCACTCCACGTGGCAAAGATCTTGTCGGTTGATCCGCATGATCTGTTCACAGATACGTTTTTGGATTTTTTGTCCTTCAATGATCGATAATGGAGAAAAGCAAGTGTTGAGAAGCCCGGGTTTATCTCCGTCTTTTTCGTTCCTTGAATCCATGCCATCCAAACAATTAATATCTGATTTTTCTTAACTAAATTGAAGGAAAATAATAATAATGATACATCCATACATATATATATATATATATATATATATATATATATATATATAGAGAGGAATTAATTAAAGAGGAAGGAATGTCTTTATCTGGGGTAGGGATATCAGGGAACCGCTTTGCTGCGTAGTTCAGACTTTGGGGTCAAGTTATTAACGTGCTTCCTCTTAATTATAAACCAAGGTCTGTAAAGAACCGCCCATGTTAATCAAACCACATAGATCATTGAGAAATAAAAATCTCACATGCATCCATGTGCATACAAATAGCTAGGGGTGGCCCATCATTTATTTATTTATCTCTCCCCAATTAATTGCCCTTTTTGTACAATTCGGGTTTCAATGTATACTTAGCTAGTTTATGTGTACGTGAGTTTCACATTTATATTATTTATTACTAGAATTTTAAAATAAAATTATGTTTTTTTAAAGAAAATGCATTGGCTTTTTAAAGAATAAAGATGAATAAGTTTTTTTTTTATCTATTTAAAATGAGAATAAGGGTAGAAAATGATGACAGGTTATAAATGAGAATGATAAATTTAAAAATATTTATTGTTGGACCATATACCGATCAGTCATATTAATCTGGCTCGGTAAGACGTAGCATATGTCTGGCGAAAGAATATTGATCGGCATACCGACTTGTAGTGATCTCCGACTCCGGGAAGAATGACGATGGAATGCTCGATCAGATAGAGATAGGGCGTGATCCATTGCGACAAGTTCGGGATTTACTCCTAATCTAACTCTGATAAAGCCAGATACTCTACTAGTTCTACTAGAAGGCTGATAAGTTATCCTAATCTTATGAGGATCAGACCAAATCCTACCATGAATCAGATATGCACTCCTAGTACAAGTTGGATTCCTGATTCTATAACAACACTACGATAAGGCCAAAGACCTCAACCCCTCTCTATAAAAAGACTATCACCCCTAAGGGGGAAGGTAAGCAACTCTAAGCCATTCTCGATTGAGTTCAATATTACGCAGCTCTGAACTAACTTAGGCATCGGAGGGTCTTTGGCCGACACCACACCGGTGTTCCTTACAATAGCCTATTCTCTCTCGTTTCCTCCCTTTTCAGATAACCAACCTCCGACGATTTCTCCACCACTCCAACGAGTTTCAGATCAGCATCTTACTTCCACCTCATCGTCTACTGCTATTGGTCAAATCTTGCACCAACATTTGGAACCGTCTGTGGTAAACTACATTACAAGTCAAGAACAGCTCTGCCGTCATGAGTCAAGAGGCAGAAATACTAGTTGAGGTGGAAAACGCGCCACGCCGGCGACATCCCAAAAACAAAGGGGGAGACCACCGAAAAAATAGTTAAAGAGTTTTGCTCAGAAATTGAGGTTGACAGCTATAGAGAAGAACCTGGAAAAGATGACTCAAAACATCCTGGAACAGCAACGAATGTTGAGGGAGGTACTCCCCCTACAACCATTTCATAGCCACCTACCACGTCCTAGCCCTCAGCCCCAAAGGGAAGAGGAGAGTGGGTGTCGAAGTGTGACCTCGAAAAAGAGGTCAGTACCGGGAAAATCCCCTTCTAATTGTAAGTCTTTATCTGCTAAAGACTTGCGTTACTCGATGAACGCCAAAAAAAATCACAGCTCGATTTTTACTAGGATCAGTCGGCTCTCCAAAGATCGACGAAACCAGCCTCACACAGGTCGGTATTAGAGAAAGGAGCTGTGGCAGGAAAGCTTGGTTCAAAGAGATAGGTACCGAGGAGGCTGGACCAATTGGAACACTCTGAAGCTACCAGGTCCGCACCTCGACACTACCACGAGTATAAGGAACTCCCTTCTCTTTTTATTGAGGATATACTTCAGACACCACTCCCGAAGAACGTCAAGACCGCAAATGTCAGGACGTACAAAGGGAAGGTAGACCCCGGAGAGCACATTGAGAACTACAAGTCCTGGATGGAATTTAAGGGCTACGATGACACTACTATGTCCTAGGACTTCCAGATCACTTTCGGCGGTCCTGCTCGGAAGTGGTACCGAAAACTCAAAACCGGCTCTATATATTCTTTTGGGCACTTAGCTCACAAGTTTATGAACCACTTCACTGGGAAGAAGGAAAGGGAAAAACCCATGAACAATTTTCTCGGCATCAAGCAAAAGAAAGGTGAAACCCTGAAGGAGTACCTCGATCGCTTCGACGATGTACGAGTCGACGTAGATGATTGCGATGGTAAAACGACAATCACCGCCTTCCTCGCAGGATTAAGGCTTGGGAAGTTCCAATATTCCCTTGGAAAAAAGAAGACCCAAACCTATGAAGAGATCCTCGACCGAGCAGAAAAATACATCAATGCCGATGAGCAAACTAATGCAAAACAAGTGGCAGATGAGTCCATGAAAAGCTCGAAAAAAGAGAACAAAAGGAAAAAAGAATATGACTCGAAGGAGGACAACAGAGGCGGGAAAAGACCGAATGGTGGCAGTCGAGATCAGAGGAGTATCGAAGTACCTCAAAACGTGTACTCCAACTACTCGCCTCTTACTGCTTCACGAGAGCAGGTCATCCTCAAGATCCAGAACATAGAGTACATTCGATGGCCCCGAAAGTTAAAAACGTCCGCGGAACAACAGCATAAGAAGAAGTATTGTCGGTACCATCGAAACCACGGTCACAATACCGACCAGTGCTATGATCTCAAACAAGAGATTAAAACGCTAATCCGCAAAGGTCATCTAAGGGAGTTCGTGAAAAATTCCAATCAGCAAAGGACTCCAAAAGACAACCAAACTGGGCCAGTGGGCAAGATAAGAACAATTTTTGGTGGAGATCATATATGTACCTCGAACCGGGCTATGAAGGTATATGTCAGGGAATCAAGGTCAAAAGTCATGAACCTCGGGTACCGACCTGAGAAACAGAAGCGGGTCGACTTCGCGATTACCTTCACCGAGGAGGAAGCTCAAGATATACTTCGACCACATGCCAACGCATTAGTCGTCACGATGACCGTGGCTAACAACAAAATCAGTAGAATGCTGGTCGATAATGGTGGCTCGGCAGATATCCTCTACTGGTCAGCGTTCGAGAAACTATGACTGACCAAAGATCAGTTGAGCCCTGCAGATATGCCTCTGATCGACTTCACCGGAAACAACATTATGCCCGAAGGACAGATAACTTTACCAGTAACGGCCTATGACTCTGAGCACAAAATCATGGTCATGACTAGTTTTTTGGTGGTAAAGTGTCCTACCATCTACAACACCATCATAGGACGACCACTCCTCAATAACCTGAGGGCGGTTGTATCAACCTATCATCTGGCTCTGAAGTTCCATGCAAAGCGAGGCGTTGGAGTAGTATGGGGTAGCCAGAAAGAGTCACGGGACTGCTATGTCACGGTTGTGAAAAAGAAAATAGGACATGAGGAAAGTCTCAAGTCTACAGAGAAGCAATTAATGCTCTTAGAGCATCCGGCCGGCTCTGACCTCGACCCTAAGGAAGAGGTGTCAGGGCTCGAACCTCAGGATGAATGGGCTGAGGTGAAGATCCGGCCAGGACTGTCAAGGTCAGTACGGGAATGAGCCCCCTCCCTCACCTATCACCTAGTCGGCATCTTACGGGAACACAGAGACATTTTTGCTTGGTCCCATGAAGACATGCCTGGAATACCGACCAGCGTGATGGTACACCGCCTGAACTTCGACCTGGAGGCAAGGCTGGTCCGACAAAAAAAAGGGCTCTCAGTTCCAACCGAGCTCAAGTTCTACGGGAAAAGGTAGACAAGTTATTGACGATCGGTTTCATCAAAGAAGTACTACATCCCGATTGGCTGGCCAACGTAGTGATGGTCAAGAAATCCAATGGGAAGTAGAGAACATGCGTCGACTTTACTGATCTGAACAAAGCCTGCCCAAAAGATAGCTTCCCGTTGCCTCCCATCGACCAACTGGTAGATGGGACTGCAAGTCACGAGCTGCTGAGCATCATGGACGCATATTCAGGGTACAACCAGATCGTACTGAGCCGCAGAGATGAAGAGAAGACAACCTTCATTACAGACCGAGGTCTGTATTGTTACAAGGTGATGCCTTTCGGCTTGAAAAATGTGAGGCTACTTATCAGAGGCTGGTCAACAGCATGTTCGCAGGCAAAATTAGAGTAAACATGAAAGTCTACGTCGACAATATGTTTGTCAAAAGCATGGAATCTGCAGCTCATCCTAAAGACCTGTCAAAGGTATTTACGATACTGAGAAAGTGTCACATGAATCTTAACCCGACGAGATGCACATTTGGAGTGAGCTCTGGTAAATTCCTGGGACTCCTCATTAAATCAGAAGGGAAGCGAAGCCAACCCTGACAAGATCCATGCTCTAGTTGACATGCGGGCACCCCGCACAGTGAAGGAACTTGCTCTCAGCTAGGGGGCAAAAAAGCTGGCCGTCCATTGCGAGTCCCAGCTCTTCTCTGGACAGGTCACTTTTGAGTATCAGGCGAAGGATGACAGAATGCAAGCATATCTGAAAGAAACAATGGCCCTGCTAGGAATGTTTAAGGAGTATGAACTAATGCAGGTCCTGAGAACAGAAAATACCTTAACCGATGCACTTTCCAAGTTGGCCTTATTCTCGGAGACCGAGCTCATAATCCAGGTCCCGGTGGAATTCCTACCCGAAAGGAGTATCGACCAATAGGTTGGCACACTGAGCCAGAACCCATCGTGGATGTACCCAATCGAAGATTTCATACGAAATGGAAACCTCATAGAGGATAACATCAAAACAAGGAAAGTGCAAAGACAAGCTGTTAGATATTCCATAATAGACGATCAGCTCTATAGGCGCAGCTTCTCTATGCCTTATTTAAGATGCCTGCGGGAGGAGGAGACACGACTAGTTCTGGAGGAGATTCATGCAGGTGCATGTGGTAACCATTTTGGTGGGAGGACTCTCGCATACAAGGACCTCACCAGGGCTATTATTGGCCAACAATCCATAAAGACGCCATAAGGATAGCTCGAAAGTGCGACAGTTGCCAAAGACATGGAGCAAACATCCGAGCTCCAGCGAAAAATCTTTCTCCAATGCAGGGCCCATGGCCTTTTACTCAGTAGGGGGTGGACCTGATAGGACCTCTACCGACCTTTAAAGGTTAGGTCAAGTTTGCAATTGTAGCTGTTGATTATTTTACCAAGTGGGCAGAGGTCGAACCGTTAGCAACAATTACTGAGCAGAAGACCACACGCTTCATCTGGAAATCGATTGTGTGCCGTTTTGGTGTCCCATACGCCATCATATCCGATAACGGCAAACAATTCGATAATGCAAGGTTCTGATTATTTTATGAAGACCTCCAACCCATCCTCAAGCTAATGGTTAGGTAGAAGCCGTGAACAAGATTATAAATCACACACTGAAGGCCATGCTCGAGGAAAAGAAAATAGTGTGAGCTGAGGACATGCCTCAAGTCCTCTGGTCATACTGCACCACCTCCCGAACAGCCACAAGAGAAACACCATTCTCCATAATGTTCGAATGGAGGTCGTAATACCAGTGAAAGTCGGGATACCGACCTTGAGGACGTCTTACTTCGACGAAGTCAGGAACATGGAAGCTCAGCTCACCGACCTGGATCTACTTGAAGAAAAAAGGGAACAGGCACAGCTCAAGCTAACGACATTCCAGCAGAGGATCTCGAAGTACTACAACGCCAAGGTGAAGCATAGAAGCTTCAAAGTTGGTGACCTAGTGTTAAAGAAGGTCATGCTGAACATGCGTGAGGTTGGAGTAGGCGCCCTCGATCCCAACTGGGAAGAACCTTAAAAGATCACAGCGGTACTTCGCACTGGGGTGTACGAGCTCGAAGACCTGACTGGGAGAAGAATTCCTAAGCCATGGAATGTCGAGCACCTCAAGAAGTATTACCAGTAGGCTTTAGCAGCAGTAGTAGCAGTTCATTAGCTATGTTACAGTATTTGTCGAGGTTTTAGTTACCTCTAGTTTTATTTTTAGCTTTCTACAAGTGTTTTTTCGATATTTTTCTACAATAACCATGAGTTTTCCTTCTACAAATCAGCATCTACGATCTACAATTAAAAGTGCCTTGGGGCTACCGACCAGATTGGAAGCCACTGAGAAGAAGGGCCCCGACCCTAGAAAGCCTTGGGGGTACCAAGCTCTAGCTACGTACCTACCGAAAATATGACCAAGGTCAAAAGTGCCTTGGGGTACTGCCCATAAATGCCTGGAAGCGGCGATCAAACCGCTACCGAGAAGAGAACCTAATTGTTCAGAGCTCAAAAAGGAGTCAAACGCTGCCTATGAACCTCATTCACAACGAAAACTTAAAAAAATTAAGTAAAGAGGTCGACAGAAAAAAGATCCACCGATTACATGACCCAGCAAATACTTAGAGAAATTACGTAAAGAAACCGGCATAAAACGAAGACAAACTCTTTGGAAAAAGTTAAGTACAAAAGAATGCAAGAACATCAGGTCTGATCAAATTGGGCATTTCATTGATGTGGAAGCAGGGTACAAACAATAACAGAGGATTACTGGGGCACGCAGGCCCCGTACAAAAAACATAGCCGAAACTAAAAGAAATAATCTAAGACTCTGGACCAACCGAATGGTACAGGATCTCAGTCAAGTTGACTGGCTCGTCCTCATCGTCAGCTCGGTGTGTCTTTTCCTCTGAATCGATTGTTTGAGGCTACTTGGAAGATGTCTCCGGAACCGCGGGTGTAGCACCCTGGTCTTCAGCCTCAGCCTTCTCTTCCTACTCTGGTACCTCTCCAGTTGTCGAGCTGGCCCACCTGTCGAAGCCCTTCTAATCCACCGAGTCGACATCCCGAGCTACAACCTTGGATTTCCAGATTACCGAGGTAGTCTGAGCCTCTTTCACCGCGTCTTGAAATTTGACGTAGGGATTTTTGATACGGCGGAAGTCGTATATGTGCTAAGCACCAGCCTGCAAAGGCCAAAAAGAATAAGTCAATGACTACAAAAGAAGAACACATCGGCAACAAAATGAATTAAATAAGCGGGCTCACCTCCACTGACTTCATAAAGGCATCAGTCATGCCCTCGAACATGTTTTCATTCTTCTTCACTTTCAAGAAGGCATTGGGGACACTGACCTGACAGTTGTCGATGTTCAGGTTGATGTCCCCAATCTTGGTGACGAGATGCTCATCTTTCCCAAATTTCCCCTTCTTGGCAACCCCCTGCTCGGTAGGAGCAGAAGACTTCGATTTGGCACCCACCGACCTAGTCTCCCTAGCAGGAGTAGTCACCTCCTCAGAGGAAGACACTGGGGTTTTTCCCTTCGAGGCCAGAGTCTTTTTTGGGGCGCTGCTCGGTGATCTACTTGCAAGCCCCTGAGCGGCAGTTGCTCGCTCAACAGACAAGTTTTTTAGCGTGGACAGGTCGATAGTATACTGACCAGCAGCACCTCTCTTCGGCGCCATCTCCTCAGAATTGTCTGTTTTTCTCTTCTTTCCTTTCTTGGTGGAAGAACCGGAAGCAGAGAAACCTGCATTATTAACACAATGTCTCAGCTCGGAAACTACAAAATTGGTCGGTACAAAATCAACACATAGTTAGTTAAACTTACGTCCTAAGAAGACTTTCTGTTGTTTGATAATACCAGCTCGATATAGCCTCTCAGGAGTCAGAATTATTTTGTACCGTCGATCTATAAAGGGTGGCCGATATATTTCGTCAACACGAGAGAAGTCAAAATTTTCGTCTCTACTCGGTTTTTCCCAAGTACCTATCAAGAACAACAAAAAATATGAGTCTCTACCGAGCAAGAATGAGATAAGAATTAAAAATAAGGTATGGAGGAAAGCTCGGTACCTGGTTTCCCGAAAGTGGCCGGTACGTAAGCTTTCTCCGCCCAAATCCCTGATGTAAAAAACCACTTGTTTTTCTAGAATCTATTGGAAGTGGGGTTCTCGGTGATCAGGGGTTGGACTTCCTCGGCACCCTGATGAGCCAACGCATAACATCACATGCTACATCTCGGGTGGGATTTTAGTCGGTACACGAGGAAAAAGTCTTGAAAGTCAAATTCTGTCCATTTTCTCTCATTCCATAGCGCAAGGCAGCTCAGAATAGCCCTCCACACGTTGGGATTGAGCTGAGCAGGGGCAACCCTTATATGGCCGAGCAAGCGACATATGGATATCTCGAGAAGCAGGGTTAATCCATCCTCAAAGAGGTTGGTGTACAGGGCAACCTCTCCTCTATTAGGGTGAATGGCTCGGTCCCCAAGAGTAGGTGTATATTGACCTCCTTCCTCAACTGAGCAAGGTGATATTCCTTTATTTTGGACGGAACACGATCTATCGAGTAAAAGATTTCGCCCACCCCGGCGTCTTTCGGCTCAAGGGACAGGTGTACCCGACCTGATGTACTAGGCTCGGCAGTACCGAGCCTACTCTGGGATCTATCGACTAAAAGAGGTACAACATCGAGCACTTCATTGTCTTCCTCGGAGGAAGATAGGACTACTGCACTTCTTCCGACCTGGGGGTCAGACCTAACTCCTTCCTCTGGGAAGAGGTCCTCGTAGGAGACTTTAATAGAGGATGAAGAGGAAGCTCTCTAGTCGGTAGGAGGTTCTATGCTAGAGGAAGCTATCTAAACAACCTAAGGGAATGCCTACAAACTACAGACTACCTAGCAGAAAGACAAAGGAAGAGCTTTGAGTAAGGAGATATAACGCAAGTGCCGAAGATCAGAATAGCTGAGCAAGCGATTACCGATCTCTCAGAGCACAGTTGATGAATGAAGAGCAAATGACCAGTTTTCTATTTATAGGCAAATGACCTGTAAGGCGTAATTATTAGCACAAATCCCTAGGCAAAATCAACAGTCCACATTCAAATGACGTGCAGCGGCTGCCGTGCTGTCAGGCGGCTCAAGTCTGCACAGTTTTTGAAGCACAACTGTCACAAGCATTAAATGGCTCAGTATTTGGCGTCTCATCTAACCTCTAAGCAATTAGTCTTGCTCAGAGCTTGGGGGGTAACTGTTGGACCATATACCGAGCATAAGACACGTCAGCCATATTAATCTGGCCCGGTAAGACTTAACACGTTTGGTAGATATACCGACCTGTTATGTTCTTGACTGGCGAGATAGATTTCCTAACTTAGCACACAACCCGAGTCAATGGTCGTTCCTACCGACCAGGTGAATGTCACAGTCACAATAGATGGAAGGTCGGCAACAAAGGGTCTGCAAAGCCAGATCGACATCTCATATCGATGATTACCAACCTTATGACAGACCAAATCTTCATTATCAAGCCACTAGAGCGAGAGACTATAGATCGACATACCGACCTGTAGTGAACTCCGACTCCAAGACGAATGGCGACGGAATGCCCGATCATATAGGGATAGGGCATGATCCATTGTGACAAGTTCTGGATTTACTCCTAATCCGACTCTGATAAAGCCATATACTCTACCAGTTCTACTAGAAGGCTGATAAATCATCTTAATCCTATGAGTATCGGACCAATTCCTACCAGGAATCAGATATGCACTCCCAGTACAAGTTGGATTCCTGATTCTACAATAACACTACGACAAGGCCAAAGACTCCAAGCCCTTTCTATAAAAAGACCATCACCCCTAAGGGGGAAGGTAAGCAACTCTAAGCCATTATTGACTGAGTTCAGTATTACGCAGTTCTGAACTAACTTAGGCATCGGAGGGTCTTTGGCCGACACCACACCGGTGTTCCTTACGATAGCCTATTCTCTCTTGTTTCCTCCTTTTTCAGATAACCAACCTCCGACGATTTCTCTAGCACTCCGACAAATTCCTTATCAACATCTTACTTCCACCTCATCGTCTATTGGTGTTGGTCAAATCTTGCATTAACATCTATTAATATAGTAATTTAACATCCTAGCTTTTTATCCCCTGCTTAACCTATATTTCTACATTTTGTTATTTGATATTCTTCCAATTTATCCTTTTTCAGTTAGAGCTTTATTACCGTTTTATACCCTTCTTATTCCAAATAAATGAAAGACAACTCAACCTTCTATTCCATTAAAAGTTAATATTATTTAAAAGCACTAATTAGTAAATATATATACTCTACGCTCTAATCTCAATTGTGTTAATTTAAGAACCAAAAAAGTTGGCTACAATGTAAGAAAACAGTTGGAAAAATGTTGATCACTTAAAATGTTATATTACTCTACGCTAGTCTGAATTATGTCAATTCAAGAAATCACTACACTTAGCTTGGTGGTTAAGACATTTCCCCTTGTCCATAAGGTTTGGTCCAATTCTCCTAAAAGAATTGATTTGTCATGGTTGGTGGTTTGATAATAGTTATAGCTTTCTCCAAGCTTTGTGCTCAATATTGGACCCTTGTACCCTATATTGTGTTTTTAAGCCCACTTTGTCCCAACTTTCATATGCTTTGGAATGTGTTAAGACACGAAGGATCTAGTCTTCATTCCTCACGTTGCCCTTGTACCCTGTAAAGTTATAAGCTAAGAAAACAGTCGGAAAGATGTTTAATACTTAAATTATTATCTTACCCTTATGCCAAATAAATTATATTACAAAATTTAAAAATGATAGTAATAAAACTTTTACAAGAATATTCAAAAATGAAAAGTTATCACACTATGAGTGCTCTAACTTTTGACATTATAGCAATATAAATAAGTTAAAACCTTGGTGTTCATCTGTATTTAAATTTAGATAAAAATTAGGCAATTTAGTGTTAACGTGATCGAAGTACTGGTCCAAATATATTTAATTATATAAGTTTTACTTTAATTCGTTATTTTAGTTTTTAATGTTTAATATTTTCAATTTTGTTAACTTATAGTTGGGCTAAAACTAACCAAATATCTAATTTTTTTTATATAAAAAAAGGTCTTGTTGTCAGCCTATATATTCTTTGGAATATATAGATGTTAGTAGGATATATTTTCTAAAATGAAGAATTAACGTAATCTAAACTGAATTTGAAAATCGAATTAGACAAATGAAAATGCAAGATTGAAAATTATTAGTTTGGTACCGACATGATTGGAGTGTTAGACACCTGTACATGTAAGTTGATGGAAATTATTTAAATTTATTTTTTGGGTCTATGGGTAAGTGCATGAACGTGATTAATGAGGCAATCAAGTGTGATATTCATTTATGGCATCCGAAGAAATTCAATATATATATATATATATATATAGTTTAATCAATTGCTAGACCACGTACGAGATGTATATCTTGTCACCAATCATTGGAACCTTCGAAATCTACTTAATATATTGTGCTTTTTGAGAGAAAAAATTGCACTCTTCGGCAGCTGGAGAGCATGCAAACTCTAATTTTCAAACCAAAGCGCCTATGCGGCTATGCCACTGCCACACACTTTTTAAGCTTGTTTAACACATTAATTAATTAATTATGAGCCATGCCACCATAAAAATAAGAAATTAACGACGCCCCATCGGTTCATCATCATTATCATTAATATTAGTATTATTATAATTATTATTATTTAAATTTTCGCATCTTGCATCTAATGAATTTCTACCTCATAGAATTTTATTTTGTATCTTTCATCTAATGACTTCCACGCTTCTTAATTGGAGTAGGGTGTACTAGCTATTATGTTTATTGGTATCCCATCACCCTTGTATAGAAGGATTAAGTAGAAAGTAATTGTATGAAACTTTCTTATATATATATATAATGTAGAAAGTAATTATATATATATTAAAAGAAATAATATGTATATTTGGTTTTTTTCCTTTTTAAGTGAAAATATATTTTCTCAATTGATTCACGATGTAATATTTGTGTTGTTTATAAATGCATGTATAATTTCTAAACTCATATTTAATATGTCATTATATGGAAAATTAACTTTGAATTTATAGGTTGCAGTTCCTTTAAAATAAACGAAGTATAATCGGCAACAATTGATAGCCATTGGTAACAAGACAAACAGAGAGCTTTTTTCTACTTTTTCTTCTATCATTTTTTTAATACATTTCAGTTATTGTTGCACGGTGTAATTGGTATTTTCTTTCTAACAGTATATATATACTTAGGATATCGAGGTCAGCTTACGAGCGAATAATCCCTTAGGGCACACCCCAGTGAGGGAAGAGAGTAGCATTTCCTCAGTAAATGTGTAGGTGTCCACCACATGTAGTCCACCCCACCTAATGACGGGACTCGAACCCATGTCCTTATAAAACATGTTTCTTCGGTAGTTTCTAAAAGTAAATTTTTGACTTCAAGTTAATATAAGACATAATTTTGTAATCTATAATTGTTTTTTGTCAATCTTAATATCATTACTTATAGAATGGGTAACATACCAATTGTAAGTAATTAAGTTTAGAAGTTATAAATTGATCATAAAAATATGATAATTAAATATGAAGAATATTCAAAAGAATGAATTTACCAATTTTGAAAATTTTAAAATTTGAAGACTAAATAAATTTATAGTATTTCGAAAGTTAAAAAAATGATCCTGAATGGAATACCCAAAGTATGATTGAATTACCTATATATATATATATAATATACTTTGAATTTAATTTTTTAAAATCCTATAAAATTCATAAATTACAAAAGTAAACATGGTTTATTGTTATTAAATTACAGACAATGAAGTGAGGGAATTGAATTAAAATTTCCTAGAGGGTCATGAAAATAGATTGTGTGATTTCTCAATCATTTTCATATATCAGATGTTGAATTAATATTAATGTTTGGTTCCAACAAAAAAGCTTAGCTAATAATTCAATATTTTATAACCCAGTTTTTTTTTTTTAAAATAGAATAATTAAGGAGATACATCAAGAATAAATTTAAAAATCAGGGATCCAACTGAAGATAACTGTCATTACAAGAACATAATAAGCAAGAGTTTTTATATGAGATTATTTTCTATTTTAATATAAAGAAAACACATGCGCTGCACGTGCATCGATCTTCTCTATTATTAGATAAATGCCCTCAGCAATGTCTGATGTTAACATATCAAAAGAAATAGACAAGTTGCCTGATTTGATCCTCTTAGCTGTTCACAACACTACACATGGAGAGAACCAGAGAGTGACAGAAATCAGGGCCCCAAGTCATTTATTATTTGCAACCTTCTCTCAATTATATGGTTTTGGTGCTGATTTTATCGATCCTTCATGCATGGAAAGCTCCTTTGAGCCTTTAACTAATAGTATTAAAGAAAAAACTTAATTTCTAGTATTTAAATTTTAAGGTAGCATTGATAGGGCCCATAATATCGTAATTTTCCAATGAGAGTGAAAATAGAGTATTTTTTTATTTTTATTTTTATTTTTTTTAAAGAAGAAACAAAATAATATATATAAAAATTCAATTAAGACTCCAATGAGAGTGAAAATGGAGTATCTTATAAGATCATATATGTGATTACCAAACTCTTTTCAATGAGCAGATCAATTAAGTTTTTAATTATATTTATCAGCTGCATTAAATTTTTATGTACACTTTAAATGTCACTTTAGCATTTTTCTTTTAATTAATATTATTATAGTTATTCTTATTGATTTACTTATAATTAATTAATGCTTTGTGAAAGTCTTAAATTCAAAACTTACTACCCATACTAAAACAAAGTCTTACTGTCAGTGGCGAATCTAGCCCTTTGATCTTGGGATGGCGAAGAGAAAACATATAACATATCATAATTTATAAAGGGTTTTTCTAAAATGTTGGGAGGGGGAGCGAATTTTAATAATCTATCAAATTTTTTTTTTATAACATAGCATAGTTATATATGATTTTTCTAAAATGTTGGAGGGGGGGGGTCGCCCCCGAGGGATTCGCCGGGATTCGCCACTGCTTACCGCTAAGCATCTGACGTGGATGGCCATTGAGAACATCTCTTGCATAAGAAACTAAGGACTCATGATTATAAAACTCAGAGTTCCTTTGATTACCAAAACATAATAATAATAATCTATACTATTTATAAAGTTAATACTTCTTAACAACAGTGTGATGCTTTTATCATAATTTTAATAATATCCTTTTTAATCTATTAAAAAGTCTAATTTCTAACCTGTATTATTTTTTTGAAAGGAAAAGAGGGGGAATACCCAGCAAGAACAACTAGCACACTACATCTCGAACTTTCCTAGGCCAAGTAACCCCAGTTGCATCTTCCCTCAAAATATTGAATAACCCACGGGGAGGGGAAGACAGGATACACACTCCCCGATTGAACTTCAAAGCCTCAGTAGCCAAATAGTCTGCTGCTCTATTACCTTCTCTATAAATATGCTCAACTTGAACTATCCAATCTCTCTGAAGGAGTCTTCTACACTCATTTACCAAGTTGGAAAGGCTAAGCTGCGGCATACTGTTGCATTTTAACCAACCAGCCACCATAGCCGAATCTGTTTCGAAGACTATAGAACGATGACCCTCATCCCAAGCAAGACGTAGGCCATGAACAGCAGCCCATAATTCAGCTTCAGTTGCAGTACAAGACCCAATATTAGCCACAAACCCCCTCAACCACATACCACGATAGTCACGGAGAAGACCGCCACCCCCTGCTCGCGATGAAGCTTTCTTAAGACATCCATCAGTATTAAGCTTAGTCCAACCATGGTTGGGAGCACACCAGCCTACCATCTTCACCCTCTCTATCAGTCCAGCACCATGGACCGCCACTTTGGCTCGAAAAGCATGAATGATTTCAGCCACTTGCCCTTTAAGCCAAGCCATGCTATAGTCGAAGTGAAAACGAAGATTACGAAAAACTAAATCATTCCTCCATTTCCAAAGAGCCCACACGGCAACTGTAAAGTAGGAAGCCCAGTCATAGTCAACATTACAATCATTAACGCCAGCAAGATTATGAGCAAGCCAGTTTTGGAAATCCAAATTGCTCTGAAGATGATACTCAACTGGCGTTAAAAGGTATTTTTGGAATAACTAAGTCTAACTATTAACCCACCTTTTCAGTTTTTATTTTTTTTTCTATATTTGTTTTAACGGACACATGCAACCAATGAGACTTAATATTTTACACGCCTTTAAAATTAAAATAAAATAAATATAAATTATAAAATATAACTATCAATCACTTGTAACGCACGTGTATGTTCACTAATAATAATAATAATAATAATAATAATAATAATAATAATTTATACTATTATAATAAGAATACTTAATTAGGATAGTTGATGGCGAAACTTTTTCTCTACGTAAAATACCTTTGAAAAGTTTTGTTTTTATTTTTATTTTTCAAAAATCAATTTTATCGTCAATAGGACTAAAATAATAACTGCAATTAACTGATTTTAGTTTTTTCCTGCTCCCTACGTTTTAGGTTTTTTTAAGAAAAAAATATTTTTTAATTTATCTTTTTAAGTTCTAAGTTTTACTCCTAATTGCTTTCATTCATATTTTTACATAGTTTTAGCCATTTTGATATATTAAAAGACAAAACATATATGATTTTTTTCTAATAAAAATTACATTTTTTAATTATTTTTTAATAAAAGTTACGTATAGGGCGTGTCTACAAACACTAGCAATAATATTCTTAAAAAAAAATATTAGTAATAATAATATTAATAATTCTCTTCTTTCATTAAGTTTCATAATTATCCCATATGTAAATTAATCGATAAAATTAAAATGGGGACAATTGGTATATATTAATGATCATAAAGCGCCCTTTGTTGCTAAAACTAGAAGTATTATTAATAACTTTTCATTGAATTATTAGAGGGTTTAGGGATAGAAAATTTCAGCCTCCTTTCAATTATTAATTTATTGTTTCTTTCTATAATCAAGAAGCATCTTAGAGCGAACTAAAATGCAAGAACGTCGCCTTTAAAAAAAAAAATGGTAAGAACATCTTAATTTGCCAGATATATCCACAGTGCTTCGGCTCAATCATGGACATATGATGATGTGAAGATGGGATGAGCACATGGGTTTGGGTCCAGATCACTCTCATGGGGTCTCCAAATATATTAATTAATAATGCCTGATGGACTATCCATTTATTTAATTTATCCAGAAACTTCCGAGGCAATTAAATTCTCCAATATTAATATCCGCTATATATCTTTTCAATTATGATAATTAATCATTAGCAAAATATATAATATCTAAAGTATATAGAAATGATTCTCTACTTAATGATGATAATAATGTTAATCTTTGTCTTGTTTTCTCTTTGACTGAATTTTGTATTGTCCTAAAAACAAAAAACCTTTTCCTTGTTTAAGGTTTCCACATAATTACATGCATTAGTATTTGATCATGATTGTATAGATGATCCTTTTCTATTTTATTTTGTTTTGCTTTTGCTGGACACACTATGGATAATACCTATGCTAGAAGATCATAGAAAGTAACTCTTAATAATGTAAGTGATCACAAATAAAACATGCATGTTGGCACACTTACATATAAGGAAATTGTATATCTAAGATTCTTACCCTACCAATCTTAAAATGGTGATGGATTTAATTAGTTTATATAGTACGGTAAAACCACTATATAGTTATATTGTTGGGACCAAGTTAAATTTATTATTATGAGGAGGTTATAACTTAAAAGAATTGTACTTAAAAAAATTATTGTATAGTTTTAAAAAATAATACAATTTTAAAAAACTAGCATAGTTTTAAAAAATAGTGTGCATAAATTTATTTAGTGTTGGAAAGTGTTAAAAATATGAAAAGTCGTCGTAAAAGTCTAAAATTTTACAATCTCTTTAATGTTGTTCTCTCAATGTAAATTTTATAAATACATTGTAACACAACCCTTTAATCTCCAACTAAATCAAGTGATCTCTTTCCTTCTCCCTCTAGCAAATTAACCAGTGATCTTAAACCTTTAATGTAATATAGTTTTTGCAATATATAGTTAATTATTACTATGTAGAGGCAAATTTCTTTAAGATGAGACCTAGAAAAATTATAATTTATTACAATATAAAAATTATTCCTATTTATAATTGGCCCAAGTTGGGACCAAATTTTTTTATGATTATGTAGAGGTTATTCCTTTATAGAATATCACTATAGAGAGGTTTTACTGCTTCATTTTATTTGCATACATACATGCATACATATATATATATATATATATATATATATACATATACATAAAAGGTATGTTTTTGTATTTTGATATGATTATAAGGAGTAATGTTATACAAATAAGGACAAGGATATGTTAGAGTAAGAAGTTAAAAATTAAAAGGGTAGAATAGAAAAAGTTAACATTTGAAAAGTCTAAATTGGGGAACCGCTTATATATCACACCACTATCTATCTCTTTATTCAGTACTATTATTTATTTGTTTATTATGACTAGAATATTCTTGTCTAAAATTACTACATGAAACATAACTTTTTATTTTTGAAAATAAACAAACAGATATATTAATAAGGATCAAAAATAAAAGTTCAGCAACCGAAATGGAGTACCAACAATACTCAAGAAAAAACAATACAATAAAATCAAACAAATAACACTCCACAACCCCATCCCAACCCAACTCAAAACATGTAGTCTCCCCAATTCCTAACCCAATCATTAATGGAATAGTCCCTATTAATCTTAAAAGCCACAACCTACGAACTAGCCATAATAACGGCATCACACTACAAGCTCCATCGAAGATGTCGTGATTACATTCCATCCAAATCATCCACAATGTCGCAAGAATCGCAGATCTCATAATTTTGACTTGCCAGCTATTTAAACCACAAATATGAGTCATCGATAAACACTCCTCATACGTCTCGGGAATGGAAAACCAGTCACCTATCCTTGCTTGCCACTCCCCCCGAATCACCAAGGAGGAGTACCTAAAAAATAGATGATCAACATTATCTGCATTGTCAAGGCACAATGGATAGTAATGAGGGAGCAAAGAAATGTGAGGAAGTCTACTTTGAAGAGCATCACCAATGTTAAGCTTTTTATGTGACATGATCCACCCAAACATTTTAACCTTGGAAGGAGCATGAGCTTCTCAAATCGAAGGGGCCAAGGGGAAGGTGGTGGCTAAGGAGTCATCAATTAAGAAATGGAAAAAGGACTTCCTGGTGAAATGGCTAGTATGGTGGAGAGTCCACTTAAACCTATCATGACCTGAGGAAAAACGAGTTTAACTCAACAAGGATAGCAACATTACCAACTCAAAGTGTTGGCCAACAGTGAGATTGTTTGGAAAGGAAAGGTTCTACTTAATGGACTCATTATGATCATGGTTAGTAATAAAGTGGGCAATGGGGTAGTTAGGAAAAGGCAATGCATGGTAAAACTTAGGGAATAACTCAGCTATTAAGGTCTCACTTACCCAACGATTTTTCCAAAATTTGAAAGTACACCCATCCCCTGTTGGCCTAAATGTGTCCGAGAGGGGGGTGAATTGGACACTTAGTAGATTTTAACCTTTCTTTAAAATGTATGAAGTAATGAAAGCAGATTAAACAAGTATGGTAAATCAAACACAATATCAGTAAGACACACAAGATTTAGAGTGGTTCGGCCTCCCCTACATCCACTATCTAACCTCCTCAGTTAGGATTTGTCCAAACTCCACTAAGGATCTTCTTATGGCTGAAGACCAAACCGTTATACCTTCTTAATTTACAAGCTTGAGAATAACCTTTTCTCAACTTTTGGGTGTGAGAATGACCGTTACAACTTCAACAACACTTGCTCTCAATCAGTGACTACCTAGTCACAACAACTAAGGTACAAGACGAGATATGATTCCCTTTACTTAGAATCAAAGTGATACTTACAAAGCTTTGGATTGAACCTTATGTTTCCACAGATTCATTAAGATATGTATGATGAAGTTCAGCTGAAAAATCGGTTCAAAAAGCTTTCGCTTTCTCCAATGGATTTTTGAATAGATGTAGATGAAGATCAACTAATCCAAAAGACTTAACATATTTCAAAAAGATCGAAAGTTTAAAGCAGTGAGTAGAAAACTAACTTCCAAAAGTTTTGCACAAGTAAAAACTGTTAAATGTTTTGAAATAGGTTTTTAGTTTTCGTATTTGATAGATGTTTCTGATTTGCTCTAAGGCAACATATATATAAACAACAGTATCGCAATGAACTTGAAGTTAAGTAATTTTGGCTCACAAAGTTATTTCAAAAACAACGAACACATTTTTTCCTAAAAAAGATTTGATTCAGTTTGTGCAACTACGACAACAACACCTGAATCTTTTGATTAATCATGAGAATAAAATGTTTTGATAAAGTATTAGAACGTTCTGAAAAGATTCAAAAAGTTCTGAAAAAGATTTGCTAAGTTCTGAAAAGATTTTTCTGAAAAGTGCAGGTGTTAGCTTTGTAACAGTGTTGGATTAGTGTCTTGATTGGTCAATCAGCGTCCTGACGCATAATGTCAACTTTGTCATTTTGTTCCTTGAGGGCGCTCATGGACCATAAGCGTCCTGCTGAACTGAGAAGTGAGGGCGCTACAAGAATGTAAGCATCTTGACTTGCTTAACAATTAAAGACGACTAAAGTTGTGAGGGTGCTAATCAAAAGTTAGCGTCCTGACACGTTTTAAAACAAGTAAAACATAAGGGTGTTGCAAAGGTTATGAGTGTCCTGATGTTTTTAACGTGTTAAAATTCGTAAAACTATAAGTACGTTGAAAAACGATCAACGTCTTGAGAGTTACTAAGTTGGTTCTTAAGTTAAGCGCTCATGTTCAAGTAGCGTCCTGAAAGTTTTCCAACATATAACTGTCAGCGTCCTTAAAGATTTAAATCATTAAAAACTCGAAAAACAATTAGCAGGCTAATATTGAATCAGCGTCCTGACAAGTTAATTGGCTGACTCAATGAGGGCGCTACTAATGAAGTAAGCTTCCTGATGGATATGAACGCTACAACCTTGAACTTTATCAGCGTTCTGACTTACCAAGTCCAGGAGGGTGCTGCTGAGACATTTAGCGTTCTGAAAAACATATTAACATCCTGATGGACATTTAAAAATTTTCCATTTAAAATTTGATAAACACTAATTAAGTCTTGGTACTTTCAGATCAAACATAAAAAATTCAATGTAAATGATTGAAAATCAACTCGAATAAATCATGTAATCATGCATATTGCTGAATCATATGATAATAGATGTTCTACAACCTAAACACACTCTAATCCTATAAAAATATGTCTTCAAACGATCATGGCCTTCAAATAGGTCTTGATAGCACTTTCACCATGCATCATTGAATCATCGAATCGTCGAAACCTTCATGTAAGATTAAATGTGTCATGCATACAATATTATTATAAACAGAATGTGGTTTGTAATAATCAAAATATTGTTCATATAAGGGACATATTCTTGTAAGGGACATGATGATAATTGGTTCAACAATCTCCCCATTTTTTATGATTTCAAACACATTACTATAGGCTTTGAAGCAAGCTCACATAATGCATGCAATGCAATGATAATATTATGTATTACTGATACCAATGCAATGAGTTTACTGATACTAGTAATATATTGAGATAGTTATTCTCCCACTTAGTTTATGAGTAATTATGATGCTTCAAAAATGTTACTTCTCCCCCTTTTTAAAACATCGAAAAGAGTAAAACATTACGAATTACTTCCCCTCCTTAATAGAGATAAGCATCAAAATATCATAAATCAGTCTCAAAGAACATGTCAAGCTTTCTTCGAATGTGAACAAACTGGTCTTTAGGTAAGGCTTTAGTGAATATATTAGCTAGGAGTACCTTTGATTACCAATGAGAGACAATGTAACTTCTCCATTTTGCACATAATCCCGTAAAAAGTGATGTCTTATTTGAATATGTTTAGTTCAGGAGTGCAATACATGATTTTTGGATATGTTTATAACACTTGTATTGTCACAGAATTTCAACACATTCAACAAATATTTGATAATCTTGAAGATATTGTTTCATATACAATACTTGAAAACAACAACTTTCAGCTGCAACATACTCTGCTTCAGCTGTGGATAATGCAACTGAGTGTTGCTTCTTGCAAAACAAAGAAATCACAGAATTTTCAAGAAAGTGACAAAATTCGGAGATACTTTTAAATCAGTTAGACTGTCGGCATAATCGGAGTCTACATAACTTTTCAGGTCAAATGTAGTACCTTTGGAATACCAAATTCCTAAGTTTATTGTGTCATTTATGTATCTGAATATTCGTTTGACACATTTTAAATTAGATTCTTTGGGTTCTGATTGAAATCTTGCATAAAAATAGACATTGAACATAATGTTAGGTCTACTTGTTGTTAGGTACAATAGACTTCCAATCATACTTCTATAAAGTTTAGAATCAATCGGTTTCTCTTTTTCATCCTTATCTAAATTAATTGCTGAGTTACAAGGAGTATCAATTAATTTCAAATTATTCATTTGAAACTTTTTAACCATTTCCTTAGCATACTTTGTTTGGCTTATGAAGGTGTCTTTTGACATTTGCTTAATTTGCAAGCATAGAAAGTATGTAAGTTCTTCCATCATACCCATTTCAAATTCTTTTTGCATTAGTTTTGAAAACTCATCACACAACTCTTTGTTTGATGAACCAAAAATGATATCGTCCACATATATTTGAACAAATAAGCATATTGTCATTATGGTGTTCGATAAACAGAGTCGGAACAAGTTTTTCTTTTTAAAATTTATGATCTAAAAGAAATAAACCCAGTTTATCATACCAAGCTCTTGGAGCTTGTCTTAATCCATATAAGGCTTTTTGGAGTTTGAACACATAATTCGAGTCTTGAGCATCCACAAACTTGTTCCACATATACCTCTTCATTGATGTATCCATCTAGAAATGCACTATTTACATCCATTTGGTACAAGGAAAAATCCTTGTAACATGCATAAGCAAGTATCATCTTTATTGCCTCTAATCTTGTTACTAGGGCAAAGGCTTCTTCAAAGTCTATGCCTTCTTCTTGGTTGTACCCATGTGCAACCAATCTAGCCTTATTTCGAACAATGATACCTTGTTCATTCTTTTCGTTTCTAAAGATCCATTCGGTTCCTATAACTGATTGATGAAATGGTCTAGGGACTAGTTTCCAAATTTTGTTTCTTACAAAGTGTCCTAGCTCTTCTTTCATAGCAAGAATCCAGTTTTCATCTTTCAGTGCATCTTTCACTTTGATTGGTTCAAATTGTGATATAAGAGCAACAAACTTTTGATCTCTATGAATTGAAGCTCTAGTGGATACACCGTTTTGTGGATCTCATAATATTTGATCTTTGGATGGACCTTGAAGCAATCTAGAGTTTTTAGATGTTTCTAAAGGTTTTTCAGTCTCAAGATCTATGATCTTAGTTGTCTTGAGATCATTATCATCAAAGTTTAATCCTTAAGACTTTTCTTACTTTCACTTTCATCAAAATTTACATGAATGGATTCCTCTACAGTTTGAGTAGATTTGTTGTAAACTCTATAGGCTCTACTGTGAGAAGCGTATCCTAAAAATATTCTTATATCAAATTTAGGGTCATACTTGTCTAAATTGTCTCTATCATTAAGGATAAAACACTTACATCCAAATACTCGAAAGTAACTGATGTTAGGTGCTCTACCCTTCCATAGTTCATATGGAGTTTTGTTCAAGCTTTTCCTAATCAGTATTTTGTTCATTACATAGCAAGCTGTGTTAATAGCTTTTCCCCACAAACGATTTTCAGTGTTATACTCATTAAGCATTGTTCAATACATTTCTTTCAAAGTCACTATTCTTCCTTTCAACTACACCATTTTGTTGAGGTGTCCTAGGGGCTGATAGATGGTGAGTGTAACCTTGATTATTGTAGAATTCTTTAAGATTCTTATTAACAAATTCGCCTCCTCTATAACTTCTAATTATGTTGATTTTATGACCCCTTTCATTTTCAACTCTTTTACAAAATTTTATAAACAGTTCACATGCATCAAATTTATGAGCTAATAGAAATACCCATGTAAATTGAGTAAAGTCATTAACAATCACAAATACATAAGATTTACCACCTAAGCTTTGGGTCTTGGTTGGTCTGAAGAGATCCATGTGAATCAGTTCGAGAGCTCTAGTGGTAGACTGATGCCTCTTGCTCTTAAATGATGATAGGGTATGTTTGCCTAATTGACATGGTTCACACACCTTATCTTGTGAGTAAAATCCCTTTGGAATACCCTCGGCAAGATCATGTTTAACAATTCTTGATATGTTATCCATACTAACATGAGCAAGTCTCCTATGCCAAAGCCATGCATCATTACATCAAATATCACTTAAACATGTTCGTTTTGTTTCTCCATGTCATTAAGATTTGTATAATAAACATTCTTATGTCCAGATGTCATGAATGCAACAGTTTTATCTATATGTTTAACAATGCACCTATTTGCTTCAAATGAAATGTCATAACTTTTGTCACATAATTGACTTATGCTCAAGAGATTATGCTTCAGCCCTTTGACATAAAGTACATCAAATATGGATAGGAAATCGTTACCAATGATTCTGATGTCTTCAATATCACCTTTGTTGTCGTCTCCGAATGTGACCTTTCCTTCTTTCTTTTTTTCAAGGCTCAAAAGTTTGGATTTATCTCCAGTCATGTGCCTTAAGCAGATGCTGTCTAGATTCCATAGTTCTTCATTTTTGCTCATCTACACGACATAAAATACTTTTGACTTTGGTACCAATGCTACTTTGGGTTCATACATGTTAGCATCAGTAAGGACAGTCTTCAATCCATGCATTTTTTTTTCTTCCATTAAGACATTACATCTAAGCATGGTATGACCATCCCTATGACACTTAAGGCATTTCGGTCTTTTGGTCAATAAAGTGTTATACTCATTTTGCTTTGACCCGTGTGTGTAACCTAAGCCAACTTTATCAAATGCACATTTTTGTGATCTCAACATCATGTCAAATAATCTTTGACCATTGGTGAACTTGATCACAGTGCAGTTTAAGTCTTAATTTTCCTTTTTAAGTGTTTCATTTTCATTTTTTAGTTTCTCAACAACTTTCTTAAGTTGTTCATTGTCTAGAGACAATTCATCTAGTCCTTCTTGTTGAAACTCTATTTCCTCAAGAGCTTCTTCAAGACTCTGCTTGAGTTTTTCATTTTCTTAATATCTTTACTGAGTTTTAACTTAAGATCATGCACATGAATGTCAAAAGCATTAACTTCATCATCAGGTTTAGATTTTACCTCCGTGCTTGCCATTAAGCACCATGCAGCAGTGTGATCTGAATCGGGTTCATCCTCACTTGATCTTGAATCATCCCACGTGGCTTTTAGAACTTTCTTGTCCTTCCTTCTTGAACTTGTGTTCTTCTTATGTCTAGTGGGACACTCACTGTTTGCATGACCAGGTTTGTTACAGTCATAACAAATCAACTCTATAGGTTTTGGCTTGAGTTTCTTTCCTTTGTGGAATTTTGAGTATGAGCCACTCTTACCCTTTCTCCTAATCAACCTATTGAATTTTCTGGACAACATAGCCATGTCATCTTTTGAATCTGAGTCATTTTCAGAATCAGTTTCAACATTGAGGGCAATAGATTTCTTTTCTTTTTCCTCAACCTTTACTGGGCACATTTTATCTTTAATCTTCATTTCATGAACCATTAATGAACCACTATTGGTGCACCCAAGAGGGGGGTGAATTGGGTGTGATGGTCAATTTAAAGCTTTTCCAATGAATTATTGATATACATTGGTACACTGGAATTAAATGCACATACTAACCATGAAGTAAAGTGCATAACTTAAAGCACAATAGAATTTATAGTGGTTCGGCCAAGCCTACGTCCACTATCTAATCTCCCGATATGGATTTTCTCAATCCACTAATTGATTCTCTTACGGGTGAGAACCAAACCATTATACATGCCCTTTTACAGGTTCAAGGCAAACCTATCCTTTTGCAGGCTAAGGATGAACCTCATTTCCTTTTACCGGGAGGAGAAAAACCCATGTTCCTTTTACGGGATAAGGAAGAACCATTTTCTTTTACGGGATAAAGAAGATCCATTTCTCTTTTACAAGTTCAGAAATAACCTATCCTTTTACAGTTTAAGGACGAACCCATCCTTTTGTGAGGTAAGGATGAACCGGTTTTCCTACTTACAGGTGAGGATGAACCTTAACATGATTTCACCTTGAAATAATCAAGTGAACTACATTCACTTGTCCTAGTTGTTTCAATCCAGAAACACACCAACATTACAACACAAAATAATAATGTTGGTTCTAATTGAGTAGAACACTTTATAATTAAGCTCATATGCATAACATTACAAAGATGTATAAATTTGAATACGTAATGCTAAGAGACATACACTTACAGTCATTTACCTTTCAATGTTCGGTATAGCTCAAGTGCAGTTTTGAAAAGCGTGAATGATATGTAAATCAATTAAGTGCATCTTCAAAAATATTATGATACCGTTAACACATTGAAGTTGAAAATGCAGGACTAGTGTAAAACATAGACTCGGATAATTTTCACAATAGATAAAGTATATAGAGTGAAAACTTCTAGTTTTTTATTCAGTAGTTAACACAACTACTGATATAGTTCGATACAATACTTAAAATTGAAATCAAGTACAATTGTATCTCTCATGAACTATTTCTCAAATTCCTTCATCAGCTTGATTAATGTTAAGTATAAATCCAGGCTGAGAATTTGAATAGAAACCAGTTCAAATAGATTTTCAAAGATAGGATATAATTGAAGCTCAATATGAAAATCTTTTGACTAAGTAAAGTATCAGTGAAGAATACTTTGAAAACTTAGAACATTTGAAAACTTTTGAAAGATTGAGCAACGACTAACATTCAAAAAGTTTTTGGCACAATAAAAATTATCGACGAATTGTTTGATTCAAAGTGTTGGTACTTATAAACTTAGTAGATAATAGCCGTTAGACATTTGAAATTCAAAAACAATGTGAACGTTTACACACTACGGCTAGAATGTTATATGAAAATGGCAACTGCAATTTTTATTAACATTCTAGTTCTTTTTAGATTACATGAATAAGGAAAGTTTTGGAAAACTTGATTCATGTATCAGAGAAAATCTCTTATCAATCTGAAAAGGATTCTGTGCAAAGATCCGTTTTGAAAAAGTAGACTGACATAGTGTACTTGTTAGAACAGTGACGATTGTTGAATCAGCGTCCTGACGCATAATATCAACTTTGTCGTTTTGTTCCTTGAGGGCGCTCATTATGTATAATCGTTCTGCTGAACAGTGAGGTGAGGGCGCTACTAATTCGTGAGCGTCCTGACTTGCTTTACGACAGAAACGACTAAATTCTGAGGCCGCTAATGCACGATTAGCGTCATATTTTTTAAAACAATTAAGTACATAATGACGCTATTTTTCCTAGTAAGTGTCCTACCTTTTCAAACATAAAACACAATGGCGCTACAACTATGTAAGCATCCTATTATTTCAAAATATTTGAAAACTTTCCAAGTGAGCTAAAGGACAATCAACGTCCTGAAAGTTATTAAATTGGTTCCCAAAGATGAGGGCGTTTCTATCCAGGTAGCATCCTGATAGTTTATCCAACTTATAACTATCAGCGTCCTCAAAAATAAATTCTTTAAAGAACTTAGAAATCTTTCAGTAAGCTGATGCTGAGTCAGCGTCCTGACAACTTTAGAGGTTGACTAAAGGGATGGAGCTACTTATAAGTAAGTGTCCTGATGAATCGGTTCAATTCAACCTTGAATGTTATTAGCGTCCTAATGAATCATCAGCGTCCTCACTTATCAAGTTCAGGAGAGCGCTGCTAAATCATTAGCGTCGTGGAAGACTCTTGAAAAGTAGTTTTGACTCGCGAAATGTGAATAAAAACTAGAAAAATTTCAAAGTAAACATAGAAAATTAATTCATTTGAAATATCGTAAAATGTATGATCAAAACATGCAAATTTGCAAGTGATTTGTGCATTGTTTTGAAAAGCATTTGAGCAATATCGATTAGAGAAAGATATACCTTAAATACTGTGTATTTCTCATGATCTTTAAACCCAACTCTTCATTATGAGATCTTCAATGTCTTGAACGTTGATCGAAAGATGTAGTCTTGAAGCTTGATCGAATCGTTCGTGTGATGTGATCTTGAAATCATGATATGATCTTTGAGGTCCTTTGATTGAAACGATCTTGATCGTCTGTTATGACCTTGAGTTCCTTGATCGAATTATTCTTTGGCTTTTTGCTTTCCTGAGGTGCTGAGATAGGTTCTTGATTAAAGCTCGTTAGCACCGAAAGAGATTTTGTTTGTGATCATCAAAATATACTTCATCAAGTATACTTAGGGACGTGCTAGGTGATGAACCACTTAGGTCAGCAACCACACAATTCATCAAAAGTATATTCAGCCATATTTTTGGCTTCTTCAATAGTCGTGGCCTTGGGTTTGCAAACTCTAGGTAGACCCCTTAGAAACTTTCTAACAGTTTCTTCTTGGTCATTGCTCTTTCCTAGGTTCTTCATCTCATTGATATTTGTTGTAAACCGAGCAATAGCTTCAGCTATGGACTCAGTTTCATCCATCCTATACGTCTCGTATTTTTCAACTAGCATTTGGTGCTTTGCCTTTTTGACTTGCAAAGTTCCTTCATGGGTGACCTCTAACTTATCCCAAAATTCCTTAGTTGTTTCACAAGCACTAACCCTATTGAACTCTTCAACTCGCAAGCTACAAAACAAAATGTTTACAACTTGGTTGTTTAACAACTTTCGTTTCTTTTCTATAGGACTCCATTCATCTAACTCCTTAGGGACATTAATACCATATACGGTCTTTGTAGGTGTTGGACATCCATTTGTCACGACATCCCACATTTCTAGGTCTTGGGCTTTAACGAAGAATCTAATCTTAGTTTTCCAATGTGAGTAGCTGTCTCCTATGAATAATGGTGGTCGGTTGGTGGAGATTTCTTCACCTGAAAGATAAGCATTATTTGCGTTTTGTCCTTTCACACTTAATCAAAGATTGTTAGAGACTTTGATGGTTAACCTGTTCTAATACCAACTGTTGGCCCAAGATGTGTCCGAGAGAGAGGGGGGATTAATTGGACACTTAGGATATTTTAACCTTTTTTTTTAAAACGTATGAAGTAATGAAAGCAGATTAAACAAGTATGGTAAATCAAACCCAAAATCAGTAAGAAACACAAGATTTAGAGTGGTTCGGCCTCGCCTACATCCACTATCTAACCTCCTCAGTTAGGATTTGTCCAAACTCTACTAAGGATCTTCTTACGAGTGCAGACCAAACCCTTACACCTTCTCAATTTATGGGCTTAAGAATAACCTTTTCTCAACTTTCGGGTGTGAGAATGATCGTTACAACTTCAATAACACTTGCTCTAAATTAGTGAATAACAACCAAGGTACAAGATGAGATATGATTCCCTTTACTTAGAATCAAAGTGATAGATATAAAACTTTGGATTGAACCTTCTAATACCACAGATTCAGCAAGATATGTACGATGAAGTTCAGCTAAAAAATCGGTTCGAAAAGCTTTCATTTTCTTCAATGGATTTTTGAAAAGATGTAGATGAAGATGAACTAATCCAAAAGACTTAACGTATTTCAAAAAGATCGAGAGTTTAAAGTAGTGAGTAGAAGACTAACTTCCAAAAGTTTTGCACAAGTGAAAACTGTTAAACGTTTTGAAACAGGTTTTCAGTTTTCGTATTTGATAGTTGTTTTTTACCTGCTCCAAGGCAGCATATATATAGATATAATAGTGGCGCAATGAACTTGAACTTAAGTAATTTTGGCGTACAAATTTATTTAAAAAACAACGAACACATTCTTTCCCGAAAAGGATTTGATTCAGTCTGTGCAACTACTGCAACAACACATGAATCTTCTAATCAATCATGAGAATAGAATGTTCTGATAAAGTACTAGAATATTATGAAAAGATTCAAAAAGTTCTGAAAAAGTTTTGCTCAGTTCTAAATTTTTTTTTTCTGAAAAGTGCAGGTGTCAGCTTTGTGATAGTGTTGGATTAGCGTCTTGATTGGTCAATCAGCGTCCTGACGCATAATGTCAACTTTGTTGTTTTGTTCCTTAAGGGCGCTAATGAACCATAAGTGTCCTGCTGAACCGAGAATTGAGGACGCTACAAGAATGTACGTGTTCTGATTTACTTAACGATTAAAGACGACTAAAGCTGTGAGGCCGCTAATCAAAAGTTACCGTCCTGATACGCATAAGGGCGTTGCTAAGGTTATGAGCGTCTTGATGTTTTTAAAGTGTTAAAATTCATAAAACTATAAGTATGCTGAAAAACGATCAGCGTCCTGATAGTTACTAAGTTGGTTCTTAAGTGAGGGTGTTCATGTTCAATTATCATTCTGAAAGTTTTCCAACTTATAACTATCAGGGTCCTTAAAGATTTAAATCATTAAAAGCTCAAAAAATAGTCAGCGAGCTGATATTGAGTCAACATCCTGAAAAGTTTATTGGTTGATTCAATGAGGGCACTACTGATGAAGTAAGCGTTCTGATGGATAAGAACGCTTCAACCTTGAACTCTATCAGCGTCCTGACTTACCAAGTCCAAGAGGGCGCTGCTGAGACATTAGCATCCTGAAAAACATATTAGTGTCCTGAAAAACATATTAGCGACCTGAAAAACACTTAAAAATTTTCCATTTAAAACTCGATAAATACGATTAAAGTCTTGGTACTTTCGGATTAAATCAAACATAGAAAATTCAATATAAATGATCGAAAATCAACTCGACTAAATCATGTAATCATGCATATTACTGAATCATATGATAAGAGATGTTCTACAACCTAAACACACTCTAATCCTATAAAAATATGTCTTCAAACAATCGTGGCCTTCAAATAGGTCTTGATAGCACTTTCACCATGCATCATTGAATCTTCGAAACCTTTATATAAGATTAGATGTGTCTTGCATACAATATTATTATAAACCGAATGTGATTTGTAATCATCAAAATATCATTCATATAAGAGACATATTCTTGTAAGGGACATGATGATAATTGGTTCAAAATCCCTTACCACCTGTTGAAAATGAGGGAGTATATCAGGAAGTAAGGAGATTATATATTTCCAAGGACTTCTAAAGGTTTGATCTAATGATTGGGATAAGATTACATGAAGCATAACTTTTTAAGAATCACATCCAAAAGTTTCTTAATCTCACCTACAAATGGTTTCACCAATTCTTTTTTTACTTTATATTTTAAAAATGTTGGGCCCAAAAACCTGCGAAACCCTAGAAACGAAAAAACAATCACCTCGGTATGACAAGGTGATGATCATCGCTGAGTTGGCAACCTTGAAAGCACAGGGGCTACAATCGAAGCAAGGGCCACATCTTAGAGGGGACCACTCTTGCCACAATGCCACATGTCCCCACAGGGTGACCTCCCCTGGCCCCCAAATTTTGTAAATATATTGTTGGACCATCAGCTAAGCCTAATTGAGCTGAAACTGAACGCGTAGGCGATCATGCTGGAACTAACGAATATCATCCAAGGTACAAAAGAAGATAGCTCGGTTCGTCCAGCCCAACATGAATAAGATATGAGCATAAGTAGAAATCAGCCCGGCTTGGTCAAGCATCTGGGAAAGTCAAATTGACAACTCTTCATTTCACGATAGCTCGACAAAAGATGAGCTATTACCTTTGATATGAGGACCGAATATTAGAGATCTCGTATGACAATAGCTCGACACATCCGGACAGAGAGAGTCTTGACATCAACAAGGCCAAGCTATATAGTTACCAAGCTTTCGAGCTCATCTAGACAAGGAACAAATCCTGGAATATCTATAGAGGATGTGCATACCAGTAATAGGCTTATCCCGATAAACCAGGAACGGAATACCTACCCAAAACGATCGGAAAGGATAAAGTCAATCCTCAGTGAGAAAGCTCATCCAACTTATCCGGGGTAGATGAGCTCACCCACTCCTGACGTATCAGATATCGACACATGGCACATGCCTATCTGGCAGCTAGCCACCCTGCCAGAGATCTCCTCTATAAATAGCCCCTATACTCTCCCCTAAAGGTATGTCAGTCACTACTTCATAAGCTAGTGCAAAGTTTAGTTTGAGTCAATTTAGCTCTAACTAAGGCATCAGAGGGTCTTTGGCCAGCACCACACTGGTGATCCTCATGATAGCCTGTTCTTATTTCCTTAGCTCCAGATCTCATGGTTTATATTTCCAGATTAGCTTACGTCCTCCATGTATTCATCAACTTGGTGTTGGTCAGATTTTCCACCAACATTTGGTGTCATTTGTGGGGACGACATTATAAGTCAAGATTAACTCATCTATTATGAGCCAAGAAGTAGATCCCTCGCCTATTGAAGAACCTCCAGCTTCACCAGAAGCACCCCATGCCAAACGGGGAGGACCACCTCAAAAGAAGAAGATCTTTGCACAGAAGAACTCCGCTTAAAAAATAGCATGACTAAGCAACATGGAGAAAAACATTGAAAGGATATCGCAGACCGTACAAGAGAAAAAATAGATGTTGAAAGCAAATTTTCCTCTTCCACCTCCTCATAATGTCAAACCACAGAGAGACAAAACGAGTAGATGTCAGAGTATCAGCTCAAAGCCGAGATCATTAAAGAGATAAGGTCGACGTCCCGATCGTTCCTGGCGAAAGTCACTGTCAATCGGGGATCTTCGCCATTCCCTGGAAGTAAAAAAGAAAAGTCCTGGTTTGAGCTCTTCTCCCTTCCAGCCAGCACCCAAAAGAAAAAGTAGTGCATCCCAATATCCTCTCTCTAGGTTAGTTCGGTCGGCTCAACCGTCTTCGACCAGGTCAACTTCGACTAGGATGATAGAGTGCAGATCAGCCTCGATCAGGTTAGCTCGAACAAGGTCAACATCAGCACGGTACGCTCAAACTTAGAGTACCAATTGGACCCGGTCAACTAGTGGTGATCAAGCTTGGCATTATCTGGAGTACAAGAACCTCCCTTCTCCTTTCACAGAAGAAATTTTGCAAACTCCATTGTCAAAGAACGTCAAGATGGCAAAGGTCAAGACGTATAAGGGGAAAGTAGATCCAAGATAATGCCACTACAAGTTTTTGATGAAATTCAAGAGCTACGATGATGCCACCAGGTGTAAAGGTTTCCAAATCACTATTGGCGAACCTACTAGGAAGTCGTACCGAAAACTCATAATTGGGTCTATATGCTCATTTGGGCACCGTGCTCACAAGTTCATTGAGCAATTTGTTGGAAAATGAGAGGGAAAAGCCAGTTAATAGCTTGCTTGCCATTAGGCAAAAACAAGGAGAAAGTTTGAAAAACTACCTCGACCATTTTGATGATGTGCGAGTTGAGGTAGACGATTGTGATGACAAAATGATCGTGACAACTTTTGTTGTTGGCCCAAGACCTGGGAGATTCCACTATTTCCTCGAAAAGAAGAAGGTCCAGAGTTATGCAAGAATCTTAGACGAGGCAGAAAAGTACATAAACACCGATAAGCTGAATGATGCGAAATAAGAAGAAGATGGGTTCCCAAAGAACTCAAAAAAGGATCAAAAAAGGAAGAGAAAAGAAGATGCAAGGGATGATGACCGGGGAGGACAGAAGAAAGATTTTGGTCACTGGGATCAAAAGAGTAGCAAGGTTCCCCAAAATGTATATTCCACTTACACACCTCTTACTACATCAAGGGAACAAGTCTTCTTAAAGATACAAGACAAAGAGTATCTCAAGTGGCCTAAGAAGCTGAATACACCAACAAATTGGCGAGACAAAAGGAAGTACTATTGATATTACAAAAATCATGCTCACAACACTGATCAATGCTACAACTTGAAAGAAGAGATCGAGACTTTGATTCGTCGAGGTCATCTCAAGGATAATATACGTAAAGAGCTCGGATACGGGAAAAGCTCAGTCACCAAATCAAGGAAAACTCGATCGATGTTTCGTTGATCAGATTTACAGGAGATGGGATAATGCCGAAAGGTAGAATTTCTCTTTCAGTCACAACAAGAGAAAAAAAGCATAGAACAACAGTTATGGTAGAGTTTCTAGTTTTCAAGGGTCCTTCTGCGTACAACGCTATTGTGGGTTGACCTCTTCTCAATGACTTGAGAGTCGTGGTGTCCACATATCACCTCGCGTTCAAGCTTCCAGCCTAACGCAGGGTGGGCATAGTACAAGGAAATCAGAAGGAGTCGAGAGGTGCTATGTCGTTACTATGAAGAACAAGAACTCTTGCAAGGCAAATTGTCGACCTGCCAAGGAAGAGCTCATGTAGGTTGATGCAATACCTGATCATGACCTAGACCCGAGAGAAGCTTCTCCTAACCTTAAAGCTCAAGATGAATGGAGAGACATTCAAATCACCGAAGATCCACCCAAGTCAGTTAAAGTTGGAATTGGAATGGACGCGGTCCTGGCAGACCAGGTCATCTAGGTCTTATGAAAACATGCCTGGTATTTCCTCGAATGTGATTGTTTACCATCTCAACACGGATTAGAAAATAAAATCGGTACATCAGAAGAGAAGAGCTTTGAGTGCTGAGCAACCTTAAGCCCTTAGAGAATAGGTTAACAAGCTCATCTAAGCTTAGTTCATCTGGGAGGTGTCATACACGGATTGGTTAGCTAATGTTGTGATGGTGTGGAAACCGAACGGGAAATGGAGGACCTATGTTGACTTCACAGATCTAAACAAGGTGTGCCTAAAAGATAACTTTTTGCTCCTGAGGATAGATCAGTTCGTTGACGCTACAACAGGTCACGAGCTACTTAGTTTCATGAATGCGTACTCAGGATACAACCAGATAATGATGTATCATTGAGATGAGGAGAAGACCTTGTTCATCACCGACCGATGTCTATATTGTTACAAAGTTATGTCGTTCGAGTTGAAGAATTCATGAACTACATACCAAAGATTGGTAAATCGTGTGTTCGAGAACAAGATTTGAGTGAATATGGAAGTCTATGTTGATGACATGCTCATAAAACGTGCCAGGTCAGCAGCTCATCCAGATGACGTCAGAGATGTGTTTGAAACCATCCGACACTACAACATGAGACTTAACTCGTGCAAGTGCACTTTCTAAGTCAGGGCAGGAAAATTTTTCGATTTTCTTATTAATCAAAGGGGGATCAAAGCAAACCCAGATAAGATTCGACCTATCATAGAGATGAAGTCGCCGTTAAAAATAAAAGAAATGCAGCGTTTGCCGGGATGTATCACAACACTTAACAGATTTGTGTCCAAGTCAACGAACAAATGTCTACCCTTCTTCAAGTTGATCAAGAAAAAGGTCGTTGAATGGGATGAGGGATGTGAACAAGCTTTTCAAGAGTCGAAGACCTACCTCAGCTCATCCCCTCTATTGTCAAAACCTATCCCACGTGATAAGCTATTCATCTACTTGTCTTGTGACGCCCCGAAAATTATTTCATCTAGCCCATAACCCAATTGCACTTTGCCCAAACTCTATGCGTTGCCTTGATATGTTTGGTGTTTGTTTGATGGTTGTTTAATGTTTGTATAGTTGATGCTTGATAATGTATATAAATATGTGTATCATAAATTGTATATGGGTCATGTTAAATTAAAGTATAATGCATATGTTATTATTTATGCATGGGCCCATTAAACCATGAATTGATATGGGTTAGGATTGATTGAATAAAAGGATAAATGAGAATGAAAATTTGGTGTATTAAATGGATTGGACATTTAAAATACATGGAAGCACAAGATTGGTTAAAGTACATGTGGTTGGTATGGGTAGTATGAGACCAACACATGAGAAGGTTGGTGCATGAAAGTGGACAAGTGTCCCATGCCCACTTCTCTTCTTCAAGGAAGTGCTAGAATGAGTGGAGGGAATCAAAGAGAGAATCAAGGAGAAAATCAAGGAGGGAATCAATGAAGTGCTAGAAAGAGGTGAGCGGAGAGAAAGGAAAAAAAAATAAAAGAAAAGAAGAGAAAGGAAAGAAGAAGAGAAAGAAAGAGGGAGTTGCAGGAGGAAGATCTCTGCGACGTTTTCATCAAAAATCTGGATCTTTGGGATATATGGTCATATTGAGATCAAAATTTGTCAGCAAGTTCGTAGCTTATGGTTATTCATTCTGGTCGGTGGAGATCTTGATCAGAGGTTTCGTCTAAGAGATCTAACCTCTCAAACAAAACTGGTCGGAAAGTCCAAATTTCTCGCGCCATTTCCCTCAAACTTCTAGATCTCCTTAATCTATCGTTGGATGGATATAAAATTTGGGTATGTAGTGTACAACGGATATTTCTGCATTCTGAACGGTTGAGATCTTGATTAGAGGTTTCGTCTGAGAGATCTAACCTCTCAAACAAAGCTGGTCGAAAAGTTTGGATTTCTCGTGCCGTTTCGCTCAAACTTGTAGATCTCCTCAATCTACCGTTGGATGGATATCAAATTTGGGTATGTAGTTTATAACTCTGAACGGTGGAGATGTTTATGCATTTAGTATTTTGTGTGATATAGTCATCTGAGTTTGAGTATTTGCAGCAGGAAAGGAGAAATTGTCTGATTAGAGACTTGTTCATCAAAGATACTTACTTTTCGGTCCACCGTTGGATTGGGCTGATATTTGGACAGAAGGTTTGTTTCTTCACATACTTCAATCTGTACGGGTGATTTTGTGATTACATAATTCTGTTGGTAGATTGATACATCTGAACAGAATATTAAATGAAGAATTGGTAGGGTTGCTTGTATTAGACCTAAATTTAGAATATGAACTTAGACCTTTCCAAATAGCTTGCATGTCAACTATGTTGACCTAGTTGCCATTGTCGATGAACCCATGATGCAAAATCAGTGATATACATGGCTGAACATGGTGACCTAGTGTAAATCGACAATATGGCCTAAGTATGGAAAATTTCATATTTTAGGGCTTTTGATGCTTTTGGCCTAGAATCATTGAATTGATGCAACTTATGTTTAATTAAGCATGATTAGCGTTGATTATGCTACTGATTTGGTGGTTGTGACCATATCATGGGTTAGGCCTACTTGTGATCAAGTGACCCAATTTGGGCATGTTTATGCCTAAGGAATTGAAAATCAGTATTTTTGATTAATAGAATGGTTTATGAATGAGAACTATGCATTAGTGGCCTAAGTCATGTGATTTGAGTTGAATGATGGGATTAGATGGGATTTAGGCCTATTGTCTATATGTGGGCTGATTTAGGGTTGATGTGTAATGTCTATGCGATTGAGCATAGAAATTGATGTATGGTAGGATATTGATGTATGTTTCAGGATCTTGATTGGGTTGATTCGGTTTGGTGGTCGTGTGTGGTTAAATACTCTCGCGAGGCTTGGTTGTAAGTAGACTTCATTTATGATTATATCTTTTATGTCATCATATCACTTATATATATTGTATGTTGAAAGCATGAATGTGTTCTAATGTTTTGAATGATGCATTCATTTGAGAAAACCTTATGACTTTGGTTGGGCTCATCTATCTGGCTAATAGGGGGACTTAACCTTGTCATAGGAGGGTTTTAGGAAAGAAAATGATTGGGGTCAACGGTACTGTGAAATAGACGTGCACTAGTAACCCCAAATAAACATGATTGGGGTCAACGGTACGGTGAAATAGACGTGCACTAGTAACCCAATGCATGTGGAATATGGATCCAAATTGATAAGCTTTTACTTGCATCGAACTTATTATAAATGCTTGATATCTATATGTTATGAGCTTTTAATCATGCTACACATTGACATGCATACATGATATTTATTGATGAGTATTGATAGCATATTTTAATTCTATTCACTGGGCACCGTTGACTCACCCTCATTTTCCTCTTTCAGGTCCTTCTGTCCCGAATAAGGGCAAAGGAGTAGTCATATCTTGAGGGCCTTGCCTGCGAGAGAATCCAAGGCCTCGATGTGAGTTGAGAGGCATTTTGATTGAACTGTGTTTTAAATTATGAAGTATTATATTTTGGATTATGTAATTATAACACTTACCACATTGTATTATGGGTGAGTTGGGACTTGTTAGATAGACCATGTGGGCATATGACGGTTTTTATTTGTACCCACAATTTTGGACTTTATGTGTATGTCAATTTTAATGGACTGTAGGGATTATTATTTTATTTATGGTTCATTTTTATGGATTATCTCTTGTCTTTGATGATTAATACGGTGGGTAGTTTTGTTTAGTACCTTTTGATATTATGTCGTTGTTTGAGATAAGGCTCGTAGGGTCTCAACCACCTCACGGGAGTTGAGGAGTGGTCGGAGATGCCTATGTCGGGCGTCCCACCCCGACATTCCGCTCGCCATTCCCTACGGGGTTGGTGGTCCGGGGTGTGGGGTCGCCACAGTTGGTATCAGAGCCAGGTTTTACTAGGTTTGGTCTATGTATTGGACTTAGATGACTTTGACCTAGGAATTGGGTGAGAGATTTAGGTGATTAAAAAGCTTAAAGGAAGTAACTTAAAAGCCTTACTATCATATTTTCTGTGTGTATTATATGAAATGGGTAGTTATGAGGCTTTGTTAATGTTTTAAATTTTTTAATGTGTGATGGTTGCTCGTATTTCTACTTCTTCATTGTCATGAAGAGGAGCGAGAGATTGGGACAGCCACACACAGGGCCATCCGATGATGACCGGATGGGGAGGATGGAGGAGATCATTCAGGCACAGGGCCGCTTGATGGCAGCCCATACTTCACAGATACAGGCGTTAGTGCAACAGGTTGAGGCTATTGCTCGACAGTCACCTCAAACAATACCTCAGGAGGCGGGCACTAGTGGGGCCGAGGCTAGTGAAGCTGCAGGGGCAGAAGGACCTCAAATGGTTGTACCTCAGCCTATGCCTACACCTGCTCCTATTGTTGTAGAGAACCCCACTGATCGGCGGATCAAACTGCTAGAGAAGTTCATGAAGCTAAAGCCTAAGGAATTCACTGGTGGGGTTGACTTGAAGAAGGTCGAAGATTGGCTGAAGAATGTCGAGAAGATCAGTCGCTCCTTAGAGCTTGATGAGGAGTCTCAGGTCCTATGTGTTGCTCACACATTGGAGAGTGATGCAGAAGACTGGTGGCTTTCAGTATTGGATACACAGGGGGCAGTGAAGAGTTGGGACATCTTCAAACGGTTGTTCTTACAGGCTTACGTTCCAGAGACTGAGAGACAGGCTAATCAACTCGAGTTTTTGAATCTCGCACAGGGCACCATGTCAGTCAGGGAGTACGAGCTCAGGTTTAAGCAACTCGCAGTTTATTCCCCTGGGTTAGTTCATACGCCGAGTGACAAGATTATGAGGTTTTCTTTCAACCTAAGGCCTGCGATCTGATGGGCCTTATCTGTGACGAAGATGACTGATTTTACCACAGTGGTCCAGAGGGCGAAACAGTATGAGTTGGCTGAAAGGGTTGATGGTATGTCTACACGAGCAGCTCCAGGTGAACCGACTTCACAAGCAGAGTCTGGGGGATAGTTTCAGACTCCGTGGAAGAAGGGAAGATGGGAAAGGAAGAAATTTTTTTTTGGAAGAGCACAGTCTGATGGTGCTCAGAGTAAGGCATCCCAAGTTCAGACTGGTATGATGGCCTCACCAGTGGTTTCCTCTCCTGTCCCGATTCCTATTCAGGCACCGAGTGCACCGAGACCCCCATTCCCACAGACTGCTGGCCGAGGCAGAGGTAGAGGCCGAGGAAGTTATGTGACGACATCTCAGACTGGGTCATTTGCGCCCAAGGCTCCATTCTTATGTTTTCAATGTGGGCAGGCTGGGCATAGGAAGTTCGAGTGTCCGAATTTTCAGAGAGCTCAGGGATTTGTGTAGCAGTCCAGTGCCAGAGAGACAACGAAGGCAGCTACTGAGCCAGACTCGACAGCATCCAGGACTCTGGTGGAAGGTACTCATATTATTTGTGGTACTTCTATGCATGTATTATTTGATGCTGGGTCTACATTATCATTTATATCTGGACGTATGGTAGATAGTTTGCATTTGACTCTCATTAGGGCTAGTACATGGTTAGTGGTGAGTACTGTAGCTGGGGAGAGGATCTACCCGAACATGATCTGTAGCCAGTGTGTGGTTCAGATTGGTGATGTTGAGATGCATATTGACTTTCGAGTCCTAGAGTTTTTAGAGTTTGATGCAATTCTAGGGATGAATTGGCTCGCGGCCTATCATGCAGTTGTCTACTGTTTCGCGAAGAGAATCATTTTTCAGGTCCCTGGATACCCAGTGTTTACACTACAGGGTAGAGCTTCAGACCAGACAGTCACAAGGGGTAGATTTGTGACTGATGGAGATAGGGAGATTTTGGCTGGGTTAGTGCCTGATTAAGAAGAGACTAGTAAGGCGATACTTGAGGATATTGCCTTTGTTAGGGACTTTCCAGATGTGTTCCCTGCGGATCTTCCAGGATTACCCCCGAAGCGAGAGATCGATTTCATTATTGAACTAGTCCCTGGCACAAAGCCTATCTCCATGGCACCATATAGAATGGCGCCAGCCGAGTTGAGAGAGTTGCAGAAACAGCTCGAGGAGTTATTGGCTAAGGGCTTTATTTGCCCGAGCGTGTCACCCTGGGGAGCTCCAGTTCTTTTTGTGAAAAAGAAAGATGGGAGCTTGCGGTTGTGCATCGACTATTCCAATTGAACAGGGTGACCATCAAGAACAAATATCCTCTCCCAAGGATTGATGACTTGTTTGATCAGTTGAGGGGAGTGAGGTATTTTTCGAAGATTGATTTGCGCTCCGGGTATCATCAGCTGAGGATCAGGGAGGAGGATGTGCCTAAGACAGCATTCAGAACCCACTATGGACATTATGAGTTCCTTGTGATGCCATTTGGTGTGACTAATGCACCGGCGATGTTCATGGACCTGATGCAGAGGGTCTTTAGGCAGTATCTGGATAAGTTTGTCATCGTCTTCATTGATGACATATTGGTGTATTCCAAGACTCAGGCTGAGCATGAAGAACACCTTAGAGTGACCTTGCAAACTCTGAGAGAGCATAGGCTATATGCAAAGCCGAGCAAGTGCGAGTTTTGGATCACCGAAGTGAAGTTCTTAGGTCATGTGGTGAGTTCTGAGGGGATTTCAGTTGATCCGTCTAAGGTTGAAGCCATTATCAATTGGCCTAGGCCTACCACAGTAACCGAGATCAGAAGCTTTCTTGGGTTAGCTGGTTACTATAGGAGATTAGTTCAGGGATTCTCCAAGCTAGCTACGCCTATGACTAGGCTCACCCAGAAAGATGTGTCCTTTGTATGGACCGAGGAGTGTGAGAATGCCTTTTTAGAGCTGAAGAAAAGATTGACATCTACGCCAGTGTTGATTTTGCCAGAGCCTGATCAGGAGTTGGTTATCTATATTGATGCCTCTCGTATAGGCTTGGGTTGCGTGTTGATGCAGAAGGATAGGGTCATTGCTTATGCATCGAGGCAGTTGAAGGTGCATGAAAAGAACTACCCTGTTCATGACTTAGAACTGGCCGCAGTGGTTTTTGCTTTGAAGATTTGGAGGCATTATCTCTATGGTAAGAGATTCACTTTGTATTCTGACCATAAGAGCCTCAAGTACTTGTTCTCTCAGAAGGAATTGAACATGAGGCAGAGAAGGTGGTTAGAGCTCCTCAAAGACTATGATTTTACATTGGAATACCACCCAGGTAAAGCCAATGTAGTGGCTGATGCGTTGAGCAGGAAGCGGGTAGAGACAGTTATGGTAGCACGCCAGATGTCTCATGAGTGGAGACTACTTAAGGTGGCTACGGTTATGAGTATATGTGCTACCCCTTCAGATCAGATTGTGATATGTGCTCAAATGAGAGCTCAGCCTACACAAGTCCAGGAGGTAATTGACCAACAGAGACTTGACGTTGATCATGGGATGTACAAGTCTTGGGCTGAGAACATTGATTTTACTGATTGGCACTTGTCATCTGATGGTGCCTTGAGATTTAGGGGACGTTTATGGGTTCCCGCAGATCCACGACTTAGACAGAGTGTTCTCCAAGAGGCTCACAGATCTCATTATGCTATTCATCCTGGCGGAACCAAGATGTATCATGATATGAAAAGAATGTATTGGTGGCCCGACATGAAGAGAGAAATAGCTCAGTTCATTCAAAGGTGTGAGATCTGTCAAAGAGTCAAAGCTGAGCATCAGAGGCCTGGAGGGCAGATGCAACCGCTTGCCATTCCTGAGTGGAAATGAGAGCATGTCACTATGGACTTTGTTGTGGGATTACCCAACACCCCGAGGAGACATAATGTTGTTTGGGTTATTATTGATCGCTTGACCAAGTCCGCTCACTTTCTACCGGTGAACACTAGGGATTCTATGGACAAGCTGAGCAGACTCTATATGCGGGAGATAGTCAGACTACATGGAGTATCAGTTTCGATTGTGTCAGATAGGGATCCGAGGTTTACATCGGTATTCTGGCAGGGGTTGCAGAAGCAGCTCGGCACTAGACTAGATCTCACTACCCCTTTCACCCCCAGACGGATGGCCAGTCTGAGAGGTTGATATCGATTTTAGAGGATATGCTTCGAGCTTGTGTGCTTGAGTCCAGTGGTAACTGGGAGGAGTACATACATCTGTGTGAGTTCTTGTACAACAACAGCTATCAGTCCAGTATTGGCATGGCTCCTTTTGAGGCATTGTATGGTCGACCCTGTAGATCTCCGATCTGTTGGACAGAGGTAGGGGATGTTGCGGTGATGGGACCAGAGTTTGTACAAGAACACACAGAGAAGATTAAAAGGATAAAGCATAATATGAAAGTAGCCCAAGACAGGCAGAAGAGTTACATTGATGCCAAGCGGAAGACCGTAGAGTTCGAGGTAGGTGACCAAGTTTTATTGAAGGTCTCACCTCAGAAGGGCCAAACTAGATTTGGGATAAAAGGCAAGCTCGCTCCGAGATTTATTGGGTCGTTCGAGGTTTTAGAACGAATTGGCCCCGTCGCTTACCGATTAGCCTTGCCACCTCAGTTAGCAGCAGTCCACAATGTCTTTCATGTGTCAATGTTGAGAGTGTACAAGAGTGATTTTGATCACGTCTTGGACTGGAGGAACATTGAACTGAGGCAGGATGAGACTTATGATGAGGAACCTATTTAGATACTTGACCGGAAGGTCCAGAGGTTACGTAACCGCGAGATTTCGATGGTTAAGGTGAGATGGCAGTTCCATGGCGAAGAGCAGGTTACTTGCGAGCGTGAGGACTACATGATGGAACACTTTGCCGAGTTCATGGGCTTAGGTAATTTCTTAACCTTAAAACTTCGAGGACGAAGTTCATTCTAAGGTGGGTGTGATGTGACGCCCCGAAAATTATTTCATCTAGCCCATAACCCAATTGCACTTTGCCCAAACTCTATGCGTTGCCTTGATATGTTTGGTGTTTGTTTGATGGTTGTTTAATGTTTGTATAGTTGATGCTTGATAATGTATATAAATATGTGTATCATAAATTGTATATGGGTCATGTTAAATTAAAGTATAATGCATATGTTATTATTTATGCATGGGCCCATTAAACCATGAATTGATATGGGTTAGGATTGATTGAATAAAAGGATAAATGAGAATGAAAATTTGGTGTATTAAATGGATTGGACATTTAAAATACATTGAAGCACGAGATTGGTTAAAGTACATGTGGTTGGTATGGGTAGTATGAGACCAACACATGTGAAGGTTGGTGCATGAAAGTGGACAAGTGTCCCATGCCCACTTCTCTTCTTCAAGGAAGTGCTAGAATGAGTGGAGGGAATCAAGGAGAGAATCAAGGAGAGAATCAAGGAGGGAATCAAGGAAGTGCTAGAAAGAGGTGAGTGGAGAGAAAGGAAAAAAAAAATAAAAGAAAAGAAGAGAAAGGAAAGAAGAAGAGAGAGAAAGAGGGAGTTGCAGGAGGAAGATCTCTGCAACGTTTTCATCAAAGAGTTGGAACTTTGGGATATATGGTCAGATTGAGCTCAAAATTTGTCAGCAAGTTCGTAGCTTATGGTTATTCATTCTGTTCGGTGGAGATCTTAATCAGAGGTTTCGTCTAAGAGATCTAACCTCTCAAGCAAAGCTGGTCGGAAAGTCTGGATTTCTCGCGCCGTTTCCCTCAAACTTCTAGATCTCCTTAATCTACCGTTGGATGGATATAAATTTGGGTATGTAGTGTACAACGGATATTTCTGCATTCTGAACGGTTGAGATCTTGATTAGAGGTTTCGTCTGAGAGATCTAACCTCTTAAACAAAACTGGTCGGAAAGTCTGGATTTCTCGTGCCGTTTCGCTCAAACTTGTAGATCTCCTCAATCTACCGTTGGATGGATATCAAATTGGGTATGTAGTTTATAACTCTGAACGGTGGAGATGTTTATGCGTTTAGTATTTTGTGTGATATAGTCATCTGAGTTTGAGTATTTGTAGCAGGAAAGGAGAAATTGTCTAATTAGAGACTTGTTCATCAAAGATACCTATCTTTTCGGTCCACCGTTGGAATGGGCTGATATTTGGACAGAAGGTTTGTTTCTTCACATACTTCAATCTGTACGGGTGATTTTGTGATTACATATTTCTGTTGGTAGATTGATACATCTGAACAGAATATTAAATGAAGAATTGGTAGGGTTGCTTGTATTAGACCTAAATTTAGAATATGAACTTAGACCTTTCCAAATAGCTTGCATGTCAACTATGTTGACCTAGTTGCCATTGTCGATGAACCCATGATGCAAAATCAGTGATATACATGGCTGAACATGGTGACCTAGTGTAAATCGACAATATGGCCTAAGTATGGAAAATTTCATATTTTAGGGCTTTTGATGCTTTTGGCCTAAAATCATTGAATTGATGCAACTTATGTTTAATTAAGCATGATTAGGGTTGATTATGCTACTGATTTGGTGGTTGTGACCATATCATGGGTTAGGCCTACTTGTGATCAAGTGACCCAATTTGGGCATGTTTATGCCTAAGGAATTGAAAATCAGTATTTTTGATTAATAGAATGGTTTATGAATGAGAACTATGCATTAGTGGCCTAAGTCATGTGAGTTGAGTTGAATGATGGGATTTAGGCCTATTGTCTATATGTGGGCTGATTTAGGGTTGATGTGTAATGTCTATGTGATTGAGCATAGAAATTGATGTATAGTAGGATATTGATGTATGTTTCAGGATCTTGATTGGGTTGATTCGGTTTGGTGGTCGTGTGTGGTTAAATACTCTCGCGAGGCTTGGTTGTAAGTAGACTTCATTTATGATTATATCTTTTATGTCATCATATCACTTATATATATTGTATGTTGAAAGCATGAATGTGTTCTAATGTTTTGAATGATGCATTGATTTGAGAAAACCTTGTGACTTTGGTTGGGCCCATCTATCTGGCTAATAGGGGGACTTAACCTTGTCATAGAAGGGTTTTAGGAAAAGAAATGATTGGGGTCAACGGTACGGTAAAATAGACGTGCACTAGTAACCCCAAATAAACATGATTGGGGTCAACGGTACGGTGAAATAGACGTGCACTAGTAACCCAATGCATGTGGAATGTGGATCCAAATTGATAAGCTTTTACTTGCATCGAACTTATTATAAATGTTTGATATCTATATGGTATGAGCTTTTAATCATGCTACACATTGACATGCATACCTGATATTTATTGATGAGTATTGATAGCATATTTGAATTCTATTCACTGGGCACCGTTGGCTCAGCCTCATTTTCCTCTTTTAGGTCCTTCTGTCCCGAATAAGGGCAAAGGAGTAGTCATATCTTGAGGGCCTTGCCTGCGAGAGAATCCAAGGCCTCGATGTGAGTTGAGAGGCATTTTGATTGAACTGTGTTTTAAATTATGAAGTATTATATTTTGGATTATGTAATTATAACACTTACCACATTGTAGTATGGGTGAGTTGAGACTTGTTAGATAGACCATGTGGGCATATGACGGTTTTTATTTGTACCCACAATTTTGGACTTTATGTGTATGTCAATTTTAATGGACTGTAGGGATTATGATTTTATTTATGGTTCATTTTTATGGATTATCTCTTGTACCTTTTGATATTATGTCGTTGTTTGAGATAAGGCTCGTAGGGTCTCAACCACCTCACGGGAGTTGAGGAGTGGTCGGAGATGCCTACGCCGGGCGTCCCGCCCCGACATTTCGCACGTCATTCCCTGCGGGGTTGGTGGTCCGGGGTGCGGGGTCGCCACATGTCTATTTCAGAAGCAACAACGAGCTCAGCTCTGGTCAGAGAGGAGCAGGATGCTTAGAGGCCTGTCTACTATGTGAGCAAGTCTTTGTTCGATGCAGAAAAAAGGTACATCGAGATGGAGAGTCTCTTCCTCGTCTTAATCATTTCTGCTCGAAAGCTCGGACCGTATTTTTAGGCACATACTGCGGTTGTAATCACACGACATCAGTTTAAAAAAGTATTGCAGAAGCCAGAGACCTCGGGGCAATTGGCAAAGTGGGCTGTCAAGCTTGGCGAGTTAGACATTGAGTACCAGTTGAGGATGTCTATCAAAGGTCAGGCATTGACAGACTTTATAAAAGAGTTCTCATTTCAGCAAAAAGAAGAAGACATGGAAGTAGAACTCAAGATGACATGGAAATTGTTTATGGACGACTCCTCATGCAAACAAGGAAGTGTAGTCGGCATTATCTTAGTTTCACCAAAGGGAAAAAAACACCTCGCGACTCTCCGTTGTGGCTTCTCGGCCTTGAATAATGAATTCGAATATGAAGCTCTTCTAGCGAGATTATGGATGACACTCAACTAGGGGGCACGCAAAGTAGCGATACGTTATGATTTGCAACTTGTCACAGGTCAGGTCACCGCCGAGTATTTGGCGAAGGACCAGCACATGCAAGCCTACCTACAGATGGTGAAAGAGTTGTTAGTCAAATTTGAAGAACATGAGGTCATCCAGATCCCGCGAGCAGATATGTCCCTTGTAGATGCTCGAGTAAAGCTCAACTCATCTTCTGGGGATGAGCTCATTTTCCAAGTGTCGGTGGAATATTTGTATAGCAAGAGCACTAAGAAAAAATGTCAGGTCGACCTGACAGAGGTCAGCTCTTTTTGGATGGACCCAATTACTACATTTTTGAAGACAGGAGAACTCCCGGATAACAAAGTGTTGGCTAGGAAGATACAATGGCAAGGAGGAAAATATGTGATGATTGATAGCGAGCTATACCGACACAGCTACAACTTATTATACCTCAAGTGCTCACGAGAGGACAAAACCAAGCTCGTCCTTAACAAGGTCCATGCAGGAATATGTGGAAATCATTTAGGAGGACTCGCTCTAGCTTACAAAGTGCTCCGCTAAGGATACTATTGGCCTACCATTAATCGAGATGCTATAAGAACAGTGAGGAGTTGTGGCAGCTGTCAACGACATTCTATTATCATAAAAGCTCCTGCAAAGAACTTGACTCCCATACAAAGTCCGTGGCCTTTCACTTAGTGGGGGGTAAACCTGATTGGTCATTGCCAATATGTAGAGGTTAGGTGAAGTTTGCAATTGTAGCAGTTGATTACTTCACCAAATAGGTCGAAGTAGAACCCTTAGCTCAACTAACTAAGCAAAAAACCACGAAGTTCATCTGGCAAATGATCATTTGCCGGTTTGGTGTACCATATGCCTTAATATCAGATAATGGGAAGCAGTTTGATAATTCCAAGTTCAGCTCATTCTGTGATGAGCTTGGAATCCGCCATTTCTTCTCTACACCAGCTCATCCCCAAGCAAATGAACAAGTTGAAGCAGTGAATAAAATCATTAAACACACATTGAAGACGAGAATTGAAGGCAAGAAAGGCACTTGGGCAGATGATCTCCCACAAGTGTTATGGTCATACAGGACGACCTCGAGGACGGCAATAGGAAAAACACCTTTCTCCTCAACCTTTAGAATGGAAGCAGTAATACCAATAGAGCTCGACATCTCAAGCTTGAGAACGTCTTATTTTGATGAAAAAAAATACTTCGATGCTCAAGAAGCCGAGCTGGGCCTGTTGGAGGAGAAGAGAAACCAATCTTAAGTTAGACTAGCTTCTTATCAGAGGAAAACTTCAAAGTATTATAACTCTAAGGTCGACCACGAAGCTTAAAAGTCGGTGATTTAGCACTACAAAGATTTATGCTCAACACCAAGGAAGCAGGAGTTGGAGCATTTAGCCCTAACTGGGAGGGACCGTATAAAGTCATTGCAGTTCCAAGGGTTGGGGTTTATGAATTAAAAAAATTTGAGGGGAGGAAAATTGCAAAACCTTGGAATGCGAGTCACCTCAAATTTTACTACCAGTAACAATAGTGAGTAGGAGTAGTCCAACAATTATTTTTTCAAGATTCAATTAATAGATCATGTTCGTTAGTTTTTTAGTAAGTAAAACATCATTTTCTTTGAAAATTTCAGTGCAACTAAGATCCTGCGAAAAATATTCAACATAAAAAAGCACACAAGGGAGCAACCAATACCTTGGGACACCAAGCTAGACTCAAAGGGGTCCCGAGAAGAAGGGTAAAACCTCAAAGTCCCTTGGGGTTTGATCTAACTAGCTCAGATTATTACCAGGAAGAAGGGTAAAACCTCAAAGTACCTTTGGACTCGAACTCATGATCTCGGATCATTGCCAGGATGGAGGATGAAACCTTAGAATACCTTGGGGTCCAAGCTCATTAGCTCGGATCATCACCGAGAAGGGCATATCCCCTTGTCGCCACGTTGTTTACACACAAAAAATTGGATGAACTTACCCTCTTTATCAGACTCAAGAAATTTTTCTAAGTCCATAGATAAGCTCGGCATAGTCGAACTAACGAGACAAAAACAGTGGAAATTTTCAAAAGCTCTAAACAAGACCCCGGTGAAAAGTGACCGAGTAGAGCTAACGATTGCCATAAAAAAAAAATCGTTGTTGAGCTAACCTAGGGGAAAACAAAAATTTTCTAAGTGTAAAAAGTTGCCCCAACAGAAGGAAAAAAGATGTGAAGCACAGGAAAAAAGGACAATTGTCTTCAAATTTTTTTTTTTAAAAGTCTGAGCTCGTTAAAACTGAGCATACACTACGTTAAGAAAAACAAAAGTAAACAGATCAAGCTACAAGTGAAGAGCCCAAGTCAATGATGTGACCGTCACCACCATCAACCTCTTGATCGTCGTCATTCCCTCCAACCTACTCATCATCTCGCCCGATGAGCTCCTAGCCTCGCTACCTCCAGCTCTTTCGCCGACCTCACCTTCCTCAACCTCGCCATCCTTACCTTCCTCAGCCTCACCATCCTCGCCTTTACCCACCATAAAAGCATCGAAGGCGTTCATGTTGACCTTCCCGCCGAAGTATTTGCCGAAATCAATGCGCATGTCGACTTAGCTATCCTCATACTCCGAACGGAGGGCCTCTTGATACTCCTCCAAGGCTTTGAAGTCCTCTACTACCTGGCAACGCTCCTCGGTCCAAACATTCACCAACTCAGCATCTTTAGCCACAAGTTTGGCTTGGAGTACCTCTTTGGCATAGGTCACGAGCTCGAGCTCTTTTGACTTTTGGCGAAGTCAGCCTCGACCTTGGAGGCTCGGCTTGTGGTAACATCAATTTCCTGCCACAGCTCATCACGAATATTGTGGTTGGCGAGCCGAGCTGCGACAAGAATATCTTCGGACTTTCGAAGGGAAACCATCGCATGGAAGGCACCTTGTAGCATCAAAAGAGCAATTGGTCAGCCTATTCGACCTACAAAAATGAAGAAGAAGCCAAAGAAATAACTAAATGTAAAACTTACCTCGGAGGTTCTCAAGATAGCCTTTGAGAGGCTTTCGCCGAGCTCATCATCCTGGGTAGCTCGACCTGATGATGGGGATGTTGGCCCAGATGTGTCCAAGAGTGGGAAAATTGGACACTTAGAAAATTTTAACCTTTTTTAAAATAATTTAAAGAAATGAAAGCAGATTCAATAATAGTGATAAAGACAATGTACACAAGATTTAGAGTGGTTCAGCCTCGCCTACATCCACTACCTAACCTCCTCAGTTAGGATTTTTTCAAATTCCCCTAAGGATCTTCTTACGGGTGAAGATCAAACCATTTCACCTTTTCGATTTACGGGCTTGAGAATAACCTTTTCTTAACTTTCGGGTGTGAGAATGACCATTACAACTTAAGCAATACTTGTTCTAAACCAGTGCCTGTCCAGTCACAGAAACCAAGGTATAAGATGAGATATGATTCCCTTTACTTAGAATCCAAATGATACTTACAAAACTTTGGATTGAACCTTATGTTGTCATAGATTCAGCAAAATATGTATGATGAAGTTTAGCTGAAAACTGGTTCCAAAAGCTTTCGTCTTCTTCAATGGATTTTTGAAAAGATATAGATGAAGATCAACTAATCCAAAAGACATAACGTATTTCAAAACGATCGTGAGTTTAAAGCAGTGAGTAGAAGGCTAACTTCCAAAAGTTTTTACACAAGTGAAAACTGTTAAACTTTTTGAAGCAGGTTTTTAGTTTTCGTATTTGATAGTTATTTTTTATCTGCTCTAAGGCAACATATATATAGAAACAACAGTGCGCATGAACTTGAAGTTAAGTAATTTTGGCGCACAAAGTTAATTAAAAAACAATGAACACATTCTTTCTCGAAAAGGATTTGATTCAGTCTGTGCAACTACGACAACAACACCTGAATCTTCTGATCATCATGAGAATATAATGTTCTGATAAAGTATTAGAACGTTCAGAAAAGATTCAAAAAGTTCTGAAAACGTTTTGCTCAATTCTAAAAAGATTTTTCTAAAAAGTGTAGGTGTCAACTTTGTGAAAGTGTTAGATTAGCGTCCTGATTGGTCAATCAGCGTCCTGATGCATAATGTTAACTTTGTCATTTTATTCCTTGAGGGTGTTCATGGACCATAAGTGTTCTGCTGAAATGAGAAGTGAGCATGCTACAAGAATGTAAGCTTCCTGACTTACGTAATGATTAAAGACGACTATAGCTGTGAAGGCGCTAATAAAAAGTTAGCATCCTCACACGTTTCAAACAAGTAAAGCATAAGGGCGCTCCTAAGATTATAAGCGTCCTAATGTTTTTAACGTGTTTTAAATTCGTAAAACAATAAATATGTTGAAGAACGATCAGCGGCCTGAAAGTTACTAAGTTGGTTCTTAAGGGGCATATCCTTGTAAGGGACTTGAGGATAGATGGTTCAACAATTTCTCCTTTTTTTATGATTTCAGACACATTACTATAAGCTTTGAAACAAGCTAAGACAATGCAGCTAATGCAGTGGTAATGTTATGCATTACTGATACTAATGATCCTTGTTTCATATGATATGAGTTTTGCACCAAGGAATATACTGAGACAGTTATTCTCCCCCTTAGTTTATGAGTAGTTATGATGCATCAAACATGTTACTTCTCCCCATTTTGAAAACATCAAAAAAAGTAAAGCATTATGAATTGCTCCTCCTCCTTGATAGAGATAAGCATCAAAATATCATAGATCAGTCTCAAAGAACATGTCAAGCTCTCTTCGAATGTTAACAAACTGGGTTTTAGGTAAGGCTTTAGCGAATATATCAACCAGTTGTTCTTTTGTGCCAATGTGAGACAATGTAACTTCTCCAATTTGCACATGATCCCATAAAAAGTGATGTCTTAATTCAATATGTTTAGTTCGGGAGTGCAATACAGGATTTTTGGATATGTTAATAACACTTGTATTGTCACATAGAATTTCAACACATTCAATAAATATTTGATAATCCTGAAGTTGTTGTTTCATGTACAAGACTTGAGACAACAATTTCCAACTGCGACATATTCTGCTTCAGTTGTGGATAGTGCCACTGATTGTTGCTTCTTGCAAAACCAAGAAATTAACGAATTTCCAAGAAAGTGACAAAATCCGAATGTACTTTTCCGATCAGTTAGACTGCCGGCATAGTCAGAGTTTACATAACTTTTCAAGTCAAATGTAGTACCTTTGGAATACCGAATTCCTAAGTTTGTTGTGCCATTTATCATTTGACACATTTTAAGTGAGATTCTTTGGGTTCTGATTGAAATCTTGCACAAAGATAGACACTGAACATAATGTCAGGTCTACTTGTTGTTAGGTACAGTAAACTTCCAATCATACTTCTATAAAGTTTAGAATCAATCGGTTTCTCTTTTTCATCCTTATCTAATTTAATTACTGAGTTACAGGGAGTATCAATTGATTTCAAATTATTCATTTGAAACTTTTTAAACATTTCTTTAGCATATTTTGTTTGGCTTGTGAAGGTGCCTTTTGGCAGTTGCTTAATTTGCAAGCCGAGAAAGTATGTAAGTTCTCCTATTTACTCATTTCAAATTTTTTTTGCATTAGTTTTGAAAACTCATCACACAACTCTTTGTTTGATGCACCAAAAATGATATCGTTCACATATATTTGAACAATAAACATATTGTCATTATGGTGTTTGATAAACAGAGTCGGATCAAGTTTTCCTTTGTAAAATTTATGATCTAAAAGAAATGAACCTAGTCTATCATACCAAGCTCTTAGAGCTAGTCTTAATCCATATAAGGCTTTGTGGAATTTGAATACATAATCTGGGTCTTGAGCATCCTCAAACCCTGAAGGTTGTTCCACATATATCTCTTCATTGATGTATCCATTTAGAAATGAACTCTTTACATCCATTTGATATAAGGGAAAGTCTTTGTAACAAGCATAGGCATGTAGCATCCTTATTGTCTCTAATCTTGCTACTGGGGCAAAGGCTTGTCCAAAGTCTATTTCTTCTTCTTGGTTGTACCCTTTTGCAACCAATCTAGCCTTAATTCGGACAATGGTACCTTGTTCATTCTTTTTGTTTCTAAAGATCCATTTGGTTCCTATAACTGATTGATGAAACAGTCTAGGAACTAGTTCTCATATTTTGTTTCTCACAAAGTGTCATGGCTCTTCTTGCATAACAAGAATCCAGTTTTCATCTTTTAGTGCATCTTTCACTTTGATTGGTTCAAATTGTGATACAAAAGCAATAAGCTCTTGATCTCTTTGAATTGAAGCTCTAGTGGATACACCCTTTTGTGGATCTCCTAATATTTCAACTTTGGATAGACCTTGAAGCAATCTAGAGTTTTTAGATGTTTCTAAAGGATTTTCAGTCTCAAGATCTATGATCTTAGTTGTCCTGGGATCATCATCATCAAAGTTTAACTGCTTAATTTCATCCTCATGACTTTTCTTACTTTCAATTTCATCAAAATGTACATGAATTGCTTCTTCCACAGTTTGAGTAGATTTGTTGTAAACTCTATAGGCTCTACTGTGAGAAGAGTATCCTGAAAATATTTCTATATTAAATTTAGGTTCAAACTTGTCTAAATTGTCTTTATCATTTAGGATAAAACACTTACATCCAAATACTTGAAAGTAATTGATGTTGGGTGCTCTACATTTCCATAGTTCATATGGATTGTTCAAGTTTTTCCAAAATTAAGATTTTGTTCATTACATTGCAGGTTGTGTTAATAGCTTCTCCCCAAAAATGGTTTGCAGTGTTATACACATTAAGCATTGTTCTACACATTTCTTGCAAAGTCCTATTCTTCCTTTCAACAACACCATTTTGTTGAGGTGTCCTAGGGGCTGATAGATGGTGAGTGTAACCTTGATTATTGCAGAATTCTTCAAGATTTTTATTAACAAATTCGCCCCTTCTATCACTTCTAATTATATTGATTTTATGAGCCTTTTCATTTTCAACTCTTTTACAAAATTTTATAAACAGTTCACATGCATTAGATTTATGAGCTAATAGAAATACCCAAGTAAATCTAGTAAAGTCATCAACAATCACAAATACATAAGTTTTACCACCTAAGCTTTGGGTCTTGGTTGGTCTGAAGAAATCCACGTGAATCAGTTCGAGAGCTCTAGAGGTAGATTGATGCTTCTTGCTCTTAAATGATGATCAGGTATGCTTGCCTAATTGACATGGTTCACACACCTTGTCTTTTGAGTAAATTCTCTTTGGAATACCCTTGGCAAGATCATGTTTAACAATTCTTGAAATGTTATTCGTACTAACATGAGCAAGTATCCTATGCCAAAGCCATGCATCATCACACAAAATAGCACTTAAACATGTTACGTTTTGTTTCTCTATGTCATTAAGATTTGTACAATAAACATTCTTATGTCTAGACGCCATGAATGCAACTGTTTTATCTATATGTTTAACAATGCACCTATTTTCTTCAAATGAAATATCATAACCATTGTCACATAATTGACTTATGCTCAATAAATTATGCTTCGGCCCTTCAACATACAATACATCAGATATGGATAGGAAATCGTTACTAAGGATTCTAATGCTTTTAATATCACCTTTGTTGTCATCTCCGAAGGTGACCTTTCTTCATATTTTCTTATCAAGGCTAAAAAATTTAGATTTATCTCCAATCATGTGCCTTGAGCAGTCGTTGTCTAGATACCATAGTTCTTCATTTTGGCTCATCTACACGACATAAAATACTTTTGACTTTGGTACCCATGCTACTTTGGGTCCATGCATGTTAACATCAGTAAGGAAAATTTTTTCAATCCATGCATATTTCTTTTTCCTTCCATTTAAGACAGTACATCTAAGCATGGTATGACCTTCCCTATGACACTTCTGACATTTTGGTCTTTTGGTCAATAAAGTGTTATACTCCTTTTGCTTTGACCAATGTGTGTAACCTAAGCCAGTTTTATCAAATGCACATCTTTGTGATCCTAACATCATGTCAAATATTTTTTTACTATTGGTGAACTTGATCACAGTGCAGTTCAAGTCTTCCTTTTCCTTTTTAAGTGTTTCATTTTCATTTTTCAATTTCTCAACAACTTTCTTAAGTTGTTCATTGTCTAGAGGCAGTTCATCTAGCTGTTCTTGTTGAAACTCTATTTCCTCAAGAGCTTCTTCAAGATTGTCCTTGAGCTTCTCATTTTTCTTAACTTCTTTAATGAGTTTTAATTTAAGATCATGCACATGAATATCAAAAGCATTAACTTCATCATCAGGTTCAGATTTTACCTTCGTGCTTGCCATTAAGCACAGTGCAACAGTGTGATCTGAATCTGGTTCATCCTCACTTGAGCTTGAATCATCCCACGTAGTTTTTAGAACTTTCTTATCCTTCCTTCTTGAACTTGTGTTTTTCTTATGTCTAGTGGGACACTAACTCTTTACATGACTAGGCAGCTGTAACAAATCAACTCTATAGGTTTTGACTTGGATTTCTTTCTTTCGTGGAATTTTGAGTATGAGCCACTATTTCCCTTTCTCCTAATCAACCTTTTGAATTTTCTGAACAACATAGCCATGTCATCTTCTAAATCATAGTCATTTTCAGAATCAGTTTCAACATTGAGGGCAACAGATTTCTTTTCTTTTTCCTTAACCTTGACCGGACACAATTTATCTTTTATCTTCATTTCGTGAACCATTAATGAACCACACAATTCATTAAAAATATATTTGGCCAGATTTTTGGCTTCTTCAATGGTCGTGGCCTTGGGTTCCCAAACTTGAGGTAGATCCCTTAAAAACTTTCTAACAGTTTCTTCTTGGTCATAGCTTCATCCTAGGTTCTTCATCTCATTGATATTTGTTGTAAACCGAGCAATAGCTTCAACTACGGACTTAGTTTCATCCATCCTATACGTCTCGTATTTTTCAACTAGCATTTGGAGCTTTGCCTTTTTGACTTGCAAAGTTCCTTCATGGGTGACCTCTAACTTATCCCATATTTTCTTAGTTGTTCACAAACACTAACCCTATTGAACTCTTCAACTGAAAAACTGCAAAACAAAATTTTTAGAGCTTGGTTGTTTAACAACTCCCTCTTGTTTTCTTTAGGACTTCATTCATCTAACTCCTTAGGGACATTAATACCATTTACGATCATTCTAAGTGTTGGACATCCGTTTGTCACAACATCCCACATTTCTAGGTCTTAGGCTTTAATGTAGAATATAGTCTTAATTGTCCAATGTGAGTAGCTATCTCCTTTGAACAATGGTGGTTGGATGGGTGAAATTTCCTTCACCTGAAAGATAAGCATTCTTTGCGTTTTGTCCTGCCATACTTAAAAAATTGTTAGATACTTTGATGGTTAACCTACTCTGCTACCAACTGTTGGCCCAGATGTGTCCGAGAGAGGGGGGAGGGGGAATTGGACACTTAGCAGATTTTAACCTTTCTTTAAAATCGTTTAAAAAAATGAAAGTAGATTAAATAAAGTAAAGTATATAGATTCAGTAACAATGATAAAGACAATGTACACAAGATTTAGAGTCGTTCGGCCTCATTTACATCCACTACCTAACTTCCTAAATTAGGATTTGTCCAAACTTCACTAAGGATCTTCTTATGGGTGAAGACCAAACCGTTCCACCTTCTCAATTTACGAGCTTTAGAATAACTTTTTCTCAACTTCCTGGTGTGAGAATGATCGTTACAATTTGAGAAACACTTGCTCTAAACCAATGACTGTCCAGTCACAGAATCCAAGGTACAATATGAGATATGATTATATTTACTTAGAATCAAAGTGATACTTATAAAGCTTTGGATTATATTTACCACATATTCAACAAAATATGTATGATGAAGTTCAGCTAGAAACTGGTTTAAAACGAATTTGTCTTCTTCAATGGATTTTTGAAAAGATATAGATGAAGATCAACTAATCCAGAAGACTTAACGTATTTCAAAAAGATTAAGAGTTTAAAGCAGTGAGTAGAAGACTAACTTCCAAAAGTTTTTGCACAAGTGAAAATTGTTAAACATTTTGAAACAGGTTTTTAGTTTTCATATTTGATAGTTGTTTTTTATCTGCTCCAAGGCAGCATATATATAGAAACAACAGTGGCACAATGAACTTGAAGTTAAGTAATTTTGGCGCACAAAGTTATTTAAAAAACAACGAACACATTCTTTCCCGAAAAGGGTTTGATTAAGTCTATGCAACTACAACAGCACCTGAATCTTCTGATCATTCATGAGCATAGAATGTTCTGATAAAGTATTAGAACGTTTATCAGAACGTTCTGAAAAGATTCAAAAAGTTTTGAAAAGGTTTTGCTTAGTTTTGAAAAGATTTTTTTGAAAAGTGCAGGTGTCAGCTTTGTGACAGTGTTAGATTAGTGTCCTGATTGGTCAATCACAGTCCTGACGCATAATGTCAACTTTGTCGTTTTGGTCCTTGAGGGCTCTCATGGACCATAAGCGTCCTGCTGAATTGAGAAGTGAGAGCGCTACAAGAATGTAAGCGTCCTGACTTACTTAACAATTAAAGACGACTAAAGTTGTGAGGGCGCTAATCAAAAGTTAGCATCTTGACAAGTTTAAAACATGTAAAGCATAAGGGCGCTGCTAAGGTTATGACCGTCTTGATGTTTTTCTCATGTTTAAATTCGTAAAACGATAAGTATGTTGAAGAACGATCAGCATCCTGAGAGTTACTAAGTTGGTTCTTAAACAAGGGCGTTCCTGTTCAAGTAGCGTCCTGAAAGTTTTCCAATTAATAACTATCAGCTTCCTTAAAGATTTATATCAGTAAAAACTCGAAAAAAACAGTCAGCAAGCTGATATTGAATCAGTGTCCTGACAAGTTCATTGGTTGACTCAATAAGGGCGCTACGGATGAAGTAAGAGTCTTGATGGATATGAAAGTTTCAACCCTGAACTCTATCAGTGTCCTAATGTTTCATCAACGTCCTAACTTACCAAGTCCAAGAGGGTGCTGCTGAGATAGTAGCGTCCTGAAAAACATGTTAGCGTCCTGATGGACACTTAAAAAAAGTTTTGATTTTTCATTTAAAACTCGATAAACACGATTAAAGTCTTGGTACTTTCGGATCAAATCAAACATAGAAAATTCAATTTAAATGATCGAAACTCAACTCGACAAAATCATGCAATCTTGCATATTGCTGAATCATATGATAATAGATGTTCTATAACCTAAACACAATCTAATCTTATAGAAATATGTCTTCAAACGATCATGGCCTTCAAATAGATCTTGATCGCACTTTCACCATGCATCATTGATTTTTCAAAACCTTAATGTAAGATTGGATGTGTTATGCATACAATATTATTATAAGCAGAATGTGGTTTGTAATCATCAAAATATCGTTCATATAAGGAACATATTCTTGTAAAGAACTTGAGGATAATTGGTTCAACAGGAGAACCCCGACAAGAAAGCCCTGGTGGACCAAGTCACGCCCCTCGACTAAGGTGACTGGGGGGGTCGAGGTCTCAAAGACATTTCCTTGGACATGCCACAGGGGGATCAGCTGCCTTAGGCTTCCCCTTTTGCCGAGCCGAGGAGTCAGAAACCCCAGCAGAAGGAATAGCCATGACCACCCAAGGGGTCGGAGTTGTGAGCTGAGCTGATGAGGTGGCTCCGGCTCTAGCAAAAGGCATGGGGACCACAAGACGGGCTGAAGGCTCAGTGGCCGACCCGGCCTCATCAGTCGATGTAGCTCCGGCATTAGCAACTCACTTATCCATGTTGAAAGGGCGACGACTCGTTTTGCTTCTGGCCATCACCTCAGTAGGAAATGTTGGAACATGACAACAAAAAAAATGTGTGTGTGAGATAAAAATCACAGTACAAAAGTCACAAGGAACATATCAACTTGGCACTTACTCCCAGAGAAAAAAATGTTTAGTCGTTATAAGCCCGACAAGAAAAATATGAGCTTCCGTCAAGATCTCGACGTAACAACGTTCAAAAAATTAGATTTTACAGATCTCCTCAGACTTTGTCAAGTCGGCACCTAGGATCTTTATTGGACTGTCCCAATGAACTGCATTACAAGTACTAAGAATGAGATGTCAAGAGGGAAGATAGTAGAAGTAAAGAAAGTACTAACTACAAGGAAAGAGAGCAGGTTAGCTCGGTACCTGGGTACGTGTATTTCGTAGGAATGATGCCGACCTCGTTTGCCCAGTCCCCTGAAACAAGGAACCAATCATCCTTCCAATCCTTGTTCGACGTGGGGTTTTTGGTTATCAAGGGAGGTCATCCAACTTATCCGGGGTAGATGAGCTCCCCCAATTCAAGCTTACCCACTCCCGATGAATCAGATATCAACACGTAACACATGCCTATCTGGCAGCTAGCCACTCGACCAGAGATCTCTTCTATAAATAGCCCCCCTACTCCCATCCAAAGGTATGTCAGTCACTACTCCATAAGCTAGTACAAAGTTTAGTTTGAGTCAATTTAGCTCTAACTTAGGCATCAGAGGGTCTTTGGTCGGCACCACACCTGTGCTCCTCGCGATAGACTGTTCATATTTCCTTGGTTCCAGATCTCAGTGGCGAGCTCGAGGCTGAAGTCTGTTGGTTCATGTTTCCAGATCAACTCACCTCCTCCACGTATTCATCAGCTTGGTGTTGGTCAAATTTTGCACCAACATATATTTATATATATAGGTTAATTTTATATTTATTTTTTTAATATCATTTTTAACTCATTTGTAAACTTTTATTGGGACCCCAAATTTAATATATATACATATATATAGATAGGTTGTAATACCCTAAGATTGCACAAAAAAAAATTTAGGGGCAACGCCCTTTGGTTCATGCGCATGCCCGAACGTTCAGGCGCAATGCCCGAACGTTCTAGCGCCAAAAATCTCTATATAAGGAACCCCCCTCATTTCTCATTTATCACACCAAAATCACTCTCCTTGTGATTTTCCTTCTCTTTCTCACTCATTTTGAGTTTTAGTCTTTTGAGACTCTCGATGCGGTGCGACGAAGTTCTGTTCGGAGGAAAGCGCAAGATCTGAAAGAAGAAGTTCTTATCTGAAGGTGGGGAACGAAACATAGGTTTGCGTGTTTTATAACTTTTATTAAAGTTTACGTTCAGTTATTATTATATCTACTGTTCATTTACACTGCATTATGTCATATAATGTTTATATTGTCGCACTTATGCCTGTACACTTGGAATTCACGTATTATACTATTATAATGTCAGATTTGTGGTCAATCTGACTCAACTAGACTCGGTCTTGTCCACAATAACTTTAAATAGTGAATGGGAGGCAGCGGGCTGCTCTAGGCGATTGATATTTAAGCAGACCTTGTGTCTCACCTCTCAACTGGGGACTGATCTAGTTGGTCTTATTGAAAGCTATCATCTTATACGAGTAATACTGAATGTCCTAACCTTGCATGTCGTGATACCAACTCTGATAAGGATCACCAGACGTTGCCAAAATTAGTCTAAATGTCAAGAAAGGACCAGAACAGTAGACTAGACCAGTTCATGCATTGGCATCATACATATCACCACCTAGGGACGTACATGGTTTATGACACATAGAATAGTTAGGAGCATTGCTCGCTATTTATTATATTTCTTTGGAGAGGGACGTACATGAGAACCCGGCTACGCCTGGGGAGGGACATCAGTACGTGAATCCAGAGCATCGTTCCTGAGGAGGGACGTACAATTGAACCTGGCTACGCCAGGGGAGAACGTCCGGACAGACATTTGTACGTGAACTCAGGCGATGTACGTTCATCAAACCAATACGAGACGGTGTCACGCATACATACATATTGATTGATTATGATGCTCACATGTGTATTTAAGATATTTGATATTGAAGTATGCTTTATTAATTGTTATACTCACGAACTATTTACCCACTGAGCACGTTAAGCTCACTCCATTATTATCAAATTTTTCACAGGAAATTAGGGTGGACTGGGTGCAGGTTATGGGGCCCACATTTTGTACCCTTTGTATGATTCATTGGGGATTTTGGGGAGTATGTTCCCTTGATCATTTCATGTACAAATTATATTCTGAATTAAATAAAATCAGATCTGTACTATGTTATATATTTCCGCTGCGCACTTTGTTGTTACCATTGTTATTGTTCCAAATGCGCGCCCCGTCCGAGAGTGTACCGCCGGTTTAGGCGCGTCCGGGCAGGGTGTGACATAGGTTAATTTTATATTTATTTTTTAATATAATTTTTTAACTCATTTTATACTTTTTTTTAACTAAATTATTTTTTTACTTACTGCTAATGCACAAAACCGTATCACAATCCAAAACCCTAAAGTGTCGAGACAACTGTGATTTTAAATAAGAAATCTGGCAACGACAATCTCGTAACTAGTGACAAAATCTAGCAATGATGATCCCGTAACTCTTATCGCAATCCAAAACCTTAAAGTGTCAAGAGAACTACGATTTTAAATAAAAAAATCTGATCACGATGATCCCCTAACCGGTGACTCCCTCTTCATCTTCTTCTGTCCTGCCCTGCCTGCAACTTCTTCTTCTGCCCTGTCCAACCTACAACTTCTTCTTCTTCTTTTTCTTTTTCTTCTTTTTCTTTCGATTCCTGTTCTACCTTTTTCTCCAACCACTTATTTTAATTTTTTTAACTACTTCCACATTACAATTCAATCACTTTTTCTTGCCATGTCTGCCAACACCTCCACCTTGTAAAAAACCTACTTTTACAATTCACTAATATTTTTTTTGTTTGATAATTTTTATTTGGATCGGTATAATAATTTTATCAACAAACACAAGGTTGAAGTTGTCAAAATAGTAGACATATGTTTTCATAAATTTGTGTGAAATTTGAAATATTTTTGTACTTATGTTGATTTTGTAGTTTTATTGTATTGATTTTGTGATTTTACTATATCCGTGATATTTATAAAAAAATATTTATTTATTAATATATAAAAGGGCATCATTTTATGTACCTCACCTCGAGCCCCCAAATAGTCAAGACTGGCCCAAACCTTCTACTATAAATACTTCCAAGTACTTCTTAAAAAAGTAAGTCAATTTCTATTTATAGTAGGTTCCTATGTCAACTATTATTTCTAACTTTGCTCTTACTTACCATTGGATGGTCTTATATCGGTACCACACCGGAACTCCTCAAGCTAACCTTTTTCAGCTCTTTCCTTGCAGTTTGGAGCTTAGCAAGTTTTTTAGACTGAGGTAGATCTGTGGCAACTCTCTCTTTTCTACTTTTAACTTCTTTTTTGGTGTTGATCAAATCTTGCACCAACATTTGACACCATCTGTAGGGATCAATGCAAGAAGTCTTTGAAAGCTTAGTTGCCATGAGCAAGAAGCTAACAAGTAGTAATGGAGGCTGCTGACTTTCCCCTTTCACAAGAATACCTTGCTTCGCCACCTCATCCTTTGTAGGACTATGGCCGACCCCAAGGTGTGGTGCACAACTCAAGTTAGAAGGGAAGGACACGACAAACCAGGTTGAACAACCTGGAGAATACTGTGAAAAAAGTCTCGATGATGCTTGGAGAACAGCGAAGGAAAGAAGAGCAAGAACTTTTCTTAAATCGAGTAGGTCTCCACCTCATGGAGCCTAAGATATGAGAACAGTGGGATCCGCAGCTTCTGATCGAGCTACCTCAAGATTTTCTCATCAAAGATAGGAGTCAAATAGGTTGCCACGTCGGGACCATCACCAGAAGCAACAAGGAGAATCTCAACATAGTGATGGGTAAGCTCAAGCATTTGATGCAAAGAGAAGAACAAAAGTGTATAGAAGACCCTGTCGATAGATTGCTTGGGTCTGCAAGGGGACAATCACCCAAGCCATCAACTGGAAGGTTAAGTAGATCAGGAGGTGACTAACCTTACAGGTCACCAAGCAAGAGAAATGACAGGAGGTCGCCCGAGGCCTACCATGGAGATATCAAGCTGATCTCGAACCATCATTTATTGATGAGATCCTTAAAGCTCCTTTTCTATTTACAGTAGGCTCTTACCTTTGCTTTTATTTCTTAACTTAGCTCTGGCTTAGTCATCGAATATTCTTAGGTTGGTACTACACCTGTACTCCTCATGCTAGCTTTTCCTTTTCAGGTTGGAGCTTAGCAGGTCTTCCAAACTGTGGTACATCTATATCAGTTCTCTTTTTTCTACTTTTAGTTTTGGTTTTGGGTTCGTTAGATCTTGACCAACAAAAAATTATTAGATAATCGATAAATTAAATTATTGAAGTTATTGAACTTCAAGTTAAATAAAAAAAATTATGCTATTAAACTACAAGGACATTTTTAATTTTAAATAATTAAAAAATTAATATAAAAACATTGAATTGGACGATTACTCTGTATTTTAATTTTAATTTTTATATTTATTCTTATTTTCTTAAATAAAATAGAATAAGTATTGTAAAATCAAATTAAAACAATAAAAATGCAAATCAACAATCTTTATTTTATTTTTCTAACTCATTATTTTCATTCTAAAAATAAAAGAATATTTTTTTAAAATTTAATAAAATAAATGAATTTGAATTTGACAATTCTTTCCTCTATATTTTAATTTATTGTTCTCTATTTTAATTTTATTTAAATAAATTAGAATATATATGTTTAAAGTAAAATTAGCACTTTTTTTTATAAAAGGGAATAAATATTTAAAATTAAAAGAATAAAAAATCTTGAATTTACAACTATGTACATTTTTTATTTAAAATTTTTAATGTTTAATTTTAATATTTAAAAATAAAATAAAAATTAAATTAAAAGAACAAAAAACCATGAATGGCCTATTCGATCTTCACCTTTCATTTTAATTTTTCAGAATATAAGAGATTAAATATTTAAAGTTAAAAGAGAATAATTATTCTACCTTTCAATTCACAAGTCTTTTTTAGTAAAAATGAATTAATATTTAAAAATGAAAAGAATAATATCTTTAAATTGGCAAACATGTTTCAGAAAGGTTTTTTAAATGAAAGAAAAAGTTGAAGTAGAGGGAGGGTTTGAAAGAATTATATGGGTGTTATTAAAACATTGAGGATGAGTAATAATGGCAAATGAAAAGTAATTTAAAGAGAAATTAATATGGCTCATTGGTGAAATGAGAAAAAAATGGTTGGTGTGATTATGAATTGTGAAAAAAATCAAATGTTTCATAGGATAAATAGACATTAGTTAAAATAGACTTCTTCAACGTAACTATCATCTTGAAAAGTTTTTAAATATTCTTGTTATAAAAGTGTATTTGTATATTACGAAGTAGGTGAGGATTTGAATCACAAAATTAAAGCAAGAAGTTTTTGGAGTATTATATGATATATAGGTGCATCCTATTGAAGTTACAGAAAAAAAAAAAAAATTATAGAGTTGTCATTAGGCAAGTTATGCTATATAAAATGGTAAACAATTACAAAGACATGTTAACAATTTTTTGTTTTTTTTTTCAAAAGACATGTTAACAAATTAAGTGTATCAAAAATGAAAATACTAACATGAATACGCGGTAAAACTTTCAAAGATACAATGAGAAATGAGCACATTTTGGCAATGGTTGGAGTAGCACTAATTGGAGATAAAGTGATATAGAAATAATTTATAAGGTGATTTGAATATATACGACGTAGGCCTTGCCTTAGATGCACTAGTTTGAAAGAGTTACTATTAACACTAGATGGTAAAAATAAAGATAGAGAGAGACATAAAATAATGTGGACATGTATAGATAATTAAAAAAGATGTAATTTCTTTTAATTTGAAGCCGACATAGCCCTTAATAGAGTAGAGTGAAGTGGAAGAAACGAATTTAAGTAATTAACCCATGTAGTTTGGTAACTCTATTTAACCTCTATTTCTACTTCAAAACCAACCTCTAATTGTAATAAAAATTTAAATTCTACCAAAATAAGCAAAGTTTTTTAACTTATACTTCTAGAAGTTACAACTCTATTTCAATTCATCAATATTGTTACCAAGAACACATGAAGTAGAGGAGTAAATTCTTATAGCCAATTCATGTAATTGGAGAGAAGCGTAATAAAGTTGAATTGAGTTGAGTTGAAGAATGCTAAAACGGTCTAAAATATATACCTAAAAATATACTCACGTTTATGTAATAATACACCATATCGCCACATTAAGAGAAAAAAATTAAAAATTAAAGAACACCCACCGTTTATTATACATGCATCCCATTATTGAGGATATGGTTTTTGGCATATGTTCTAGGTTGTAAAAGCATTATTATTTTAATTACTTTTGCCAACCTACTTGCATACATATTAAAATTTTGAAATGGAAAATACTAAATTGATTGCAACAGTCACAATTTTTTATGACTGCTATTAAAGTGACATGATATGAGAGAATGATTATTTGACCCTCTTATTTTATTGTCTTATGTAACATGAGGGGCGACCCTTTCTATCACACTGCTTAAATAACAGTTATACTAAGTTACACTAAATTGTGACGTGTGCACCCAATTTATGGCATTCTCCTTTTAAAATATTTCAAATTTAGTAAGGAATTTTCCAAGAAACAACTCCATGTTCCTCTTATATCTAATTTCGTTAATTAATACACCTGGGCAAAAACATTCAATGCATTTGCTCCTCGCCATTTTCAAGGATTGGCAATAAAAGTCCTTTTATTATTGTTTACAATGAATGTGGACTGGCTCCACACATGCGACCACCACCAACCCTCCAGTAATTAAGTACAGTGTAATAATAACTCTCCATGAAAATAGAACACAGAACAAATTAATTAAGTCTCTTTTTTGGAGCACATACATATATATTTAGTATCATTGCAGGGTATACATATTTATAGAATCTATTAATGAGAAATGGTATAGTAATATCAATTAAATTATATATATTTTTAACTATATCTGTAATGTATATATATATATATATATATTATTTTAATTTTTAATTTACATTCACCCATTCTTTTGTTAGATTTAGTATAATTTGTTTTAATTTATATTTCTCTACTTCAAAATCTCCATATTATTTAAAATTTAATATAGTTTTAATTCTCTACATCAAATTTTCAATATTATTTCTAATTTTAAAATATAGTTTTATTAATGTACAATGTAATGGAGTAATTTAAGAATCTAACATTTTTTTTAATACTCAACCATCTTGTCTATTGCTAAGCCCCTTGGTTTGGGTGGCAACCTTCCCCACTTACCCACACTAATGAGCAAGGATGTCAAATTCTACTAGAGACAATAAAAGAAGTTATCGTTCCTTTAGGCCTTAGCAATAATGTCTAGTGGGTCTTTGTGCCCATAGGTTTTCTCAAAATTAATCTTAGTTATACCTTGTATACGATTACTCATATGTAGGTAAAGCCTGTAATGTTGTAATAAAAGAAAATTCTTGTATATTTTTTAAAACTCAAATAAATATTTCTCAAACATACTTTCTTTGTTATAACTTTTTACTTTTATCAATTACTCCTTTTTTTTTTGTTTGAAATTAATAGGACAATTTCACTTTTATAAGGGTATTAATAGGAAAGTCTAAAACATTCTTTTTCAACAAAACAATTAATAATATTAAGAAATAAAAATAAAAATAAACTGCAGCCCTTTATTCTAATTCTTTGTTTGGTTTTGTTAAAAGCTGCAGTCCTCACGTGGCTTATTCCCACACTCATAAAAGTTAAACATTAACTGCTTCAGCTTTTCCTCTTGCCACTAAAAACTTCCCTCTGGCCGTAATTTCTCCTACAATCAGGGGCACAATCCTCATAAGCGATGTATAAATTAAAACCCACGTAACTCCTCCTTTGAAATGGACTAACAAGGCCACCGTTTCTTTTGCAATTCCAGTACTAGATAGCAGCATTACTACTATAAGAGCCAGCTATTACTCAACACTAATCACAGCATTGTATAGTATAGTATAGAGAACAACAGAGAGCCAAAAAAAGAGGAGAAGAAGAAATGAAAATGTACTCTATCCTCTTCCTTTTCTTCTCAGTTGTCGTTATTCTACTAGCCATTACTTCGGGCGTGAAGTCGTGCTCGCCGTCCGACCGCGCAGCTCTCGTCGCCTTCAAATCCGCTCTCAACGAACCTTCCTTAGGCATCTTCAACTCATGGACCGGCACCGACTGCTGCCGAGGCTGGTACGGTGTCAATTGCGATCCCACCAACAGCCGTGTCGCCGATATCAATCTTCGCGGCGAGTCCGAAGATCCCATCTTCGAAAGAGCTCACCGGCCGGGTTTCATGACCGGAACCATCTCTCCGGCGATCTGTAAACTCGATCGCCTCTCCAGCATTATAATCGCCGACTGGAAAGGCATCTCCGGCGAGATCCCTACGTGTATAACTTCACTTCCTTATCTCCGCATCCTCGATCTCATCGGAAACAGGATCTACGGTCCGTTGCCGGCGGATATCGGAAAATTACAACATCTCACGGTGTTGAACGTAGCGGATAACCAAATCACCGGTGAGATCCCGCCGTCGATCGTGAATCTTGTTTCGTTGATGCATCTTGACCTCAGAAACAATAAAATCTCCGGACAAATTCCTCGTGACATCGGAAAGCTTAGAATGCTCAGCAGAGCTTTGCTCAGTCGGAACCGGATCTCCGGTCCGATTCCGACCTCGATCTCCAACATCTACCGACTCGCCGATCTAGATCTATCGATGAACCAGATATATGGATCGATTCCGGAATCCATCGGGAAAATGCCGGTGCTGTCTACTCTGAACCTGGATTTTAACCGGATCACCGGTACGATTCCGGTGAGTTTGCTCGGAGGATCGGGGTTGAGCATACTGAATTTGAGTCGGAACACGCTCGAAGGTTACATACCGGATGTTTTCGGACAGAGATCGTATTTCACGGCGCTGGATCTATCATACAACAAGTTCAGTGGTCCGATACCGAAATCGATTTCGAATGCGGCGTATATCGGTCACCTGGATCTGAGTAACAACCATTTGTGCGGTCAGATTCCAGCTGGAGAACCTTTCAATCATCTAGAAGCTTCTTCTTTCGTCAATAACGATTGTCTCTGTGGGTGGCCGTTGATGAGGAAGTGCTGATCGGATCGGATCGGTTCGGCCGTTACATTAGTAAGAAATATATTCGAATCTGCAACCGAAACGTTACGAGATGAGCCTCTATTTCTATTTTGCGTGTGTTGAATATATAAAAATATATATTTTTTCCGTTTTAGGCGAAAAGTGTATTAAAGTTTTAGCTTAATTTTATATATGGAAAAATAAAGATAAAATGAAAAGAAAGAAAAAGAAAGGAGTGAGTGAATGTGAGGTTGTTTATTATTATTGTTTGCACGTGAAAGCAGCGGGATGAAGAAGAACTGATCATAGGAATCTTTGCCTTTTTTCTATATTCTTCTTTTTGGTTTACTTGCTTGTGGTACATGGCTCGAGTATAGGGATTGGTTTCTTCCCTCTTGACTTAGGACATGACACCCGTTCGACTGTCGTTGAAGTTAGGACTTGTTTGTAATTTTTTATATTTAAAAATTTTTAAATATTAAAAATTTATTTTGTTCAAAAGATTTTAAAAACAGTTTTTTCACTTTTTGTTTAAAAAATAAATTAATTTTAGAAAATGATAAAAAATTACTTTTCAATTTTTTTTTAGATTATATTCTTGTTTTTGGACTGTAAATCAATTGCAGTCTAAAATTTTAGGGCATGTTTAGTAGCTAGCCTGCAAAAAAATTAGTATTTTTTTAAGAAAATTATTTCGACAAAATTTATTTGAATTTTTTTTTTCATTGTGATTTGATTAGGCATAATTTTTTTTTTCTCATGGCTGTTACTTGTTCAATTAGGTAACTATAACTAGAATTTTAAATTTAGTTGTAAAGAAATTTTCTCTTGAGAAATTTTATTTTTCTTTCCCTATACAAGAAAAATTTGCTGAAAAAATATGAGGTCAAGAAAATTTATTTGTCATCTCTTTTGTAAATCAAACACTAAAAATTATGATTTTCTTAAAAAAGTCTCAAATTTTTTCAAAAAAAATCCTCATTTCTCAGCAACCAAACAGTTTTTTTTTCTATTTATTTATTTTGCATCATCTTGATAATTACATTTTTAGAAATGTTAAAATGATCCCAAAAAAAAAAAAAACCCAAGTGATGAGTGATAAAGAGGGTTTTGGTTTGTTTTCCTCTGTTGATGATTCACCACATCCGCTTAGATATATAGTTATTTAAAATAAGCATTTTTTAACTTTGGAAAAAGTTGGCTGCCTCAATTAGTTTTATTTAAACTCTTTTTTTTTTCTGAGAAATATTTACTCTATTACAATTAATTAAAAATAAAAACTTGAGGGCTTCGTCAATAGGTTTTCAACAGCTTGCTTTAATCATGAAAAAAAACATTTATCAAAAGCACTTTTATTTTAAACACAAGGTATAAGTTGCCTGGGTGTTGTTTTTTCTCCTCAATCCTGTTCTAATTTTCTTACACACACACACACAAAAGTTGCCAATAATGACATTTTGTTTTCAAGTGAGAAAATTGCGTATGCTTAATTAGCTTTTATCTGCTCTTTTTAGTTTTAAGATGCGTAGGTCAAGGAGTAATTGTCCTAGTCTTAATGTCGTGTCTCCATATATTTTTCTGTGTCAAGTTTAAAACATTTTGAGATATAATCTCCCTGCAATCATGTTTCTAATTAACAGAATTGATAAAATTATTTTTATAAGATAGATATTGAATTGGATTAAATAGAACTAAATAATTTAAAAAAATATATAAAATTTATTATAATGGGATAAAAATAATTCTTCTATTTTGGTCATTACTATTTTATCTCATTACAATAGAATAAAAATAAAGATGAGATTGAACCCTAAATGCATTAAATTTAAGAAGCTCCCATCACCAGCAGTAGTACTTAGTACTTTAACTATCAAATATGAAGTCGCCCGACCTGGTTACTTAATCTTGTATCATAATTAATCCTTATATCTTTGTACAACTGATATTGATTACCATTATGGAGTGATCTGATCATAAAAGAGCATATAACATGTGTAATTTAATAGTAAAAATGTACTTCACTAAGGTAAAAAGAAAAAAAAAAAAAGTGCAAGATGAACGATGCTCTAATAAAAAGTGAACCCTAGCAATATCTAGGCTGACTTTTTCATTCACTTATTATTATTATCACTAGTGTTTTTGCACACGTGTTGCATGGAATTTTTATTATAAATAAATTAAAATAAAATACAATTTTATGAAAAAAGAAATACGTATATATTTGTCTTTTGGTATGATTGAAATAGAAAAAGTTACGTAAACATAGGGATAGTAACTAGCTGAGAGGAAAAAAAATGAAAGTTTTTAAGGATAGAATAGAAAAAAATCAGAATTATAAAGCTCAAATATAAAATATATACATGCAAACAAATTAATATTTTATCCTTATTAATAATAAAAGTAACTATTTTAAGAAAAAATTACGATAACCTTTTCAAGGGCATATGAGTCACAAAAACCAGTATAGATTATTTTTTTGAGACAAAAAGCAAAAGAGGACGGATCTCTTCAATATAATAATATTGGCACAGTTGGGAGAGTTTCCTCTACTCAACTGAAGCCTAGGAGGATTCGATATGCCTGAGGCGTTGGAATGTTTATTAACCAGACTAACTTGATTAACCCGATCAAACCTTTTATTAGTTTGGGTTGGATTTTATTTATTTTTTATTTTTTATTTTTTATTTTTTCTTTTTCCACAAGTTTGTGCGGCATTATATGTATATCTGCATCAACATACAATAAGCCTAATATCTCATCATGTCATATCACCAATCAAGAGTACGATTAAAAACTAAAAATCATACACAGGGAAATCTAAAGTAGTTATACAACATGATATTATAATTAAGATCGAGTTTAATGTTACAGTCCTATGGTGGTAAGAAAAAAACTAATATCATGACACCATATTTATAAAAAGAATCAAAAGGTATCTATACCCAAAAAAGAAAAGTCAAAATATTACGCGCTACTCCCGAGGCGGTAGATCGATATCGATGTAGCCGGCAACAACAACTGGCTCTTCCTCACCCGGATAGTCGTAGTAAAATTGCCAGGTGCCTCTGTCTCAAGCGGCTGGCCCTCAACCTCCTGAGTCTCATTCACTACATCTGAAAAATGATAATATGAAAAGAAGGGTGAGCGTAAATCCACGTGGCTCGTAAGTAACTACCACTTTCAAAACCCACTCCATAGGGAGGGAAGGGAAATTACAGATTTGGCGAAGTCTTCCTTGTTAAATTGTGTTTCTACTTTTAATTCATGAAAAATGATTCTAAGTATTATTTCTTTTTCTACTAGTACCTCAATTTTGGATTCTATATCCACATTCTTGTTATTATTATTTTTCTTTTCTCAATCTATGTTTGACATTGTCCTTATTAAATTCTCTAAATCTTAAGATTTATGCCAATAAGCAGCTTAATTTCTCAATATCTTATAGAGAAAATCATCATTTACCATTTACCAATTATGAAAATTAAACAAGCAAGTAAAATACATAAAGGAATTATAATTTTGTATGATGATGTTGAAACAATAATCAGAATACCTCAATAATGCACGCCTCGTATGCCAATTTAACACCATTAGAATAAAAATTACAGTGACAATAGAAAGGAGACAAGTCAGAATATCTTCGCCCATACACAGTGTACCTCATGAATCCTCCTAATGTCGAGCACACTAATAAATAACATGCCTTGGGGTCCGATCCCTTAACATTTATTTAAGTTTTCACTTTAGCCATAATGAGAACCCCGTTCCATCAATTACTTTTTTTGGACCAGCTATACGACTGATTTTACAACACCCCAGTCAGGGTATCCTTTTCCTCGTATTAACTGAGCGAGGAGGTTCTCGTTAGAACTTTGAATTATCTACCTCTGAATAGGGCCGCCATTACTCCCAACTTCAACTTTTCCGCATGAAGCGCTCGTGACCATTACGTTTGCCAGACGCACTTAACCACCCACAATCCGCTCAACATCCAAGTAGCACAACCCCTACTGGATGTGCCCGTTGGGAGGGAACGGGAACTGACAAATCCACTGGTCAGACGATTGACCCACTAATCCCACTGATCAAACGGTAATATGACATCAGTAGATACTCTAGAGATCTAGGGTCGATGTGATCCTCGTGTCTATGTCTATCGGGCAAACATGTATCCTAGAGTCCGATCACTCCATTATTTTAATCATTAATCACATTTTATCATTTGACAGTTTGATTAATGCAGGAATATGCGAGTGATCGATAAATCGTGGAAAACTATGCATAAATGCATGTAAATGCATATAAAGTATAAGTAGGATATTCTTTGAAAATTATCTTTCATGAAATACAATTTTCCTATATGATGCCAAAATCAAATCTCGATAATCGATTAATTTATCGTCTTCATAGTTTAGTTGTATATTATTTAATTTCTTTAAGAATAATATTAATTTTTATGTCTCAATCACCTTCTCTCAAATGAGTTGGTGTATGATAATGAAGTCGCATAAGCGGTTTGGATTATGGACCATTGATAAATCTTTGGAAGGGCCTGGATCAACCGTCTTCGTCAACTAATTAATAATCTAGGAAAACTCTTACGAATAATCATAATAAATCATCGGTTTTAAATAATACTTAAAATATCGATAAAACTGTGATAACTTATGTTTTATTTTAGTTATTATCCTTGAATTTTTACAGCGGAAAGCCTTACTAAGATTTTAGTCTTATTTATTAATATTTTATCAATTATTTGATACCAAGGGCATTATAGTAATTTTTTCATCATCTTTATCATGACTATGTTTGCACCTAAAATTAGGTATGAAGTCTAATTAAGCCTGGATGAATAAATTAATTGTCTTATGTTTTATTGAAGTTGTACTAAGTTGGCTAACTGGACTCATAGGGTTTCAATTAATTTAAATGGGTCAAGTCAATGTAGCTTGATTGAGTTGATTAAGCCTACGGGTTAATTGAAATCAGAGTTATTTAGCGCAAATCGACCTTGATAAATTCAAATTGAATTAAATTGACTAATTAGATTCATGGGTTAGGTTTAGTTAATTAAATTTAGTTAGTAAAACATCTATTCAATCTAATATTAACTTATTGGTTTAATTAGATAGGGGGTTTTGATTTGCATTGTAATTAATTAAGTCTAATAGACTTTAATTAAATTAATTTCGACTTATGAAGTTAAAAATGACAAAATTTAGTTGAGCTATCTTGTTATAGCAAATCTACATTTTTTATTTTCTAAGTTGATATTTTAGGCCACATAAAAATAAGTTTAACTTATTCACTAATTTAATGAAGCCAAATTTTTGAAAATATATTATTTTATCATAGTCTAAGGTTTAACCCACATTAATGTATTTATTTTCATTTTTCCAATTTGGGACAAGTCTTGGTGGGTTAGTCAAGTCTCCTTTAGCATGAAATAAGACTCAAATTGGTCAAGTCAAAGGGGTCTTAACCGGTCAAAATTGGTCAAACATTTTACTATTCATAATCTTCCTCAGTTAACATTGTAACAGCATGTTTTCCAACACTTTTTCTCCTCACTTTTCTCCCATATTACTTGATCATTTACACCTTATATCCCTTCTAAACTCTTCCTATTTTTAATGGATCAAACCCACAGATTCAATCAGACTCAATTTGATGGTGAACGTTTGCTCCAAACATTGGTTGAAAATCAGCCTGTCCGCTCCTTTAATTTTCATGGTGGACAGGCACTGTTTCATTCTGGTTTTAGCATGGATATCACCATTATTGTTCCCATTTATCAAAAAAAATATCTTCTATAATTTTTCTACTTTGAATCCCACCAACGCACAGCTCCAATGGGTTTGATTTTGAAGTAGAAAAACTGAATCAAACATGGGCTTTTACAACAATTATCTTATTTTCCATTTCGACCAACCATGTTCCTACCCAGTTTTCTCCTATTTTATCCTTCTATTTCGTTCTAATATCTTCCCATTTCTCTTCTCCATACTTCCTATTTTCGACCTACCTAACCCATGGTCTCAATTGCATCCATTAAAAGGGTGAGCATTTTCCCCAAACATATTTTGAAAATCAGCATGGTCCCCATTTTTTTTTTTTTGGCGAGTAGGCAATTATTCACCACATTTTAAGCATTGATACTCTAGTATTATTCCTCTCTTATCACCTCTAATGTCATCTCTAATCTTCCTACTTTAAAAATCATCAACCCACAGCCCCTATAAGGACATTTACTGAGAGAAAAACCCTCTCAAAGTGGGCAAGTTGGTCTGTTTTCTTCATTTCCAACCATGACATAACATGCATGTATGTGGGTAGATTATATATGCTCAATGCAGCAAATCTAAGCTAGACATTAGAAGAAACTAAAACAACAAGAACATAGGTTAAGGAAAGGAAATAAATCAGTAAATAAGGTTAAAGAAATAGAGGTACTTGCCTAGTTCAAGAGCAACCTCTCTCTTTTTCTTGAAGAAGATCAATGGCATCCCCTTTTTCTTTCTCTTCTTATTTTTATTTTTAACTAGTCACGTTGGAGAAATGTGAAGAGGAAGGCTCTTTCTTGGTCTTTTATAGCCAAGGGAGCAATTTTGAAATTCATATGCATTGGGGACTTGCTTGTAATATTCTAATAAAATTTAAGGGTGCATGACAAATTTTTTTTTTTTTTTGCTTGACACTTGAATTGTCTTGTCTCGTCAAACCATGCATTGGCTAGAAAGGTGGCAAAATGAGAGACCAATATTTTTATGAGTCCAACATCGAGTTGGGTGTCCGACAGTAAAATTCAATTTTCGCGTCGCCAATTATTTGAAGTCCAATTCGAGCGCGGTCAATTGCGTTGGAATAGTGACAAAGTCACGATCGATGTGATACCAATTTCATTTCGAAATCCTCAATAATTCAAAATTTGATATTTTGCCCTTTGAACGGTTTAAGAGTTGTCACAGTGAACCAATCGACCAAAAATATATAATCGGTAACGTTAAAACAAATTGACATTAGGTTGAACAATAAGGGGTGATTTTAACTCATGAGTCAATAACATTGATTGAAATTGACAGCGAGGCCCACAATTTTATGTTATCGCCTTAGATATACGACCTGATATTACAATTCTCCCCTACTTAGAAAAATCTTGTCATCGAAATTTATATGTAACCTGAAATTCTAGCTAATATACAATGCAATCACTAGTTACACTGGTAAAGGAATTAGGAGGTACCTTGAGTCTCATATAGCTTGGGATAAAGTTCTCGCATTTCTGCATCTTGCTCCCATGTTGCACTCTCAGCACCATGGTATCCCCACAATACCTTTACCAGAGGAATGACCTTAGATCTCAGTCTTTGCACCTTCTTGTCTAGTATCTAGACTGGTTCCTCCTTATAAGTTAAATTATCATCTAGCCTTAATGGCTGCCAGTCAATAACATGGGAAGGGTCTCGCATGTATTTCCGCAATATGGAAACATGACATATTGTAACACCCCGTAGTTTTAATTAAATACATACGTTAAATTATGCATATATCGAGATGTATAATACACGTATTTTATACGTAGGAGCCAAATATACGCGTGTATGATTAGTAAATAAATAAAATTATTAAATGAAGATGATACATATGAGATCATCCTATATGAGTGCTTACAATTTAAAAAAATGAAGTTGAATTAAATTAATTAATTTATGGGGTTGGTTAATTAAATATCTGGATTGAAGTATGATTTAATGAATTAATGCATAGTATGATTTAATGAATGAAAGTTAAATATTAAAATGGGGAAGTTGCTTTATTAAGTTAGATGAGGAGTATTAAGATCATTTTTTATCTAAAATAGCATCTCTCTCATTTCTAATCTCTCACCCGTTTAAATAAAAAAAGAAAAAGAAAAGAAAAGAAAAGAAGAATTGAGAAAGAAGTTGCAGAGAGAAGGAACTAAAGAAAGAACGAAGAAGGAGAAGAAGAACGGAAGGGTGAAACACATAATTCGGGCGAAATCGGGACTCGCGGTAAGTGATTTTCACTCTATTTCTTCGTGAACTTGATATCTAAGCTAGATATAACCTTTCTTTCGGAGTAATTTTTGCTGTGGGAGCCGTTTTACGGCGTTTTCAAAAATTGAGATTTTGACCCAACGTGAATGAAAATAGGCTAGGAAGGTTGGAAAACACTTCCTAGGCTGTAGGAACCTTAAATATATGGTTAGATTGAATTTATGTGTTCATTTAAGATTTTTATAGCCGTTGGAAGTTTGTTGGAAGTTAGAGTTTAGATTGAAAACCTTTTGAATCATTTAAAACCTGATGAAACTCCAGTTTAAGGCTATAGAATGGTAGAATGAACTATTGGGGGTCCATCGATGCTAATTTCATGATTTTTGGAGACCGTTTGACAATTTTAGTAAAAATTTTCATGTTTCCAATGAATAGTGACGACGTGAACAGTGACGTAAATAGTACTATGATTATATCCATTGAATAAAATGGAATTAGAATCCAATGAAACTCCGGTTTGAGATCATAGAATCGTAGAGAATTGAATTCCGGACGTTTCGATGCTAAGATTGTGATTTTTGGATATGATTTGATATTTTTAGTAACTAAATATATAATTTTTGTGAGTAAAATTGACTTTGGATGCCTTCGCGAACGTGTAAAACCTCAGTAAAATACCTGTTGAAGGTAGTAGAATGATAGAATGACTGATTTTACACGTGTCGATGTGGACAGAATAATTTTAGGGATGTTCTAGATTTTTAATAAAATTGATATATGTTCCAGTAGAAAAATAAACTGAGAATTAGTGAAAATATGAATTGGAACTCTATTTTCACCGTTCTTTCTTGTGAAAATATCTAGATTGACCACAGAAATAAGAAATTAGTTTCTTTAACTGCTTATGAGTCCTAAATTGAGTTGGAATCTAAAGTCACAGAATGCGTATAATATTTTTAAGATTGATCTTTATTATTGGTGATTTGACGTGAGTTGAGAAATTGAAGATGTAAATAGATATGAATAAATGAAATTGAATTATGGAGTGGTTGTGACAGGTTGAGTTAGTTGGATTTATGGATTTAAATTGGAGCTGGAATCGAAAGCGACGGTGATGGTATTTAAGTTGAAAAGTCTTGTATTGTGAGTATATTTTCTTGATTTTGGTTCTTGTATGACATTTTATTTATATGAAATGTTTAATTGTCAACATGTTATATACATACATGCATTGTATTTTATTGATCATTCAAAATGATTTTGGCATTTGGAGTATGCGAGAAGTGCGAAGGCAGATCACATATGTTGTCATTTCGTTAGGAATTAGACCCGGATGAGTGTTATGCGTAACCCCATTGTCAGTAGGCCTGCCCTAACAAGGATTGGAGATCCTTGAAATGACTGTGAATTGGGTAATGAGAGGATGTGGCTACCTTGTAACGGCCATACAAGGGTTAGACCCGCTCTCTTGCCTTGAAGGAGGGAGATTGTGGATTTTGTAAAAAAAAGAATGCATTGTTTTCTTGAGAACTCATGAAATTATGTTGTTGACATGTATAATATATTCGTTGAATGATGCATGTGTTTAATACTTGTTTGAAATGATTTTAAATGTCATATTTTCCTAAATGCATATAATTGTCATATCAAGAAATATATTTACTGAGCTGTTGATTGCTCACTCCATTTCCTCCAATATTTCAGGTATTGAGTCGAAGGGAAAAGAAAAAATCCGTGAGTGATAATCACGCGAGCCTTCGTCTGGTATGTGTATGTATGCATTGGAGGATATGAGTTCTTTTTCTTTATTTTGATAAGTATAATTATCACATACTATATCTATATTATCACATAGATGGGTGTTAAGGAAACATAGATTTCGATTTGATAATTTGGGTTATACAATGCTTGTGACGATAAAATGAAGTGAGAATTTGATGTGTGAATGAATAGAATGGAATAATTATATATATATCTATATTGGATTTGATTTGTGATCTATCAGGAAAAAAAAATGTGGATTGTCCATTTTATGGGGAGGTGCTGTCGAAATTTCGAAAAAATTTTGGAAAAAATTGTGAGACTATATGAAGGCTGACGGTGTATTGTATACTGTATATGGGTATATACAGTATATAATACATAGTGCCGGTCATGACGTCAGCCTACGTCAGGGGCGTCGTGACAAATACATTATGCATTGTTGATAGTTGTGGGGGTAATGCAAGGCGGTATGCTACAGGTCCAACCTTGTCAAGGATTTGGAAAGGACCAACAAATCTAGGAGAAAGCTGTCCTCGCTTACCAAACCTCAAGACACCCTTTTGTGGAGAGACTTTTTAAAAACACATGCTTCCCAACGCTGAACTCAAGTGATCGTTTATGAGAATCTGCGTAACTTTTCTGTCTGCTTTGTGCAGTACGCAATCGGTCTCAAATAATTTCAACCACTCTATTGGCTTCTTGAATCATGCCTGGAGTTACGAGCTGCTTCTCTCCAACCTCAGACCAACATGTGGGCCATCGACAAGGCCTACTATACAAAGCCTCAAATGGAGCCATGCCAATACTACTCTGGAAACTCTTATTATAGGAAAACTCTGTGTATGATAGATGCTCGTCCTATTAACCTCCAAAATCAATAATACAAGAACGAAGCATGTCTTCAAGTATCTGAATTACTCTCTCGGACTGACCATCAGTTTGGGGATGGCATGCTGTGCTGAAGTGATGATCTGTACCCAAAACCTTTTGTAGACTAAGCCAAAATCGAGAAGTGAAGTTAGGGTCTTTGTCACATACAATGGATATTGGAACACCGTGCAACCTGATAATCTCACTTTGATATAATCGTGCCAACTTATCAAACTTATCAGATGCTCGAACTAGCAAAAAGTGGGCGAATTTGGTTAATCGATCCACAATAAGCCAAACCGAATCAAACCCACTTCGAGTCCTAGGAAGTCCTCTAAAAAAATCCATGGTAATATGCTCCCACTTTCACTGAGGTATTGGAAGTGGTTGGAGAAGTCCTACTGGCAGGTCGCTTGTGTTCTGCCTTAACCTGCTGGTAGGTCAAACATCTTGCTTCAAAATCAGCAATGTCACCTTTCATACCGGGCAACCAAAATTTCTTCCTTACATCCTTGTACATCTTGCTACTCCCGGGATGGATAGTATAACGAGATTTGTGGGCCTCGCTTAGGATGGCTGTCCGAAGCTCAACATCATTAGGAACACACAATCTACCCTTATATCGTAGACTACCATCCTCATGCACTTTTCACACAAAGTCAGGTTCCTTATTAGCTCTTGCACGTAAATGGAGCAAATGTGAATCTTTCTTTGGTCCATCAGTAATACTCTCTATCAAGGTCGGTTTGATGGATAAGGGTGTAACGCCCGTACCTTAGGATGGTGTCATCTTGATCGTAGGGTGCCCGGATAAGCGTATGTGTGTGTATTTGTAAGTGTTTTGATTCTGTAGGTCCATGTGTTGTGCCCGAATGGGCGGAAAGATATTAAAAATGAGTTCGGAACGCATATTTACATAAAATCGACCTATTTTACGCGAAATTCCGATGTGTATTGACCGTGTAGCAAAAAGATGAAAAATCAAAAAAACTAAAAAACTGAAATGCATTTTAGTAGTGTTGGAACGCATTTCACACTGGTCGAAAGGCTTCCAGGCCCAAAAAATCCTTGAAACGCGTTTCATGACCTCAGAACGCGTTCCACCTGGGTAAAATGCAAATATTGACCTTTTTTGGTAGGCCCCACTCGTGTATTAAGCCATGTTTACACTCATTTGTCTCTCATTTCACACTTTGAGCACTTGAGAGAGGGGGAAAGACTAGGAGTAAGAGAAGAGGAGAGAAACTTGAAGTTTCTAGGTGATTCTTGTTCAAACTCTTCCAAGGTAAGTGTGATTTACCTTCCTTTTTCACAAATTCTTCTTGAATCATGGTAATAAGCTTTATTTTGACCTAGGAAAGGACATAAGCCACGGTTTGGAAGAGTTCCAGACCTAGGGTTTGTTTGCATGTGCTCATTTGAACTTTTGATGGTAGGAATGGTTTTCCTTGACCTAAATCTACATCCAAGGAGTGTTTTCCACACTTGAATCTCGGATTTGAGGGGGTGGTCGATAAACACAAGTATGAGTTAGGTCTTGCATGTTAGATATGTGAGACTAGAGGTTGTTGGGAACCCATTAATGATGAAAACCCCATTTTTCAGCAAGAAATTGGTAGGGTTGTTTGTATTTGACCTAGAACTAGAATGTGGACTTAGGGTTTTCCATTTAATGTGCATGTCAACTATGATGAATAGATCATTCTAAGTGAATGATGGTCTAATTTGGTGGTTTTGCATGTTAGAAACCCTATGTGTAGTATAAATTGGCTAAGACCATGATTTTGAGACTTTGCTCAAAATTGGGGCTTTTGGCTTACATGATGCCAATTGATTGGAATTAGCATAAGAGTGGTTTGTTAACTCAATTTGTGATAGAATGCATGGTATTAATCAAGGTTGGATTATGGAATCAACCTTAGGCATTCTTTGGCTTGTTTAAGATCTAATTAGATGTATGATGGCTTGAATGAGCTATAATGGTTAGCTCATTAGTTAAGCCATGTTAGAGTCTAATGTTGTCTAGTGAATTGGTTCTTAATCACGGTTATTTGGCATGTAATAGGAATGATTTTGATGATGAATGAACCCCGTGTGCAGGGTTTGTGATTGATTCAACTGTCCCCAGTTAAGCCAATTGAAGGTTGAAGTGCATAGGAGTGTATTTGGTGGCACTCTAGTGCTAAATTGGTTGGCTTGGGATTGGGAACTGCGAGTGTTTCTTTACATTTGGTTTCTATATGTGGCATTGTATTATATAAAATGTTTTGAATCGATATATATGTGTTATGCATGTTTTAATGATTCATGAAATTAATTTTGGCATAAGTCTAGTTGGGTTAGCAATAGGTGTATCTGCTAGTGGGGATTTTCTTTGGGAAATCTCATGTTGCTAGTGGTGATCCGTAGTTGCGGACCTTGCAAAGGGTTTTATGGCTTGTGTAGATAGGATCGCCTAGACATGGTACTTGTCTTGGTGGGCTGATCATATTAGCTACACAACCCCAAGAATCCTAATAGAATACGAGTATGTCCGGTCGGATTGGGCATTGAGTGTCGCGAACCCAGGCTTTTGATTGCCCTTATTCAAGAGGTGTCTAGGATTGCATATGGCATGTTTGGAAAAAAGATATGCATTGTCTTGGGTAATGACATGATGTATTATATTCAGCACGTATGTAATCTTGTATATCACCATGTTATTTAAATTGCTTTGATGATCTTGCCATGCTTTATCTAAATGCATGTATATTGCCACTTGTAGACAACATTCACTGAGCTTGTTGTAGCTCACTCCCCATTCTTATCATTTCAGGTTCTGATAGGAAGGGGAAAGGGAAGGCTTGACTGCGGAGCACTTCCTTTGGTTTTTGGTGATGTAGGTGTATTAGTACATTTTTGTATTTTGGTAATTATGTACTTAATAACACCTATTGTACATACTTAACACATAGATGAGATATATTTACGATTAGGTATGGTTTTGTATATTTTGGACTTTAAGGAATTTTTATATATGTCATTTTGGAAGATGTATTATTAATTATCTTTATGTTTAGATGGATGCTAGATATGAGATTTGTGTTTATTAGGTTATTTCTATGAGGCTGACGGGACATCGGGTGTATTGAGGGAGGATACACCCAGGGGTTCCCGTGCCGGTCATGACCTCACAGGTCATGAGTCGTGACAACTTTGGTATCAGAGCGAGTGTTTAGGTTTAAAAACCTTGAAAATAATAAAAGACTTATACGATGTTATATTTGCTTTTATTGGTATGATTATGGGTAGTTATCTTAAGGATAACCTTTTCTTGGTTTGAGGTCTTGATGTGTTTTCCCTTGTTGAAAAATTTTAGAAAAAAAGGGAAGAACAGGATCAACCATGGATCCAGAGGAACGTCTTATGTGTATAGAGGTAGTCTTAGAGGCCACTCAGCAGCAACAGGCCCAGATCCTTTAGTTGCTAGGTCGTACACAGGGTGTTAGGCCATCATCGCAGGGTGACGTAGCAACAGCTGCAGAGCGTAGTAGTATAGCAGCTACAGTGGGGGATCAGGCAGGATTAGGTGGGGTCCGGTATGCTATAGAGGGGGAGACTGAGGCTGAGAAGGCGGAGAAGGATCGCTATGAGAAGGTCATGAAAGCCTTCAAGAATCAGAATCCAGTGAGTTTTTGAGGGGTTTGGACTTAGAGCTAGCTGAGGAATGGTTGACTAGGATGGAGACCATTTTCAGTGACGTGCGGGCTGTTGAGCATGGTAAGGTCAAGCTTGCCAGGTTCAAACTAATTGACAAGGCAAACAAATGGTGGGAAAGATTGGAGCGTATCGAGGGTGAGATTCGGACTTGGACTAGATTCAAGGAGTTCTTCTTTGAAGAGTTTTATCCACGAGCCGAGAGGGATCAGCGTTGTATCCAGTTTCTGCATCTGACCTAGGGTAGCATGTCTATCAGAGAGTATGAGAAAGAGTTCAATAAGTTGGCTCTCTTCGCTCCAAAGATAGTGTCTACAGATGAGCTGGGGATGCAGAGGATACGAGATGGTTTTCAAGACCGTATTCATTATGGTTTGGCACTGGCTGGTGTGCAGACTTACGGTCAGGCGATGAGGTAAGCCGCAGATTTTGAGGCTGCAGAGGCTAATTCTAGGATGAGGTTACTTGCCGTAGTCCAGGCACTCGCAACTCCTTCAATTCAGACACAACCGACAGGGTCAGGTTTAGTATTTTGGTAATAGGAGGAGTCGACGTAACAAGAGGCAGAGATTTAGTGGCAGTAGATATGAGGCCTTTGTAGCCTCCACTCCAGTGACAGTGGCACCACCAGCTATAGGCCAGAGTGTTCAGATTTCGGGCTGACCCCAGTAGCAGAGTTCAGTGAGATATAGTGGACAATAGACAGCCGGGGCAGAGTCGCAGGCCGTATTTTTTGTACTTAGAGCACCGAGACCGATAGTTTGTTTTGGTTGCGGAGCTCAGGGGCACAAAAAGAATCAATGTTCTTTGAGGGCGTCTGTTGGTCAGTTTAGTCCTATGCCAATAACTACTAGAGAACAAGCCAGAGCTGTGACACAGGCAGATCCAGAGGCTAGCAAACAATTGATTGAAGATACGATCAACATTAGTGATACTATGATGTATGTTTTGATTGATGCTGGCTCTACTTTGTCATTTATTTCTGGTAGTGTGGTAGATAGATTGAGATTTTCTTCTGTAAGGACTAGTACTCCTCTAATTTTGAGTACGGCGGCCGAAGAGAGAATTTACCCCAACATGGTATGTGTGGGGTGCATAATTAGATTCGAGGACCATGAGATGACTGTCGACCTTAGATTCTTAGAATTCCTTGCGTTTAATGCCATATAGGGTATGGATTGGCTGGTAGCATATCACGCACATATTGATTGCTTCGGCAATAGGGTTATCTTTCTGATACCCGGAGAACCGGTCTTTGTTTATCGAAGCAAGACTGCATCTAAACCACCTAAGCGGGAGGTAGGCTTTATCATTAAGCTAATGCCCGGGACGAGACCCATTTCCATTCCACCTTATTAAATGGCACCGAAAGAGTTGAATGAACTCAGATTCCAGTTAGATGCGCTGCTGGGCAAAGGTTTAATTTCCCCTAGTATGTCACCTTGGGGAGCACCTGTGTTGTTCGTCAGGAAGAAAGACGAGAGTCTTAGATTTTGTATAGACTACCGTCAGGTGAACAAGGTGACTGTGAAGAACAAGTATCATCTTCCACGTATTGATGACTTGTTTGACCAACTGATTGGGGCCAAGTTCTTTTCGAAAATAGACTTGAGGTTTGGGTACCATCAGCTGAGGATTAGGGATGAGGTATGGACATTACGAGTTCTTGGTGATACCCTTTAGGTTGACTAATGCACCAGCTATGTTCATGAATCTGATGCAGAAAATATTCAGACCGTATCTAGACCAGTTTATTATAGTCTTCATTGATGATATCCTAGTCTACTCTGAGATAGATACGATCATGAGCGTCATCTCAGAGTTACATTGCATACATTGTTGGAGCATATGCTATATGCTAAGCTCAACAAGTGTGATTTCTGGATGACCAAGGTGAAATTCTTGGGTCATGTGGTTAGTGCTGAAGGTATCTCAGTTGATTCTGCTAAGGTTGAGGTAATCATTGGTTGGCCAAGACCTACCATAATGACAGAGATTCGAAGCTTTCTGGGTTTAGCTGGCTATTACAGAAAGTTCGTAAAGGACTTTGCCATGATAGCTGCACCGTTGACCAAGCTGACTCAGAAGAATGTGGCCTTCACATGGACGGATACCTGTGAGAAAGCTTTTAGTGAGTTGAAACAGAAGCTGATTACAACTCCAATGTTGATTCTTCCAGAGCCTAAAAAAGAGTTGGTGATTTTTATTGATGCATCACTCTTGGGTCTGGGATGTGTGTTTATGCAGGAGGGTAGAGTGGTGGCATAAGCATCTAGGTAGCTTAAGGTGCATGAACACAATTACCCTGTGCATGATTTGGAGCTGGCAACCATAGTGTTTGCACTGAAGCTATGGAGGCACTACCTTTATGGTGAGAGGTTCACTTTGTATTCTGATCATAAGAGTTTGATGTATCTCTTTGATCAGAAGGAACTGAATATGCGGCAGAGGAGATGGCTTGAGTTGCTTAAGGATTATGATTTCTCTTTGGAGTATCATCCTGGGAAAGCCAATGTTGTGGCTGCCGCATTGAGCAGGAAGCGAGCAGAGACTAGAATGGTTGCTTTCCAGATGGCCCAACAGTGGCATTTACTTGAGAGAGTGATGATGATGAGTATACTCTCGGACACACCACGTAGTGAGATATGTGCTCAGATGAACGAGCAGCTTGCTGATGCCAATATTCAAAGTGTTAAGGATCTACAGGAACATAGTTCAGATTTTGATATGTTGTAATACTCCGAAAATTTTTAAGGGTATTTTTGAAATTATAAATTCAAAGGTATTTTCATAATTTTACACTAAGACCAAAAAGGGCTCAAACACGACAGGTGTTACATATAACGTGCTACTATATTTTATTTAGATCTTAATTCCTATTACGGTATCACTTCAAGTTTAAAATAATAATTTTAACTTCTATGACTAGGCTTAAGTGGCCATATAAAAGTATAATAATAATAATAAAGTTATAGGATAATCCACGTGATTCAAGCGGTCCCAAAATTCCATGACTATTCTACTTAAATGTAAATTCAAACTATCTATTTTAATCTCATAAAATTTACATACCATAAATCTTATTATTTATGAAAAGCAAGTTTCTAATAATCAATAGTTTTGCAATCTCTCCGCATAAAGCCACCACATGCTAGACATGGCAAGATATCCAACTTCCTTTTATTAATTCCACTCATACTCCACGGTTAGCACATTCTTTCCATTTTGTGGACAGAGGCAACTTAGAAAATTAAGAGATCTTATCATTCTTAATTAGGCTCTATACACACGTGACACTAAGGCACAAATTTTATAATTTTGGTATCTTGTATTTTGATTCCTAGCACTACCAAAATTATGCATGAAGAGACCACAATCATGCAAGTCACCACACCCTAGCTTATAAGAAATATATAGAACAATTTTGCAGCCGCCTCCCATATTCTTCATTCTACTTTCAACCCTAGAGCGTGAGCACACAGAGTGACGGCCGCCGGCGCATCGTTGGAGCATCACCCAGGGTGATTTCCTTTTATCACTGTAATTGATTTTTTTTCCTTCTTTTCTTTCTTGCGCCATCTTCCTTTGTTTTCCTGTTTCACTGCACCTTGCACTTGCTGCCATTCAACACATAATGATGTATATCATATATCACATATATGTTTTTTTTTTTTTTAAATGACCACACACACATCATTTAAATATTATTTTAATATTCTAGGTATCACGTATTCATGTTTTAATCCTTTAAACACCCACACCATATATGAAATATCATATTCCTTATTATATGAGGTTATGTCTTACCACATATTCATATGGGTATATATGTATATATAATATAGCCGCCACCAACGTTAAATATTAATATAATATATATATATATTATAGGTTATAAGCACCACCACTATTAAGGATTCATATATTATATGTTATATATACTTGTTAAACATCCCATCACTATATATATGTATATATCTCTATACTCATGATCGTTCTTTTGAGTATTTATATTAACAAACGTAATGTACGTGTACAGGTTGAGTACTAGGCGTAACGAGAAATTTAAGTGATTTAGAATTTAACGATTTAGGTGGAGAAGATTCTATGCCTTCATAATATTTTATTTTGATATATAGATAAGAACATTAAATTAATTAGATTTATAGCACTATTAGATTGCTGGTGAATGTGTATGATACATGATTGTATGTATACCGTGATGTGATTGTTAGTATCATGATATGTATGTGTGCATGATTTTTGTTCTGATCAGATGTTAATTGGATGCATACAATTCATGTGGTAACTGAAATTCATATGAAATTATAATTCTTGATGATGAGACATCTGACTTGAGAATATTGGCATAATTGTTATAGTAAAGTTCATACATGAATACTATTATATGTGGCATTGTGACATGATATTATGTGTAGTGGAGTTTAAATATATCTTGTGAGTACAATTCATATCATATTTATGTTGTATATATGGTGTGACTATATTAAAGAACACGATTAAGATAAGAATCATACGTATGAGGCAGTTATTCTAAGGAATATCGCCAATGAGTATTATGGGGTAGTTATTCTAAGGAATATCGCCAATGTTTATTATGGGACGATTATTCATGATGAATATTGCCAACGAGTTTATGATTTTGGGTAGTGCCGCCTAGGGTTTGATTCCCTAAAGGTACGTGATTTGGACCGTGATGGAATTCTCAACTCAAACAATCAAATGTTGCAACGATTAATGTGTGAAACTTGTTTGTAATGTTCTTGTGTATATATCATAATAAAATGTTGTGAATGGTTTAGATGACCCACTGGGCTTTCAAGCTCACCCCTATTTTTTACATGCAGGTACATGAAAGAATAGAGTCGCAAGTTCGTGACGTGTCTCTCAGTAGTAGGGGTGGGTTAGTGGCTTGAGTAGCGTTATGGTAGTAGGATTGAGTAATTATTTAATAATTAATTATATCAATTAAATGGGTTGTATTAGAAATCAATGCTTTTGGAACATTATAGTGGTCGTTGAATATTTCATGGGTTATTTTATATGTTTATGCCTTGGACTTGAACTTGTTAATTCTACTTGATCAATATATTTAAAATGTTCTGTCCATAATGGATGGACAAGGGCAAGTACCCTCATGGCTCAATATTCAATTTGTGTAATGGGAATCTATAGTCCGTAGCATAGAAATTGAAAGAATATTCTTCTATCTTAACTTGTAACCTTATTTGAAATATAAATGATATTATTAAATTTATTTTTACCTATGTAAAGATTTTGGGGTTAAGGTAGATGGATACAATTCACGCCTCGATTTTCTTTTTGCTATTTTCTTGATAAGAGCAAATATTTATTCTTATTACTTTAAATTTAAGTTTTGAAAATCGGAGTGTGACATATGTATTGAAGATATGCAGACAATGCTGACCAGGCCGATTGGCAGAGAGGGTAAGATGATGTCTTGCATTTTAGAGGGAGGTTATGGATCTCATATGGTGCTGAGTTGCGGGTTGAATTACTTCCGGAGGCGTAGAGTTGTTAGTATACTATTCATCCAGGGGCTACCAAGATGTATCACGACATGAAAAGGTCGGTGTGGTGGCATGGGATGAAGAAAAGTATCGCTGAGTACGTACAGAGATGTGAGGTGTGCCAGCAGGTTAAGGTTGAACACCGAAAACCTGGAGGTCAAATGCAACCATTACCCATACCTGAGAGGAAATGGGAGCACATTACGATGGATTTCATCGTGGGATTACCGATGTCTTAGGGCAGATTTGATGCCATTTGGGTTGTGGTTGATAGAATGAACAAAAGTGCACACTTCCTTCCTATGAGCGCCAGAGACTCGGTGGATAGACTGAGCAGATTACATGCGAGAGAGATCATGAGATTGCATGGGGCGCCCATGTCAATATTGTCTGATAGAGATCCATAGTTTACATCGAGGTTTTGGCAGGCATTGCAGACTCGATTTAGAACCCGTTTTTGACTCAATACAACATTTCACCCTCAGACGAATGGTCGGACCGAGAGAGTGATACAGATGCTGGAGGATATGCTCAGGTCTTTCATTTTAGAGTTCGGTGGGGGTTGGGGTGAGCATTTCCCTTAAGTGAGTTTGCTTACAATGGCAGTTATCAGGTGAGCATCAGTATGGCATCGTATGAGGCTTTATATGGGAAACCTTGTAGATCAACAACTTATTGGTACCAGGTGAGTGATACGCTGCTATGAGGCCTTGATACAATTATTGATCAGATGGAAAAGATCAAGCTGATTCGGCAGAGGCTGAAGTCGACTCAGGACAGGCTAAAAAGTTATTATGATATCCGGCATAGGCCGTTAGAGTTTACCAAAGAAGACCTAGTTTTGTTTAATGTCTCGCCACGAAAAGGTCATACGAGGTTCGGCGTAAGAGGGAAACTTGCTCCTAGATTTATTGGACCATTCCAAATTGTTGAGAGGATTGGACTAGTAGCTTACAGGTTGGCTCTACCTTCTCAGTTCGAGGGTTTTCATGACGTATTCCATATATCGATGTTGAGGAACTACAATCATGATCCGTTGAAGAAATCTTGTCCTGATCCAACTCATGTGCTTGATGTGAGTCATCTGTAAGTTGGGGAGGATACGACTTATGGGGAGTCACCAATTCAGATTGTGGTTCGTCGGGTTCAGAAACTGAGGAATAATGAGATCCCGCTTGTGCGAGTCAAATGACAATTCCACGATAACGAAGAGCAAACCTGGGAGCGAGAGGACCAGATGAGGGACCAATTCCCTAATCTTTTTGCCGATTGAGGTTAGTTCTCTTGATTTCATTTTGAGGACAAAATATCTTAAGTTGGGGAGAATTGTAACGCCCGTACCTTAGGATGATGCCATCTTGACCGTAGAGTACCCAGATAAGCGTTTGTGTGTGTATTTGTACGTGTTTCGATTCCGTAGGTCAATGTGTTGTGCTCGAATGGGCGGAAAGATATTAAAAATGAGTACATAACACATTTTTACATAGAAATTGATGTATTGTACACGAAATTTTGATGTGTATTGACCGTGTAACGAAAAGATGAAAGATCAGAAAAATTGGAAAACTGAGACGCGTTTCAGTAATGCTGGAACGCGTTTCACTATGGCCGAAAGGCTTCCAGGAAAAAAAAATTCGTGAAACGCATTTCATGGCCTTGGAACACGTTCCACCTGGGTAAAATGCAAATTTTGACATTTTTTGGTGGGCCCCACTCGTGTATTAATCCATGTATACCCTCATTTGTCTCTCATTTCACACTTTGAGCACTTGAGAAAGGGGAAAGACTGGGAGAAAATGAAGAGGAGAGAAACTTGAAGTTTCTAGGTAATTCTTGCTCAAACTCTTCCAACGTAAGTGTGATTTACCTTCCTCTTCCACAAATTCTTCTTGAATCATGGTAATGAGCTTCATTTTGACCTAGGAAATGGCATGAGCCACGATTTGGAAGAGTTCCAGACCTAGGGTTTGTTTGTATGTGCTCATTTCAACTTGTAATGGTAGAAATGACTTTCCTTGACCTAAATCTACATCCAAGGAGTGCTTTCCACACTTCAATCCCATATTTGAGGGGGGTGGGGGATAAACACAAGTACGAGTTAGGTCTTGCATGTTAGATATGTGAGACTAGAGCAAGAAATTGGTAGGGTTGTTTGTATTTGACCTAGAACTAGAATGTGGACTTAGGGTTTTTCATTTGATGTGCATGTCAAATATGATGAATAAATGGATCATTCTAGGTGAATGATGGTCTAATTTGGTGGTTATGCATGTTGGAAACCCTATGTGTAGTATAAATTGGCTAAGACCATGATTTTGGGACTTCGCCCAAAATTGGGGCTTTTGGCCTACATGATGCCAATTGATTTGAATTAGCATAAGAGTGGCTCATTAACCTAATTTGTGATGGAATTCATGGTATTAATGAAGGTTGGGTTATGGAATCAACCTTAGGCATTCTTTGGGTTGTTTAAGATGTAATTAGATGTATTGTGGCTTCAATGAGGTATAATAGTTAGCTTATTAGTTAAGCCATGTTAGAGTCTAATGTTGGCTAGTGAATTGGGGCTTAATCATGGTTATTTGGCATGTAATTGGAATGATTTTGATGATAAATGAACCATGTTGTGTGCAGGGTTTGTGATTGATCCAACTGTCCTCAATTAAGCCAATTGAAGGTTGAAATGCATAGGAGTGTATTTGGTGACACTCTAGTGCTAAATTGGTTGGCTTGGGATTGGCTAGTCTAGCCAATCAACTGTGAGTCTTTCTTTACATTTGGTTTCTATATGTTACATTGTATTATATAAAATGTTTTGAATCGATATATATGTGGTATGCATGTTTTAATGATTCATGAAATTAATTTGAGCATAAGTCTAGTTAGGTTAGTAATAGGTGTATCTGCTAGTAGGGGTTTTTTTTGAGAAATCTCATGTTACTAGAGGTGATCCCTAGTTCCGAACCTTACAAAGGGTTTTATGGCTTGTGTAGATAGGATTACCTTGACATTGTACTAGTCTTGGTGAGCTGATCCTATTAGCTACACAACCCCAAGAATCCTAATAGAATACGAGTATGTTAGGTCGGATCAGGCCCTGAGTGTCGTGAACCCAGGCCTTCGATCGCTCTTACTCAGGAGGTGTCTTGGATTGTATATGACATGTTTGAAAAAAATGATATGCATTGTCTTGGCTATGGACATGATGCATTATATTCGGCACGTATGTAATCTTGTATATCACCATGTTATTTAAACTGCGTTGATGATCTTGCCATGTTTTATTTAAATGCATGTATATTGCCACTTGTAGACAACATTCATTGAGCTTGTTGTAGCTCACTCCCCATTCTTATCATTTCAAGTTCTGATAGGAAGGGGAAAGGGAAGGCTTGATTGCGGAGCACTTCCTTTGGTTTTTGGTGATGTAGGTGTATTAGTACATTTTTGTATTTTGGTAATTATGTACTTAATAACACTTATTGTACATACTTAACACGTAGATGAGATGTATTTACGGTTAGGTATGGTTTTGTATATTTTGGACTTTAAGGAATTTTATATATGTCATTTTGGAAGATGTATTATTAATTATCTTTATGTTTAGATGGATGCTAGATATGTAATTTGTGTTTATTAGGTTGTTTCTATGAGGCTGACGGGACTCCAGGTGTATCGAGGGAGGATATACCTAGGGGTTCCGTGTCGATCATGACGTCACTGGGCGTGGGTCCTGACAAAATGAGACACATATGTTGTTGCCCTTGGTAACCTAAGATGAAGATCATAATCTGACGCTGCTTTTAACAATCTCCACTCATGAATCATCAAATGCGCCATCATAATCTCGGGGTTTCTGCTAAGAGCATTTGCAACTACGTTAGCCTTCCCCGGATGAGAAAAAATCATATTCTGCTAAAAGCTCCATCCATCGCTTCTGGCCCAAGTTCATGTCTTTCTGAGAGAAAAAAATACTTCAAGTTCTTATGATCTGTGAAAAAGCTCAAAGTTTTCTCCAATGAGATAATGTCTCCAAACCTTCAATGCAAAAACCACAGCTGCCAACTCTAGATCATGTATAGTTATACTCATGATTTCGTAACTGCTTAGAGGGATAAGCTATAACACGACCATTCTGCATCAAGACACAACCGAGACCCTTCAAGGAGGCATCACTATAAATCACAAAAGGATACTCTTGACTCGGGTAGAGTTAACACCGGTGATGTAGTCAAGCGATCCTTAAGCTCTTGGAAAACGCTCTCACAGTCATCTCCCCAATCGAAAACGAGCATCTTCCCGTGCCAACTGGGTCAAGGGGGATGCAATCTTGAAGAAATTCTCTGTAAATCTACGATAATAACCTGCTAGACCTAAGAAACTACGAATCTCAGTCACAGTTCTCGGCCTCCGCCAACCTGTTACTGCTTCAATTTTTGCTGGGTCAACCTCTATTTCCCGGTCAGAGATGACATGACCCAAGCAATTGATCCTCTACATCCAAAACTCACACTTCTCGAGTTTGGCATATAGCTGGTGATCCCTCAAAGTCTGTAAGGTAACTTTAAGATGCTCCTCGTGATCGGTTTTACTTTTTGAGTTAACCAACGCGTCATCAATGAATACTGTGATAAACTGGTCTAAGTATCTCTGAAACACCTTGTTCATCATGTCCATGAAAACCACAGTTCGTCAACCCGAATGGCATTACTAAGAATTCATAAAGGCCATAGCGAGTGCGGAAGGCAGTTTTGCGAATATGTTCATCCCTGATTCGCAACTGGTAATACCCAGACTTCAAGTCGATCTTAGAAAAAAAATTTTCCCCTCTCAACTGATCAAACAAATCATCGATTCGAGGGAGTGGGTACTTGTTCTTGACTGTCACCTTGTTAAGTTGTTTGTAATCTATACATAACCTTAAGGAACCATCCTTCTTCTTTACAAATAACACAGGAGCTTCCCATGGAGACGTGTTAGGTCTAATGAAACCTTTTTCCATCAACTCAATCTGCACCTTGAGCTTTTTCTGCTCTACAGGGGCCATCCAATAGGTGGGCACAGATATAGGTGCGCATCCTGAGATCAATTCTATGGAGAACTCTACCCCATGATGCGGAGGCAGCCCAGGCTACTTTATTGGAAGAACATCTGAAAACTCACACATTATGGGGATCCTTTGAATGTCTGGTCTATCTGAATGTTCTTCATTCAAGAGAGCTAATAACACTTTAGGGTCCTTGCTCGTATGTCGAGGTCTATGACGAGTCATCTTCTCACTAGTAAAAACAACACACGGCTGTCCTGGTACGTGGATGGTCACTACCTTCTCAAAACAGTCCACCTGAGCATGAGCATGGTAAGCTGATAGCCAATTCATCCCAAGTATCACACCGAAATCAGTCATGCCTAGGATAATCAAATCCACTATCATCTCCAGTTCTGAGATTTGGATGATACATTCTCAACTAACTAACTCGGTAATCAAACTACTACCCAAGGGTGTGGAAATAAAAAATGTGTACTCTTGGGGTTAGGGCTCAAGTCCCGGGACTGATGCAAATGTACCTTCAATCACTCCCTCTGAAGCTAAAACATCCTACTGAGTCATTGCATACACTTGCCCTGTGACAACTGGCTTCGGTTGTGCTACATATGGACACTCCTGGGCCATGTGTCCCAACTGACCACATCAATAACATGTCCCAACAAACTGTCTCTGCTAAACCTGGGCCTGGGGATGAACTGGTCTATGTGGGGGTCTGGGCAGGACAACTGGTCGAGCTACTACCTGTGGAGGTACGAGAGCTCTAGGGAGCAATGGTTGAGCGGATATGCCGCTCGAGCTAGTTGTGGATGTCTCAAAACTGCTAGTCTAGCCTCTTGAAGCAACTGACCACCCTGGCCTATCCTAGATGGGGGTGCAGGTAAGGCCAATGATGCTTATCGTATTGCAAGAGGCCTCGGCCGTGAAAAGTAAGAAGTACCAGATCCAACCGCCCTCAACAACTAAAAGTCAGACCCGGTCCTTTGTTTGATATAATAGTCTGTCCTCTCCAACCACTATGCCCTCTTGAGGACGTCCTCATATACAGTCATATCAACAACTCCAAGTATGTTAAGAAGGGAAGAGGTCAAGCCCATGGCAAATTCACGACCGTTTTGGCCCTCCCCTGCTATTAATTCTAGGGCAAACCTCGACAACCTCTCAAACTTGGCTACATACAGATCAACAGTCATTGTCCCCTGATTAAGGTTACTAAACTCTTCTCTCTTCTTGTTTCGGAAAGACACAGGAAAGAACTTAGCCAAAAACATTGCCTTGAACCTATCCCATGATATCATAGCATCTAGGAATGCAACCCGGGCGACATCCCACCAACTGTCTACATCCTTTTTCAACTGGTTGGCAACTAATATCATATTTTGCTAATCATTAGGCCCAAGGGTCCTGAAGTTCTTTTCGATCTCCTTGATAAAGGCCTCTGCCTCTGCCTCATGTGAATTTCCAGTCGCATGAAAAGTTGGTGGATGCAACCTCAAGAAATCTCTAACTAGTGCTCCTATATAGTTAGGCTGAAATTGAATCCCCTGCCGGTGCACGGGTGGGTGAATAGGCTGGATCGGTAGAGGTAGGGTTGGAGCTTGTGCAGCCACTGGCGGAGGGACGCCTGCATATCCCATAGGTGGAATGGGTGCATCAACGGGGCGTAGTGCAGGCATCCCCTCAAACCCTGGAGGTGGAATAGCTTCCTCATCTATGGGTGGCGTGAGACTTGTTGTCGTAACTGGAAGAGGAGGGTAGGCTGCTGGTGCTGTTGTGCCCGCCCAATTCTGTCTATCATTTCTATAAGAGAACGTAACATAGTAATAACCTCACCCTCAGCAGGATAAGGTGGGGCCTGTGAAGAGCTGGCTCGAGAATTTCGCACCATTGAATATCTATAGGATTAACAAGCAATTTATCAATCAAATTGCAGGAAGGAAGATAAAGAAATTTTAAGAATATGCACTAGAGTAAGAATCCAATACATAACGTTTATTAATTACTACATCCTCCTAAAGGTAATATAAATCTCCTTTCTTACTACATTTCAAATTTTACTCCAACAATATTCACCTATTTGAAAACTTATTATGAAAGTCCAAAGTCACACTCTGTCAAATCATTAGTTCCCCAAGGGCATCTAACCTTGGGCTTTGATACCACCTGACACGGACTGCTCTTAAAAATGGGTTTTTTTGTTTTTTTTTCACAAGTCCGTGCGGCATTGTATGTGCATCCACATCCACATACAACCAGCCTAACATCCCATAATGTCATATCGCCAATCAAGAGTATGATTAAAAACTAAGAATCATACGCAGCGAAATCTAAAGTAGTTATACAACATGGTATTATAATTAAGATCGAGTTCAATGTTTTATATTTTTCGAGAAGAAACAAACAATAATTTATTAACTGAAGAAGGGAGAACAAAGAATACAAGCATTACTCAAACATAAGGAAACAAAAGAACAACACCCAAACCCCACAAAAACCTGACCCTCAAAAGAAACACCTTCAGGCAACGCCGCACCCAACCAACCAAAAACACAAAGAGAAAATACAAGAAAGAACTACACACAACCATACAAGTCTTTAGAAGAATTCCCCCCCGATAACTTAGACATGGTCGCCCATGTCGAAGCCATTAAGAGAACATCATTTGCAACCGAAAAAACAGGCTTGGAGCGATTTCTAAAAATCCGTTGGTTTCTTTCCAACCACACACACCATAACGTCGCACAACACACGATCCTTACGATACAAGCACGTCTCGTACCCAAAGAAGGGAGGTGAGTGAGTGAGATGCAATCAATAAAGGAAGATGGTGTGCAAAACACTATTGGCCAAAACAACTCCCAACGTTCCCAAAGCTTTTTCACATACACGCAATTGAAAAATGTGTGGTCAACATTCTCACACTCTTGCAGACATAAAATGTATCCATTTGGGGAAAAACAAATATTAAAGAACCTCTTTTGAAGCACCTCTAATGTTGGAAGTTTCCTGTTGAATAATAGCAATCCAAAGAACTTCACCTTAGAGGGAATCTGGGCATTCCAAAGAAGAGAAAGATAGGGGAAAGAGGGTTAAGTGGGATAATCAATGAGAAAGGAGAAGAAAGATTTACAAAAAAAGTACCCGATTGTTCCAAGGACCAAGAAAAACTATCTGAAGAGTTAGATAGGTGCACAGATTGGAGCATAGACAAAAGATTATCATACTCTAACCTAGTATGGGGAGAAGGATCACAACGTAAATGAAGATTCCAAGCAAGGATTAGATTGTGAGTCACACACAAAAGAGGAGATTGGAAGATTATGGCGGCGATACAAGCTGTAAATTCTTGGGAAAAGAGTTGATAACGGGGATAAACCAATCCATATATCTTCCCAAAACTTAAAGGAACGACCATCACCAATAACAATAAAATGATGTTTAGAGAACAAAGGGGCTAAGGATGCAATGAACTTCCAAGGGATTTTGTGGGTAACTCTAGTCCTTATAGCAAAATTACTTCCAATGTTGAAGGACCTGAATTTGCTTTTAATAACCCTTATCCATAAATCATCTCCTCCACTCACGAATCTCCACAACCACTTTGAAACAAGAACCATGTTCCTTTTGATCGTACTCCCAACTTCCAGCCCACCTTTAGATAGAGGCGAAGTCACATCATCCCACTTCACAAGGTGAATCCCACTCCCAGCATCCCCTCCCTTCCAAAGAAACGCTATAATCTTCTTCTCGATCTTGATAGCCACCCTTGAAGGAATCTTGAAAATGGAGAGAAAATATGATGGGAAGGCATGGAGAACCGATTTAATGAGCACCATCCTTCCTCCTCTAAACAGAACGGTACATTTCCACTCGTCTAACCTTTTCCACACTTTCTGGATCACCGGATCCAAAAAGCTTTCCATAAGTTGATTTCCTCCTAGGGGAAGACCTAGGTAGTTCATTGGCCAAGTTCCAATCGAGCATTCAACATCCTGAGCAACATGAAGAAGCCTCTCTCTCCAAATTAATACCAGCCAACTAAAATTTGGAAAAATTCACTCTAAGTCCAGAAGCTTTGCCAAAACACTCAAGAATATTGATGATGCTTAAAACATTGTTCTCATCCCCTTGAAGCAAGAAAAGAGTATCATCTGCATATTGAACATGAGACACCGCCCCCTTATGCTTTCCAATAGAAAAGACATTGACCAGAGATGACTGACTGACATTTTGAACCATTATACTTAAAGCATCTGCAACCAGAGTAAACAGAAATGGAAAAAGGGGATCCCCTTGCCTTAAGCCTCTACTAGCTGTAATCTTTCCTCTAGGTCTACCATTGACCACCACAGAATAAGTAACCAACCGAATGCAACCCGATATCCATCTCCTCCATTTTTCTTCGAACTTCTTTTTGTCCAACACAAAATCAAGGAAGTTCCATTCCACCGTGTCATAGGCTTTAGCAAAACTAGCTTTAAACACGAAACTAGGTTGGTGAGACAACCTATACTCCTCCATTGCTTCATTAGCCACAAGAAACGCATCCAAAATCTGTCTGCCATACACAAATGCTGATTGATTGTGGGTGACTATCGAATGAAGAACATTGCGAAGTCTTCTAGACAGGACCTCTGAAATAATCTTGTACAGGCTTTTAACAAGGCTAATTGGTATGAAATTCTTAAGCCTCCAAGAACTAAGTTTTTTTGGAATCAAGCAAATACATGCCTCGTTTGTTCTAATATTAATCACACCATTTTGATGGAAGTCCCTCATGAATTTCATGATATCAGTCTTAAGAATATCCCAAGACTATTGATAGAAGGCCATAGTAAACCCATCAGGACTCGGTGCCTTAATCCCATCACAGGTAAAAACAGTCGATCTCACCTCATCCTCCTCGAATGGTCTCTCTAAAGCAAAACAAGCAGAATCTGAAATCGAACTCCAATCCTTAACGACCACCTCATCAAAATAACTAGCGCGGGTCGCATACAAGTCACGAAAGAAACCCACTATTTTATCCTCAATTTGATCTTCCCTTTCTGCAAAAGTCCCATCATCTCTCTTAATCTTTCATATAGAATTCATCGCCTTCCTAGACTTCAACAAGCCACTTCACCATCCCCCTCCTTTAGCCACTTCACCTTAGCTTGTTGACGACATAAACAGTCTTTTTTAATACACATGTCGACAAGCTCAGCTTTAATATCCTTCCTAATTGCATCCAAATCCCTAAAACAATTAGCACTTCCCTCCAAATTGTCAAGCTCAATGACAAAACATTTTAACTCCTTCCTCTTGGTGCCAATAGACCCAAAAGTGTTTCTATCCCGACTTTTTAGATGACTTTTTAGCTCCGTAAGTTTCAGCATAAATCTGTGACCAATTTGCCCAAATGAAGTAGAAGCACTCCACCATTCTGGAATGTTCTTTTTAAAATCCTTATGATGCACCCAAACATTCGCAAATCTAAAATAGGAGGCCCCCAATACTTACTATCAGTATTCAGAGCAATTGGGATGTGATTAGACGTAAGGCGAGGGAATGCCTCTTGCCTAATACATGGGAAAAGAGCCTCCCAACCCGAGGTGAAAAGAAATTTGTCTAGGCGACAACAAATAGGTTTATACCGAAAATTGGACCAGGTGAATGAGGCATTGATTAAGGGAGGATCTCTCAAACCAAGCTCATTGATCAAAGTATCGAACATTTGCATACTAGAAGTTAAACGAAAGTTGTTCACCTTCTCTGGGAGCTTTCTACCTGTGTTAAAGTCACCACCTATGCACTAAAGGTCACCACAAACAACACTTAAACCCACTAACTCAAGCCAGAAATCCTCTCTCTCAGCTGAAGAAGGAGGCCCATAAACCCTGGACAACCACCAAAGAACCCCATCTCCATTATCGATACAGACAGTGAAATATTGCCAATTAGACTATCCACCACCTTAATAGATTGTGAGTCCCATGCCACAAAGATCCTACCAGAAGACCCACTGCTGGAAGAGAAACCCACTCTCTATAGTGGCAAGGACCACTCTCTATAGTGGCAAGGAAAAAGCTAATATCATGATACCATAGTTACAAAAAGAATCAAAAGGTGTCTATACCCCAAAAAGAGAAGTCAAAATTCTACGCGCTACTCCCGAGGCAATAGATCAATGTAGTCGGCAACAACAACTGGCTCTTCCTCACCCGAATAGTCATAGTAAAAGTCGTTCAATGCAACCGTCTCAAGCAGCTGGCCCTCAACCTCCTGAGTCTCAGTCACCACGTCTGAAAAATAATAATATAGAAAGAAGGGTGAGCCTAAATCCACTTGGCTTGCAAGTAACTGCCACTTCCAAAACCCACTCACTGGGGGAGGGAAGGGGAAATTACAGATTTGGTGAAGTCTTCCTTGTTAAATTGTGTTTCCAGTTTTAATTCATGAAAGATGATTCTAGGTATTATTTCTTTTTCTACTAGTACCTCAATTTTGGATTCTATATTCATATTCATATTATTATTATTTTTCTTTTCTCAATCTATGTTTGGCATTGTCCTTATTAAATTCTCTAAATCTTAGGATTTATGCCAATAAGCAGGTTAATTTCTCAATATCTTATAGAGAAAATCATCATTTACCATTTATCAATTATGAGAATTAAACAAGCAAATAAAATACATAAAGGAATATAATTTTGTATGATGATGTTGAAACAATAATCAGAATATCTCAATAATGCATGCCTCGTATGCCAATTTAACACCATCATAATAAAAATTGCAGTGATAATACAAAAGAGACAAGTCAGAACATTTGCGCCCATACATAGTGTGCCTCATGAATCCTCTTAATATCAAACACTCTAATCAATAACATGCCTTGGGGTCCGATCCCTTATCATTTATTTAAGTTTTCACTTTAGCTACGACGAGAACCCCGTCCCATCAATTACTTTCTTTGGACCACTACCTATACGACTGGTTTTACAACACCCCAATCAGGGTATCATGTTCCTCTTTTTAACCGAGCGAGGAGGTTCTCCTTAGAACTCTGAATTATCTACTGTAGCACCCGTACCTTTAGATGACGCATTTTGACCCATAGTTTACCCAAAGAGTACCCGTATACGTATGCATATATGACGCTCGACGTGCGTAGGTCCGAGTGTATTTGCATAATTTTAGGCCACAGAGAGTGCACATGAAGTTTCGAAACCATCAGAGACCCGTTCGACGTCGAAACATGTCGAAAACAATGTTTTGGATCTAGTGGAACTCGCTGCATGGAGGAAGAAATTTCTTTCACCGATAACATCAATGACGTGATCTCCTATATCCGTGGTCCGATTGAGCTAACATGTTCAGATCTTATTCGTCTCTGATAGATCTTCATTATGAACGGTGAAGATCTTGATGGGAGTTATCTATTGTGAGTTATAAGACTCCAAATACTGTCTCACGGATTTGTAAATTTTCTTGCGCAGTTTTGATCAAACGGTTGGATCTTGTAATCCCACCGCTGGATTGATCTAAAATGTTACCAGATGGTTGGTAACTAATTCATACAAATTATGTACGGTTAAGATGTCAAGTTGGTAACTAGTTTGTAAGAAATTGATTATCTAATTGCTAGTAATTGCAGCAGGAAAATCTATTTTTTGGCAGATTTTTTTAACTTTCATGTGTGGGCCCAAAAATGTAACTAAACCTCTATATAAGCCATATGAACGTGGTTTTCTTCATTTTTTCACTTTCAAGAGGGCTAGAGAGCTGGTGATCCCCTTCGGGTTGACTAATGCACCATGTTCATGGATCTGATGCAGAGAGTGTTCAGGTTGTACCTTGACTAGTTCATTATAGTCTTCATCGATAAGATCCTAGTCTATTCTAAGACTAGAAAGTATCACGAGCGTCATCTCAGAGTTACTTTGCAGACATTGTTGGAGCATAGGCTGTATGCCAAACTGAGCAAGTTTGATTTCTGAATGACTGAGGTAAAATTCTTGGGTCATGTGGTTAGTGCAGAGGGTATTTCTGTTGATTCTGCTAAGGTTGAGGCGATCATTGATTAGCCAAGACCTACCACAGTGACTGAGATTCGTAGCTTTCTGGGTTTGGCTTGCTATTACAGGAAGTTCGTGAAAGAATTTTCCACGATAGCTGCACCGATGACTAAGCTGACTAAGAAGAATGTGACTTTCACATGGTCCGATGCCTATGAGAAAACTTTCAGTGAGTTGAAACTTAAGCTGACTACAACTTTAGTGTTGATTCTTCCAGAGCCTGGGAAAGAGTTGGTGATTTATACAGATGCATCATTCTTAGGTCTGGGATGTGTACTAATGCAGGAGGGTCGAGTGGTTGCATATGCATCTAGATAGCTTAAGGTGCATGAGCACAACTACTCTGTGCATGATTTAGAGCTGGCCGCTATTGTGTTTGCACTGAAGCTATGGAGGCATTACCTTTATGGTGAGAGGTTCAATTTGTTTTCTGATCATAAGAGTTGGAGGTATCATTTTTATCAGAAGGAGTTGAATATGCAGTAGATGAGATGGCTCGAGTTACTTAAGGATTATGATTTCTCTTTGGACTATCATCCTGGCAAAGCCAATGTTGTGACTGATGCTTTGAGCCGTAGGCAAGCATAGACTCAAGTGGTTGCTTTTCAGATGGCCCAGTAGTGGCATTTACTTAAGAGAGTGACTATGACGAGTATACTCCAGGACGCACCACGTACTGAGATATGTGCTCATATGCACGTGCAACTTGCCGATGTCCATATTCCGCGGGTTAGGGATTTACAAGAACATTGTCCGGATTTTGACATGTATCGTAGATACACAGACAATGTTGACCATGCTGATTAGCAGATTGGTCCAGATGATGTTTTGCAGTATAGAGGGAGACTATGGATCCCATATGATGCTGAGTTGCGTGCTGAGATACTTCGAGAGGCTCACAAGTCTCAGTATACTGTTCATCCAGGGGCTACCAAGATGTACCAAGACATGAAGAGATCTGTATGGTGGCATGGGATGAAGAAGAGTATTGCTGAGTATGTGCAGAGATGTGAGGTGTGCCAGCAGGTTAAGGTTGAACATTGGAAGCCTGGAGGTCATATGCAGCCATTACTCATATCGGAGTAGAAATGGGAGCACATCACGATGGATTTCATCATGGGATTGTCGAGGTCTTAGGGCAAATTTGATGCCATTTGGGTTGTGGTCGATAGGTTGGCCAATAGTGCACATTTCCTTCCTATGAGAGCTAGAGACTCTGTGGATAGACTGAACAGATTATATATGAGAGAGATCGTGAGATTGCATGGAGTGTCTTTGTCTATCGTGTCGGATCGAGATCCATGATTTACATTGAGGTTTTGGCAGGCTTTGCAGACTCGATTTGAGACCCATCTCTGACTCAGTACAATGTTTCATCCTCAGATGAATGGTCAGTTCGAAAGAGTGATTCAGATGCTGAAGGATATGCTTAGGTCTTACATTTAAGAGTTCGGTGGTGGTTGGGGTGAGCATTTGCCCTTGTGTGAGTTTGCTTACAACAACAGTTATCAAGTGAGCATCGGTATGAGGCTTTGCATGGAAGACCCTGTAGATCTCCAGCTTGTTGGTATGAGGTGGGTGATACGCAGTTATGGGGCCTTGATGCAGTTGTTGAGCAGATAGAAAAAGTCAAGCTAATTCGGTAGAGGCTGAAGTCGGCTCAGGACAGGCAGAAGAGTTATTACGATAACCGACATCAGCCGTTAGAGTTTGCAGTGGGAGATCTAGTTTTGCTTAAGGTTTCTCCACACATGGGTCAGATGAGGTTCGGGGTCAGAGGAGAACTTACCCCTAGGTCTATTGGGCCATTCCATATTGTTGAGAGGATTGGACCAGTAGCATACAGGTTGGCTCTACCTTCTCAGCTCGAGGGTGTTCATGATGTATTCCATGTATCGATGCTAAGAAAGTTTAATGAGGACCCATTAAAGGAGTTTTATCCTGATCCAACTCATGTGCTTCATATGAGTCATTTGCAAGTTGGGGAGGATACGACTTATGCAGAATTGCCTATTCAGATTGTGGCTCGTCGTGTTCAGAAATTAAGGAATAAGGAAACCCCGCTTGTGCGAGTCAAATGGCAATTTCACGATAATGAAAAGTAAACCTGGGAGCGTGAGGACCAGATGAGGGTGTAGTTCCTCGATCTCTTTACCGACTGAGGTTAGTTCTCTTGCTTTTATTTTTTAGGACAAAAATACTCCTAAGTTGGGGAGAGTTGTAGCACCCTTACCTTTAGATGACGTCATTTTGACCCATATACATATTTGTATTCATATAAGTATGCGTATTTGATGCTCGACGCCCGAGGTTTGTGTGTATTTGCATGATTTTAGGTCATAGAGAGTGCGCATGAAGTTTCAAAACCATCGGAGAACCGTTTGATGTCTAAACATGTCAAAAACGGTGTTTTGGATCCAGTGGAACTCGCTCCATGGAGGAAGAAATTTTTGTCACCGATTACATCAATTTTTGTCACCGATGCTGAAATTTTGTTGGCTTATTCGTCTCTGATAGATCTTCATTATTAACGGTGAAGATCTTGATCGGAGTTATCTACTGTGAGTTATAAGACTCCAAACACTGTTTAACGGATTTGTGGATTTTCTTACGCATTTTTGATCAACTGTTAGATCTCACAATCCCACCGTTGGATTGATCTGAAACTTTTCCAAAATGTTGGTAACTAACTCATACAAATTATGTACGGTTAAGATGTCAAGTTGGTAACTAGTTTGTAAGAAATTGATTATCTAATTGCTAGTAATTGCAGCAGGAAAATCTATTTTTTGGCAGATTTTTTTAACTTTCATGTGTGGGCCCAAAAAATGCAACTAAACCTCTATATAAGCCATATGAACGTGGTTTTCTTCATTTTTTCACCTTCAAGAGGGCTAGAGAGCTTGGGAAGGAGACAAAGAAGGAGAGAGGAGAAAAAGGAGTGAAGTTGGAGTCTTTTTGGTGATTTTTCCCAAAAAACACCCAAGGTAATCATTTCTTCCCCATTCTTCCTTATTTTTCTTCATTCTATTACTTTCCTTCAAGCATGCAAATTGATTTTTGACCTAGGGTTTCCATGAATCCTGAAATTTTAGGGTACCTTACCTAGGATTTGGATGTATGGACCATTTTATGCTTGTTTTTCATGTTAATGGCCATCCCCAACCTCAATCAACACCTAAGGGGTGTTTTCCATCCACAAATCCCGAAATTTAAGGGAGTGGTGGAAAACCAATATTGGACTTAGGCTTTGATTTTGAGATATATTAATCTAGATGGTATGGGGAGTCCATAAATGGTAAAACCCCCAATTTCTAACATGAAATTGGTGGGGTTTAATGGATTTGACCTAAGCTGGAATTTTAGACCTATGGTTTACTATTCGAATTGACCATGAATGTTCCAAAGGAGTTTTGGATTATGTTCTTTTGTTATTCTTCCTAACCCCATGTAATAGTTTCCATTATATATGTTCAAATGAATTAGTTCTCTTCGATTTTATCTCCAATTGAGACTACTCCTATCATGTCCTAAATGCATTGTTTCTCATGCTACATTTCTATATTTTTACTTAATGTATTGTTTGTTTATTGATTTTGTTAATAAAGCATGGTTGACATGATAAAAGAATTTTCCTTTCAACTTCAATGGTTTAGCTCAATCATATAGTTTTTGGAGGCACTCCTCTACTTAAACCAATAATTTTAATGATATGATTGTACATCATTTCCTATTCATCCTCTTCATGAACAATTGAGCCTATGTGCTTAAAATTTTCATTTCATGGTAATTGTCAACTTTTAATCTTCAATGTCAATTGATTAGTATTTCTTCATTTACTAAGTTTCATGTTTGATATTCAGTGTTTGTTCTAATCTTTAACCGTCTAAATTTGAAGTTTCTCTTCAAACATCTAATTTAGCATTAACTCCCAGTTTTACTTTTCTCTAATGTCATTTTTGATGAAAATACAATACTACCTTAGCAGTAAGTATCTTACTGTTAGAGTTAGAGATGATGCTGGACAGAATTTGATACTTGCTTTCTTCACAGAAATTTGGCAAAAGATCTCAGGCTGGAAATCTTGCTTCTCTTCTTGACTTGTTCCCATTTCTGCTAGAATATGGGAGATGAAATTCTAGGCAGTTCACATGATGGAGCAGTTCCCTACATATAATTTTCTCTTTTTAATTTTGTTCTATCCTTTAGTGTTACTATTATTTCACTTTGCAATACAACATTATTTCTAAAGGTAGAAAGTAAAAATAGTAAAATGAAATTTTTTTTGGGGATTCGAAGGCACTCTTTTTACATCAGCACTACTTAATAGTTAGAGTTTCTCAAGCATGAAAGATAGGAAATGCAAATCTATAATCTGCATATCAGATTCGATTATTCCATATTTTATTTTGATACAGATTTGTTAGGAAATAAATATGACCCCCATTTCTTTAGTTTTACATTTGTTTTTTTTAATGTTATCCTATAATCTAAGATGTGTATTTTTCTTGTCATTTGTGGATTCTTTTCTTAGCTTATGATGTTGATTTGTGACTATTCAGGTGGCGCAAATAAGAGTTATCACAAGGGAGTTTCCTTTCCATGTTGCCGATGTTGGTGTTGGTGCTGAACTTGAACTTGTGATAAAGTATTGTGATGCCCTAGGTAGCGACAGTTCTGAGATCTATATCTTTCTGTATATCATCTGTGATGCTTTAGTAGTTAAGGTTATCTAAAATTTCTCTGGATCAGGAAACCCCTTCAAAGAAGCATATGAAGTGGCTCAATTTGTAGCGGAGACTAATTATCCTGATATAGTGTCCATTAATGAGACGCGTGATGGGACTGGAAACGTTCATGTTAAGGTCTGTTACCACCTTTAAACTTTTTAGAATTTCATAATTGTTAATGTTCAAAACCTCCCTCCAGATAAGCTTTGTGTTTTGGAGGCTTGGCATTTTTTTGTTCTGCCTCTCTCTTACTTCTATGGATATCTGGCATTCTAGCAAATGAATGCATATATTTATGTTTCAGTTAAATGATTTTGGTTTTTCCTGCTATGTCATTCAATTGTCAACTTCTTACCCCTTTGCAATTCCTGACTGAAGGCAATACGCCATGGTAGAGCTCTTGTTCAAGTTTCATTGAAGGAAAGACCTCAGAAATCAGCCTATATGATGGTATTCATCTTTCCTACTTTTTATTATTTTTTATTGAGTTCTGTATATATATGTGTGTGTGTTTAAAGCTGTGCTTCTGTCAGGATATGTTCCATTTTTATCAAGAAATGTTCACTATGCAAATGCATTTGTGACCAAAATTTATCACACTTTTACTTTGTGCTCAATGTTGAAACGACTCCTTTCAGATTTTAGTTGGAGCTCATTTACACCCTCAGAATCCACTCCTTAATGTTGGCGGTTATCTTAACTTTAGTATAAAAGGTAGGTATTTGTTTCCTTTTCTTTATTTTTTTCTCTCTAATTTTTGCATTTTCTTGTTTGTCATGATAATTCAGCGCTCAAATTCCTTCCATTAAGTTCCCAAAGGGAGCAATTTCTGATACATTGTTGGGGAGTTGAAACTCATTACATTATATTGTTTTCTAGTAACAACTCTGTTATCGACTAGCATTTAAGTCATTCTTTTGCAGTATAGAAATTTTGTCTGCTCATGAATGTCATTTTGCATATCCAAGTGCACATATATTTGCAAATCTGTGTAACAACTATTCCTGGTTACTTTATAGGTGGAAACTACTTGGACAATGATTGCATCTAAGCTTAGCTCCATGATGTTAAGAAATGACAGTTTTCTTTTGTGCATCTGGTTTAAAAACATAAAACTTTTAAAAACTGAAAAATTTCAAAATGAGAATTTGCTGATTTTCTCACTTCACGAGCTGTGATGGATCTTTATAGGCCTGACAGTTAGGACACACTACTTTTAGGTTTTGTTGCAGAACCATCATTATATAGTGTCAGTGGCACCTATGAATTCACAAGCTGTAATTTACTGCACAAGAGTTCACTCTTATTGGCCCAGTGGAGACTATTAAGGCCTTGACACAGAAAATGACTAATGTTGGGCCACAAAGCTCATCCGATCAAGAGAGATTTAACAAGAGGTATGATGGAATCCAAGAAGGGTAGAAGGCAGAAATGAATGATGGCCCAGGAGATTCAGTTTCATCTTATCTGGGGTACTCCCATAGGGATTATAATGTGAATTATGACGAATGCATGGGTAATTGTGGGTGTATGACACTCCAAATTACTGATTTTGTTTAGTGCAACCCCTAGTGTAGAGAAATTTTGACCTAGGCTATGTAATTTGGAAATTCCCATGTGATTTGAGGATTTTGCCCAAATTGTGGATTTTGACTTAGACTAGGTCAATTAATGAAATTGACTTGATAGATAGTATAATTGACCCTAATTGTGATTGAATGTCATGTATTCTAATGGTTGGATCATTGGAATCAACCTATTACATTCAATTCGGCTAATTTTGGGTTAAATTGATATTAAATAGTTAATTTGAGTAATATGAAAATTGGCTCATGGGCTGACTATTGTAGAATCTAATTGACTTTTGATTTGGGTTTGAACATGAGCTTTTGTCACACTTTATGGCTGATTTTTAGTTTGTGTAAACCATGTTATTTTCAGGGTTTTGTGATTGATTTCAGAAACCTATATAGTCAACTGGAGACTTTGGTGCCTTGGGGTGAATTGTGGTGATTGGAATTGGAATTGGATTGGCTAGAACTAGCCAATCAAGTGTGAGTGTTCTTTACTTTTGGATTTCTTTATATGTGGCATTATATTACTTCAATTGATTTGAATTGATATATATATATATATAAGTGTTATGCATGTTTTAATATTCCATGAAATATATTTGAACATAGTCAGTTGGGATGACAACTTGGGTTGAGGCTCCTAGTTGGGGTTCCCTTTTTGGGAGTTCTTGTAAGTCTAGCGGCGATCCCAGTTGTGTACCTTGCAGAGGATTTTATGGGTTGTGTATAGGTAGGTTAGCTTAGGCTAATCCTACTTGCTGCACGACCCTAGAAATCTTATTAGAATACGAGTATTGTGTGTCGGATCAGGAGTTGTGTGCTGCGCACCAGGCCTTTGACCCCTTGCTCAGGAGGTGTTAGGATTGCATGTGCATGATTATAAATGATATGCATTGTCTTATTCATGACATGATGCATTATGTTAGCATGTATGTAATCTTATTTCATCACCATGATACTTCAAATGTTTTTATGATCTTACCATGTTTTTATAAATGCACGTATATTGCCACTTGTAAATGACACTCACTGAGCTTGTTGTAGCTCACACCTCACCCTTTTCTTTCAGGATCTGATAGGAAGGGCAAAGGGAAGGCTTGACTGTGGAGCATCCCTTGGGTTTTGTTGATGTAGGTGTTGTACATTTTCTTTTGTATTTTGATATTATGTACATGATAACACCTAGTATATGTATATTTAACACATAGTTGGGATGTGTTGGGATTTGTATATCTTGTGGACTTAAGAAATTCTTTTTTTGGTATATTGGAGATGTATTATGTTTATTTCATCGTTTATTATATTTAGATGGATGTTTAATAGGATTGTGTTTCATTTTGGGATTCATGTTATATTAGGCTGACGAGACGCTGGGTGTACCGATGGAGGGTATACTCGGGGGTTCCATGACGTTTCGTACGGTGACATCTACCTCTGGACAGGGCTGCCATTACTCCCAACTTCAAATTTTTTGCATGAAGCTCTCGTAGCCACTACGCTGGCCAGACGCATTCAACCACTTACAATCCACTTAACATCCAATTAGCACACTACTGGATGTGCCTGTTAGGAGGGAACGAGAACCGATTAATATGCTAGTCAAACAGTTGACCCACTAATCAGCTGGTTCGACGGTTGACCCACTAATCCGCTGGTAAAACGGTAATATGACATCAGCAGATACTCTAGAGATCCAGGGTCGATGTAACCCTCATGTCTGTGCCTATCAAGAAAACATGTATCCTAAGGTCTGATCGCTCCATTCTTTTAATCATTAATCACATTTTATCATTTGGAAGTTTGATTAATGCAGCAATATGTGAGTGATCGATAAATTGCTATGCCTAAATGCATGTAAATGCATATAAAGTATAAGTAGGATATTCTTCGAAAATTATCTTTCTTGAAATACAATTTTCCTATGTGAAGCCAAAATCAAATCTCGGTAATAGATTAATTTATCGTCTTCATAGCTTAGTTGTATATTATTTAATTTCTTTAAGAATAATATTAATCTTTATGTCTCTCAATCACCTTCTCTCAAATGAGTTGGTGTATGATAATGAAGTCGCCTAAGCGGTTTGGATTAGGGACCATTAATCAATCTTTGAAGGGCGAGGATCAGCCGCCTTCGTCAACTAATCAATAATCTAGGAAAACTCTTACGAATAATCACGATTAATCATCGAATTTAAATAATACTTAAAATATCGATAAAACTGTGATAACTAGGGTATACTTCATTTGATATGATAGTTTATTATTTCATAAAAACTTATCTTCATTTGATATGATAGTTTATTATTTCATAAAAATGTATCTCAATATATACAAGGCGAGACATGTTACATGCATACACATGTAACATTTTCCAACCTTAGAGTCATATAGGCAAAATAATCATATTTTTATGTTTTATTTTAGTTATTATCCATGATTTTTTATAACGGAAAGCCTTACTAAGATTTTAGTCTTATTTATTAATATTTTATCAATTATTTGATACCAAGGGCATTATAGTAATCTTTTCATCATCTTTATCTTGACTATGTTTGCACTAAGGGTGGCAATATAAGTCACAACACGATAACACGACTTGAAACTGACACGAAGTTAGCGGGTTTGAGTTTTGCATAAATAGGTGTGGGTCAAAATAAGTTAAACACGAGTAGACACGACTAAATTTAAGGTCAAAACTAGGTCAACCTGCTAAACCCGAAATTGACCCATGTAACACAATTAAAAAAAATAAAAATAAACAAGTTATAAATGGGTTAACCCGAAATTAACCTGTTGATGACACAATTTTTTTAAATTTGATTAATTCTCTTTTAAAATATTTGATGTTGTCCTTATTATTAATTTTTTTTATTGTTTGTTATCATAGTTTTTTACTTTTTTTAGTGCATATTAAAATTATAAAAACTAAGAAAATATGTATTAATAATATTATTAACTATTATATGCTAAAATACAAAACGACCCTAATCGGCTAATCTTGAGACTTGAGAGTTGAGACTTGATGCCCTCATTGACAACTTCTTTATCCAACTTCTTCCTCTTCCAACTTATTTGTTCAAACGATAGCGGCAACACTGCAACAAAAATAAGTTATTTCAAAAAGAGGTATAATCTTCTTCCTTTCTTCTTCTTCTTCTTCTTCTTCTTCTTCTTCTTTTTCCTTTCTTCTCATCCTGCAACAACGAGAAAGTTAGAAATCCCATTTTTTTACACGGTCTTCTTCTTCTTTCTTTCTTTCTTTCTTTTTTTCTTCACGTTTTTTTTTCCAGCCCCCTTCTTCTTCTTCTTCTTTCCTCACCTTTTTTTCATCACAATGTTTTTATTAAAGCCCCCTTTTTTCTTCTTCTTCTTCTTCTTCTTCTTTCTTTTTTTCTTTCTTCACGTTTTTTTTTTCAAAGTTTTTTTTACAACCCCCTTCTTCTTCTTCTTCCCCTGCTGCACATGTTTTTTTCTTCATTTTTTTTCTATTGATAGTTTGTTTCTGCAATGCTAAATTTGAGATTAATTTACATGCTGAAAATAATTATAGTTTCTTTTTTTTTTTCCTATTGATAGTTTGTTGCTGCAATGTTGAATTTGAACTTAATTTACATGCTGAAAAAAACTATAGTAATACCATATTTTTTGCCATTAGTTTCTATCGTTTGTAAAATGCTAGCTAGAAAAGAATTAATTTAAGAAGAAGAAACACAGAGAAAGTGTGTGTGTGTGTTTTTTTGTCATGTTCTAAAACTAGAATTAGAATTTAGATTTTTTTTTTCCAATTTGGAATTGGTATTAATGTCTTCAACTAGTTATCTATTATCAAGATTTTTTTTAAAAAAAGTTAGGTTTAATGTGGTTTAAAAAAAGTTGATCTCTTAAATAATCTCATGTGTAGCTTTTTTTTTATAACTAATTCGGATTTATTAAGTTTACCCTTTTAACAATTATTGATAGTTTGATTATTGATGTACTTGATCATATTGTTCATTTTATATTATGTGATTATATGATTTGCAGTTTATTTACTAGTAGCCTAGTTTGTTTGATTTTAGAGAGTATATTTAGATCTTGAAATGTCCTGATTTTGATATGTAGATGGATAAAGACTTGAAATTGATCTTGATGAGCTTGACGCCAACAGTATTGATGTGAGCATTGATCTTGAAGATGACAATGATAAAGATGATGTCAATAAGCAAAAGACAAAGCGTAGGAGGAGGCAAACTTCCCAAGTGTGGAAAAGTTTTGAGTTGCTCCCTTTGAGTCCTGACAAAAAGCAAAAGGCTAAGTGCAAGCATTGTGGAGTTGTGTATTTTGCTGATAGCAAATATGGAACAAGTAACTTGAAACGACATATTGATTCATGTGTTAGGAGAAATCATCGTGATATTGGTCAATTGTTGATTTCACAAGACAGTGGTGCTATTTCTCTTAGTGGATCTAACTTTGATTTTGAAACGTTTTGTAATTTGGTGACACAAGCTTTAGTTATGCATGATTTACCTTTTAATTTGTTTATTTGCATCCTTTAATTCAACTAGTGTCACAAAAAAACTGCAAAAGCTGATAGTATTAACTTGTATAAAAAAGAGAAAGCAATAGTGAAGTCTTTGCTAGAGGTAGCTCCTAGGAGAATATCTTTTACTTTTGATTTGTGGACCTCTTTGACTACCAATGGATATTTGTGTTTGACATGTCATTTCATATATAAGAATTAGAATTTGCAAAAAAGTGTTTAGTTTTACATTTATGCCTCCTCCGCATACTAGAGTGGCATTGTTTGAAAAAATTCACAATTTGTTAAGTGAATGGGGGCTTGAGGACAAAGTTTTTAGTATTACTGTAGACAATGCTGCTAGTAATGATGTTTCAGTTGACATGTTGAAAACTCAGTTGAAGCTAAAGGGCTTACTTATATGTGATGGTGATCATTTTCATATGTGATGTTGTGCACATATTCTTAACTTGATTGTTCAAGAAGGATTAAAAATAGTTGATTCATCTATTGTCAAAATTCGGAAGAGTGTCAAATATGTCAAGGAATCTCAAAGTACAAAAGAAAAAAATTTTAGAATGTGTTAACTTAGTGTTAGATGGAAACAAAAAAGGATTATGTCAAGATATGTCAACTAGGTGGAATTCAACTTATCTCATGCTTCAAAGTGCTCTTTTTTATGGTCGGGCATTCCAAAACATGGAATTAAGTGATTCAAACAATAAGAATTGCCATTCAAGAGAATAGTGGGAAAAATTGAAAAAAATTAGTTCTTTTTTGAAAGTGTTCTATGATTCCACTTTGATGTTTTTTGGTACCAAGTATCCTACTTCCAATTTGTATTACCCTGCAATATATATATGTGTTACTTAGAAATGAAAAAAACAAAAGATGGGAATGATGAGTACTTGAGAGCTATGGCAAATAAAATGTGGTCAAAGTTTAAGAATTATTGGTCTGAATTTTCTACAACTATGGCTATAGATATAAGATGACGTTTGTTAGCTATGTCTACAAGAAGATTTATGAAAAAGATTCTATTGAATTTTATTGATTTAATAGCAAGTTGGAAGACTTGTTTGAAGCATATAAATCGAAGGTGTTTATTCATCCTTCAAGTTGTAATGCTTCACAAAAAAAAGATGCTAATGATGTCATTAATGAGGTCGATTGCTTTGATATCGCAATGGAAGCATTTAAGGTAAAAAGTTTTACACATTATTTTTTTTGTATCTTTTTTTGTTTTAATATTTAATGTTTTGTGATTTAGGAATTTGATGAAATGTCATTTGATGAGTTGGGAAGCAATCCACAAAACTCTCAACTAGAGCTTTACTTAGATGAACCAAAGATGACACGAAATATGAAGTTGGATGTCCTTGCTTTTGGAAGACTAATCAATTTCGTTATCCTAACCTTGCTTCAATGGCTCGCGACATATGGAGTATTCCGATATCCACTATTGCTTCTGAAGCTTCATTTAGCGTGTATGTGTGTGTGGGTGTGTGTGGGGCGGGGGGGGGGGGGGTGCTTGACAATTATTATCTCTACTTTTATTTCCAACCTAAATTTTAGTACTATGCTTCAATATTTGTTATGGGTAACATCATTCAAAATATGCTTGAATGAAGAAGATCCATCTTCATATTGAAGACTTGAAGTTTCTTAATATTTACATGCTTCACAAGTCTAGAATGTATGGAGTTTTTTGTTAAAACTTGTGCTAAATGTGCGGAGACTTTCTAATAATTTTATTCATGTTGTTGGGACTAAATTTTATAATATTTTATTTGGTCTTTATGGTTGTATAATTATGATTTTTGATTTATTGTGTAAATTTAAATTTGTGCATGTTAAATAGGTTAAAATAGGTTAGAATGAACCTATTTTTAAAAAGGTTAAGCAGGTTATAAACAAGTTAAATAGGAATAAACATGTTAAATTTGATTTAAATAATTAGCATGTTGTGTTAGGTTAAACACGACCTACTTAAATAACGGGTTAAACATGTTGTGTACGGGTCACCCGTTTAATGAACATGTTGTGTCCAAGTTTACATATAATGACACGATAATTAAACGGGTCGTGTTCGTGTTTGCAATATATTCGTTATACTCGTGTCTTGGCACGACACGATGATACGAATTGTCATCCATAGTTTGCTCCTAAAATTAGGTACGAAGCCTAATTAAGCTTCGTTAAATAAATTAATTGTCTCATGTTTATTAAAGTTGTATTAATTAATTTAAATGGGTCAAGTCAACGTAGCTTGATTGGGTTTATTAAGCCTATGGGTTAAATTGAAATTAGAGTTATTTAGCCCAAATCGACCTTAATAAATTCAAATTTAATTAAATTGACAAATTAGATTCATGGGTTAGGTTTAGTTAATTAAATTTAGTTAGTTAAACATCTATTCAATCCAATATTAACTTATTGGTTCAATTAGATAGGGGGTTTTGATTTGCATTGTAATTAATTAAGTCTAATAGATTTTAATTAAATTAATTTCGACTTATAAAGTTAAAAATGACAAAATTTAGTTGAGCTATCTTGTTATAGCAAATCTACATTTTTTATTTTGTAAGTTGATATTTTAGGCCACATGAAAATAAGTTGCACTTGTTCACTAATTTAATGAAGCCAAATTTTTGAAAATATATTATTTTATCATAGCCTAAGGTTTAACCCACATTAATATATTTATTTTCATTTTCCTATTTAGGGCAACTCCTATTAAAGGTGAGTTAGTCAAGTGTCTCCTTTGGCATGAACTATGACTTTAATTGGTCAAGTCAAAGGGGTCTTAACCGGGTCAAAATTGGTCAACTGTGTACGATTCATCTTCCTCAGTTACCATTGTAACGGCATGTTTTCCAACACTATTTCTCATCACTTTTCTCCCATATTAATTGCTCATTTCCACCATATGGATCCTCATATACCTTCTACAATCTTCCTATTTTTAATTCATCAAACCCACAGATTCAATCAGACTCATTTTGATGGTGAAAGTTTGCTCCAAACATTGGTTGAAAATCAGCCTGTCCGCTCCTTTAATTTTCATGGTGGACGGGCAATGTTTCATGCTGGTTTTAGCATGGATCCCACCATTATTTTTCCCATTTCTCAAAATAATATCTTCTATCATCTTCCTAATTTGAATCCCATCAAGCCACAACTCCAATGGGTTTGATTTTGAAGTAGCAAAACCGAATCAAACATGGGTTGTTACAGCAATTATCTTATTTTCCATTTCGACCAGCCATGTTCCTACCCATTTTTCTCCTATTTTCCCCTTCTATTTCGTTATAATCTCTTCCCATTTATCTTCCCCATACTTCCTATTTTGGACCTACCTAACCCATGGTTTCAATTACATCCATTAAAAGGGTGAAACGTTTCCCCAAATATAGGTTGAAAATCAGCATGGTCCCCATTTTTTTTTTTTTTTTGGCGAGTAGGCACTGATTCACCAAACTTTAAGCATTGATACTCTAGTATTATTCCTCTCTTATCACCTCTAATGTCGTCTCTAATCTTCCTACTTTAAAATTCATCAACCCACAGCCCATATGAAGGACATTTACAAGGAGAAAAACGCTCTCAAAGTGGGCAAGTTGGTCTATTTTCTTCATTTTCAACCATGACAACATGCATGTATGTGGGTAGATTATATATGCTCAATGCAGTAAATCTAAGCTAGACATTAGAAGAAACTAAAACAACAAGAACATAGGTTAAAGGAAAAGAAAGAAATTAGTAAATAAGATTAAAGAAATAGAGGTACTTGCCAAGTTCAAGAGCAACCTCTCTCTTGTTCTTGAAGAAGATCAATGGCACCTCCTTTTTCTCTCTTTTTTTTTTCGCTGGTTATGTTGGAGAAATGTGAAGAGGAAGGCTCTTTCTTGGTCTTTTATGGCCAAGGAAGCCATTTTTAAATTCACATGCATTGGAGACTTGCATGTAATATTCTAATAAAATCTAAGGGTGCATGACAAATTACTTTTTTTTTTTTTTTTAATGCCTGACACTTATATTCTCGTCTCATCAAGTCATGCATTGGCTAGAAAGGTGGACAAATGAGATTAGGACATGCCAAGGTTGTTAGCTTGGTGGACATGTCCTCTTTGGAAATAGCAATGTCGATTAACTCTTCTCCAAAATGAATTCATGAATGCTCATGAGGGATAATTTCTCAAGCTTGTGGTAGTGGAGTGTCTTATGTCGTTGCCATTTTCACAGAATAAAGCAAGGAAAACCTCCCTCCTTGCACCTATTCTTAAATAGGTTGATGAGACGATGATATCTTCTTGATAAGTCTTGTATTCTTGACAGTATTTTGTTTTTTTCTTGTTTTAAACCCACTTCTTTATCATCCAGATTGACCTTTATTTGGGTTTATGGAGTACGTATGTCTGTTCGTGTTTATGTTGCTGGTTGATCCAAGTAATGGAATTTCTGGTAATTATTTGCTTACCCAGAGAATGCAGGTTGATTACCAGTAAACATTTATGATTTTACTTTTATTCCTTTGTTCTTTTTATGCATGAAAGGACCTTGATGAGAACATTCACTTGCAAGGGGACAGTCTGCCAAAATGTTATTATTCTATTCAAATAAGGTTGAGAAGGCTGAACTTGAGGATTCCCAGGGGCTCAAGCATGAGATTTTTAATGGAAAGCTCCTTCTCCTTACTTCTTTTTGTTCCTCTTGAGACATGCATTAGTTTTCCTATCTGTCCGGACTTTGAATGCAGCTGATTGGTATTCTCAATTACCAATTTGCATTCAAAATCTATGGATAAAGCACTATTTTGTCGACCCAAGAGCTCATTTTGAGGATAAGAAATGGTAAGAACTTTTTTTTTTCCCAGATTGGTTCCTCTGCCTTATTGAACCCATAAGGAATGCAAAGGGATAACATGTGATTTGCTTGAATGGATGTGTAAGCTTTTGTTTTGTAGTTTTGATGGGTAATTTGCTAGGGAATATGCAGAATTAGCTCTGGAACAGTTTAAATATTTTTCCCTTTAACAGTGCAAAAATACATTAAATGAAGTATATTTTGCTTTCTTAAGAGGACATGTTATTTCTTAAGAGGACATTCTCACGCGGTTAGCTTGGTGGACATTTTATGTTCAACTAAAATGGAATTTACTTAAGAGACTAAGATGGCCTTTTCCATGAAATATTCAGCAAAAGCTATCACAATATGCTCCAGTGCTTATTCAGTCCAAATTGAAATCACTCACATGCTCCACCCATGCACTTCTTTTCAATCCCCACTCCCTAACAAAAAGAACCATATTTTAATATAAAATGATTATGAGAATAAACCATTAGTGTAAAAATCTATTATTGCAAAAGAGTTCAAGATTGACCACTATCAAACAATTGGTGTGTCAAGAGAAAATTCCTCTTAAGAGAAAGAAGAGATTTCTCTGTCAAAATTGTATAGAAATGTAGATTTAAAAAGTGCATATGATCCCATTTTCCAATGGGTATGTCCTCTTTTTATACTATTTACGAATTTATTCATTCGATCGTAAAACTTTTATAGTCTGAAAATAGGGAAAATAGTGTTCTACTGTACAAGTTTTGAACTAATTTTTTATAAAAGCATAATTTCGCTATCAGCGTGCATATGAAGTTTACTCCCCGAAGTCAGATATGGTTGAATATGCGGGTGTTTTCTTTTTTCTGAAGCGTTTGTGGAATGAGATAACTACAAGAAGGATTGAGATGTTCACAAAGTTATTCTTAAAGCATATATCCTTTCTTGAGGAATCTGGCTTTTGACTAGGTTTCATTGGAATGGGATGAGATGATGATGGATTCTTTGGATGAATGATTGTCCTATTGTCAATCATGGTGTTTTTTGTTCTTAGCTTTCTTTCTTTCCTCTTTTATTTAACCCATCATTTGAAAGAAAAATTTTGTGGTTCAAATGTGCTAATTGCGATGCAGTTTCTTGTCTTGTGGATTCTGAATTCCACACTGTTTATAGCAATTTGTTTTTGCTAAGCATCGACTCCATTAAGCTTTCTCTACATCACCAGACATTGCAAGATCTGGGATGCTAATATCACATAAGTTCGTTCTGCAGGAAGGACTTAGCCGTCCTACTTCTTTACCACGTCCACTTTCACGTCCAGTTAGCCGTAATGCTTTTGATGATTCTGTTGGTGTCACCGATCCCCATGTTACACAGTTACACAATGGGGTTAATATGTGGATGGTTCACAATCTAGATCAGTGACTCCTGGCCTAGTTCGAGTTCAGAGCTTTGGTTCATCTCTCCCTCAAACTTTTGCAGCTGTTGTGGGTTCATCTATATCAAGAAGCACAACCCCTGAACCTTCATTAATTGGAAGGTCTACTTCTCCTAGTCTTCCTCCTTTGGGTGGAAGAGTTGGTGGTGCTGATATGAAAAATCCTGCTCGCTCAAATGCCTTCAATGTTCTTTCTTCTAACAGTGACGATGGTGCTGATATTGCAGCCGTCTTATATGGTTTGAGCTTGTCAAAAAGGAGACTTGTCGATGAAGATTCTCATTTACCATCCCAACTGGAACAACGTTGTGTAGATCAGCGTAACTTCTTCTTTAATGCACCAAATGGTCATAGCCAGAGTCTGCCATAGAATTTTGTTGAGAAACCTGGAACCAAAATGCTGAATGTCTCAACCATTTATGAGGAGTTGGCAAAGCAGAATGGATCTGTTTCTGATCTTGATGCTTCCAAAATGAGTTACAATAAAGAAGCAAACTTGCCAAAAAGAGGATCATCTGCTAGTCTCTTAAGAGACTATGACATGCCAAGGTTGTATGCACATCTTTCTGAGTTATTGATGTAGCTGCACTTTTCCTTTTGATTACTAAACATTTTCTGTAATTGAATGATGTTTAACACCTCCACATCTTTTTTTCTATACATATATTACATTCGTAACTGGATTAAAGAAACTTCTCAAAATGTCCTTTTCTTTGGATAGAATGAGAAACAAATATGATCCATGTCTGGCAGGAGTCACGCTCTAACTCCAGAGTCTTTCTTTAAATATAAGTCGTCTTACAAACACCATAGGCGTGTTAGACCTGTCCAATATCTTGATTCTTCTTCTTCTTCTCTTCACTTATTGATCATAACCTATTGAACTTCCCTTGCATGGCTTCCAACATTTATTTTTGGTATTAATATCTACATTGCACTTGTAGGATTTTTTGATTTTCCCTTCAGAAAGCCTTCTTTTAAGATAATGTTAATTATAATTATATCAAGGGATGTTTTGAAATTGCCCTTTTCCTTTATGATGGAAGACCAAGGCTTGCAATGAGTTCTTTATATATTCCAAAGAGTGAGAAAATATTTCATGATGGAAAAATGAAACTTGTGATGGTGTAGCTGGAGTAAAGTTCTCCTATTTCTTTGGATTTGGATATTTTAACCCAATGGAAATTGATGTCTTGTAAGATGGATAATTGGAAGGTAGAGATAGAATAATCTTTTAGGGACTAGTACTGTAGTCTGAATTTTAGAGCGAAGTGGAGGAAGCAAATTCATGTAGTTGACCCCAAGTAGTTGGGAAAAAGCTTAGTTGAGTTGAGCTGAGTTGAGTACTGTAGTCTGAATTTTGGTTCTATAGTTTAGACTTCTGTCTGATCTAGTTTCCTAGATTTGTACACCAGTGAGATTCTATTGGATAGAAGTTTATCGGCTATAGTTGCCCAATAAAAGCAAAATACTTATGGTCTACTAATTCAACAATTTCATTATGATTGAACTTTTTACATTTATTCATAAGTTGATTTCTCTTTTTTGTATCCTCATAGTTTAGCGTTTGATAACCATTATAAGTTAATAAATCTTGTTTTATCAAATGCATCTGCCTGCTAAATGACACTAAAATTATCGTCTTAGATAATGAAACTCATTTGGAGGAAGATGAACAACTTGCCCGAGCACTACAAGAAATTTTGAACATGGAGCCAGAGTCTCCTCCTCGTTATGGAAATGGAAATATATACCATCCTATGCCGATGCCCTTTCCAACAGGGTTCAGGAAAAAGTTGTCTCGTCAAACTCTATGCTTCTTTCTTACTAGTGAAGTACTATATCGGTGGACATCTTTGGATGGTTGCCGCAGAGTCATTGAGGACATTTGGTCTACTCCTATCACGACCACCTCCGTAGGGAGACATCATAACCGGCACAAAATATCATATATATCATACCTAGACGTATACGATACTCTGTCAGCCTCGTCATTTAAGACAATACACCAAAAGTCACCAAAACTTTCGGCAGAACCTCCCCATAAAATTAAGGTTCCACAAATCCTGATAGACTCATCCAATTACACATAATCAAATACAGAATCATATACATCCATTCCACATATACACATACATTTTCACATTCTTTTCTCACAAGACTTATACACATCTAAGTTTCTAAAATACATACTTCATCATGTACCATTCTCGTGTATACCATCAATATACATCTCACTAACTATTACACATTGTTTGGTGTTATATATACATATACCAAAATAACAAAAGTGTATACTTATCTCCCAAAGCAAACAACATACTCACATAGCAAATGCGAGCTCAACTCTCTTAAGCCTTGCCCTTGCCCATGTGATTTACACGTGTAATAAAAAAGGAGTAGGGTGAGCTACAATAAGCTCAGTGAGTAATCTAATATTGAATTTACATATGCATCAATAGAAAACATGGCATTGAAAACATCATTATAAACTCATATGCAATGTAATTATCAATACATGATCTAAATACTTTTCTCGCCTCTCTATACATATTATAGAATGCATAAAGATAAAATCCTCTCTCTCAGGTAAGTAAATGAATATGTATCCCTATTATGCATTTATAGGGAGAATTCATCTTAACAAACAATCCTCTTGATCATTCCGAGGTCTAGTCAACAAACTTCCCTCCTCGGAACTGATCATATACTTCCCTTATTACAAGTAAGTCCAAATATGTTCGATTTTCAAATCAAAGAGTTTAAATGCATCAATTAAACAATGCAATATGGCAATCATACATGCACATCGTTATCGAAACAGAGTTTATTTAATACAATGTCATACATAACAACCAAATTAGAAATACTCACATTTACAGGATTTCGTACCAAGTCCACAATCCAACACTTAGCCAATTTTCACTACACAAGCATCACGCTTGTGTCCAATTCAACATTAACACGCTGCAATTTAACATTGCACCACATTATACATACATTCCAACACATCATTTACTCAATTTAACACCAATTTAATCACAATTGACCAATAAAACAACTTACCCAATACACCTCAATTTTGTTTTTCAGCACAAGTAGCACACTTGTGCTCTCACCAAACCCAGAATTATCAAATTCTATATCTCAAATCTCTACAAATCATATCACCAATCATTCAAGATTAGTTCCAGCCATTAAAACACACTAAAACACCTTAAAACCACACTGAAATTGGGTTCCAAAACCCCTACTTAATCTGGTTTTTAAACATCAAAACACTTACCAATGCTCAAGCTATTGTTCTCCAGCTATTTCTTTCAATGAATCGTTCAATCTCATTTGAAACCCACAATTTTCAGCTTGTAATCTAGCCATTGAAACCATTTAAATCTCACATATGATGAACAAACGGAAGAAATGAGCTCAAAACTGAAATTTCTAACCCAAAATCACAAGTTCATACCTTGGATTTTGGATCTCCAAGGCTCTCCTTCTCTTCTTCCTCTATTTCGTTCTCTCTGCAATTCTCTTGATCATTTTGGTTTTCACTTTAACCAACAAGCTTCAACGTTTCTATTAGCTTGACAGCAAGCTAGACATGTCTTGCATTGAACACTTAAGTGGCAACATCTCATGCCCATTAAGTGGCAACTTAAAATTCAGCTAAGTGGCATCATTAATTTGTTGTATGCGGCAACACATGTGGCTGCATTTTGATCAAGCCAACGAATTTAATTGACTGCATTATCTAATAAGTGGCAACTCAAAATTCAGCACACTCATTTGTGTTTTAACATATGATTGCCAGCAATTACACCTATATTGAAAAGTGTCCAACACATGTGACGGCCTCAAATGCAATTAGGTGGCAATCTAAGTGTTCATCAAGACATGTGTCTTGCCACATGGACACATCAAGTGGTTGAGACATGTGTCTTGCAACATGTATACATCGCCACACCGACCAAATTTACACAATCACATTATCTAAAGGTCATGAACATACGTATATGTGTACAAAGCTTTGGGCATGACTTCATTTAATGTATGTCGGTTTAATACATTAAAGCTTTGGGCATGACTTCTCCATCTGCAAGAGAATGTTTTCATCTTGGAAAAATATCATCTACTAGTCACTTAAAAAATAACATGTCCTCTTTTTTCCTTTTTAAAATTACTCATATGCTTTTACTCTTTAAAAATATTTGAATAGAATTTTGCATTGATTTTAAAAAAAAAAAAAAAAAACTTTTTGCTTGAGAAGTAAAAAACACTAAAGGATTTTTTGAGCTTTACAAATTATTTCAATATTCTACCTAAATACAATGAATTTTTTTGTATAATTCAATTATATTAATTGTAATTCGATGAGGTAAAAAGAAAAAAAATAATTGAAATTTCTGAAAATTGTTTCAAATTTTCATTATGTGGTTAGCAAATCCAAAAGATATGCAATTACTTAATAAGACTTTGATGCGTCAATATCATCAGTGGTTATTTAGCCTAGATAAAATTTTAATGTTAACAAACTTTTACGAGGATAAGTCATGCAACAAAAAATCACTTTTAGAAATTAGTTTCCTAACAATCATATCCTAAAGAAAGGTGTTCGGAAGAACACTCAAAACTCTCCAATCTCATAGATTTAATAAGGAAAAAAATAATATAAATCAACACCCACAACTCAAAGATATCTATGGAGTAACCCCAAAATCAAGGAAAAAACTATGGGCAAAAAATAATTCACTATCAATTAACAAGTCTCAGATAGTGAACCATTTTGATAACTACGGTCTAGTGAACCATTTTGAGCAAGTTATGTGATTGCAAGAAGCTTTGGTAGAGGGAACATCTTGAAAGCAAGGAATGGGAAAAAAGAAAGAAAGAAGAGCAAGCACAATGCTATGTTTTTTTATTTGGTTGTTGCATTAATGCTAGAAAGCATGCTAGTTCAATCTCCAAAATGAACTTTGAGGAGCTATGGTCAGATTAGGGTGAAATTAGCCATAGAGTTGAGGAGTTTTATGTCAAATCCTCCAAAGATTCACATTCTTCCTCTCCTTGATGGACTTGTCCACCAGGTTCTTTGCTCCAATGGGTTTGATTTTGAAGTAGCAAAATCGAATCAATCATGGGCTGTTACAACAATTATCTTATTTTCCATTTTGACCAGCCATGTTCCTACCCATTTTTCTCCTATTTTCCCCTTCTATTTCGTTATAATCTCCTCCCATTTATCTTCCCCATACTTCTTATTTTCGACCTACCTAACCTATGGTTTCAATTACATCCATTAAAAGGGTGAAACTTTTCCCCAAATATAGGTTGAAAATCAGCATGGTCTGTCCCCTTTTTTTTTTTTTTCTGGCGAGTAGGCACTGATTCACCACATTTTAAGCATTGATACTCTAGTATTATTCCTCTCTTATAACCTCTAATGTCGTCTCTAATCTTCCTACTTTAAAATTTATCAACCCACAGCCCCTATAGAGGACATTTACAAGGAGAAAAACCCTCTCAAAGTGGGCAAGTTGGTCTATTTTCTTCATTTTCAACCATGACATCATATCATAGAATTTCCGGACAAGATGTTAATATTAGAAAATGTAATATTATCTTTAGCCATAATGTCCTGGAGAGACAAAAATAAAGAACTGTGTGACATCTTATGCATGAACCATTTTGGAAAACTTGGCAGATACCTTGGTGCTTTGATTGATTTTGGGAGAAGGAAAAGAGATGTATTTGAAGAGTTATGGGCTAAGATGAATTCTAGAATTATGAGATGGGAGGAGCATTTGTTATCATAGGCTGGAAATGAGGTGTTGATTAAAGTTGTAGGCTTCGCCATTCCTTCTTTTATCATGTCTTCCTTCAAGGTACCTTGTACTGTGCTCCAGAAGTTCTCCAATTCTCTTGCTAAATTTTAGTGGGGTGCCCATAGAGAAAAATAGTATCCATTGGTTCAATTGGCAAGTCATGAGCCCGGCTAAAGGGAGGGGAGGTTTGGGATTTGGAAACCTCGAGCTTTTCAATATTGCCTTTCTTGTCAAGTTATGTTGGCGCTTGCTCTCATCTCCTGATTCTCTTCTTTTCCAATGTCTTAGAGATTAATACTTCTTGGGGGTGAATTTCATGGAAGCCAAGTTGGGGAGAAGACCTTCTTGAGGCTAGAGGAATATTTTGGAAGGGAAAAAACTACTCTCTTTTGGCATCCACTGGAGGATTGGCAATGAACAGAGGGTGGATATATGGAAGGACCTGGAGGATTGGCAATGTAGCGTCAACGATTCTACAAAGATCCTATTGATCCAAATTGATCCTTGATAAAAGGTTCTTCTTCCTATTGACCCTTAGCCTTGAAAACCAACAAAAAGATCAACAATTACATATTGGTGATTACATTAGGCTCATCCCCTTCCAATAAAAAAATGGCATCATCTCCAAACTGTCAATGAAAGACTTCAACCTTTTGGTGACTAACCTCAAAGCCTTTTAAAGCCATGAAGAATTTGAACTTCATTTTCCTTATTGACCATTCTTCCAAAGCACATCAAACACCATGTTGAATAAGAATTTGGAGATAGCGTCCCCTTGCCTAAGGCCTCTTGAAGTCTTGAATTTGCCTCTAGGCCTTCCATTAACAAACACTAAGAATGAGACAAAGGCCACACAACCTCCAATCCATCTTCTCCATCTGCCACCAAATCCCATATCATGATTTAGGAATGACCAGCTGACATGACCATTAACTACGGCCACATCAACCTTTAGAGTGCATCCCTTCCTCCCCTAGTTTTTATAGTATAATCATTCACTGCCTCATTAGCTACCAATATGATGTCCAAGATAGGCCTCAAACTAGCAGCCAAAACCTTATATTTTATAACTTTAAAAGACTAGTGATGAGACTAATCAACCTAAATTCCTCAACTCTCCGTAATCCAAAACCTTTGGAAATTAGGCAAGGAAATAACAAGAAAGAATAAAGCAAAGAAAGAATCTTTCCAAAGAGGACATGTTATCTTTTTCTTGGAAAAATATTTTGTTTATGTATACGTATGTACATGACCTTGAGATAAAACCGACATACATTAAATGAAGTCAAGTTTTGAACTAAAGCTTGGTGGACATTCTATAGGATGAAGATTATGCACTAGAGCACCCTCTGCAGAGGAAGATGACTGTGGTTCAACAAGTTCCAGGTGATCATGAACCATTCTAGGCCTAAGTACAGAACTGTTCCGCAACATTTCCTTTCCCATCATTTGGTATTTAACATTGGGGACATCTTCGCTTTTAAGGTCATTATTAGGTAACCTATGTTGCTCAATATTTACAGAAATCTCAGGTGAACTTATATGGATTGCTTCCATTCTTGTATCAAGGGGTCTAAGAAGCTCAATGGATGCACTAGAGACCAAGCTATCTTCATTCAAGATAATGCCAGGATGCTTTCCAAAATATTTTGGGCCAGATCCTTGAGCTACAGGTTCTGAAGTCTGGATAGGCATGAACTTCGTGATGGGGACATCACTACCAACTGGTTGGTTTACCAAATAGCAAGCTTTCTGTTTAACCTTATTCTGGAATGCATTTTGAGGCTGCTGAAGGGTATCCTCTTGGCAGAACCGTGGGACATTGCCCAAGTACATGTTGGAAACGTAGTGAGCACACAAACTCTAAACAAGAAAAAATATGGAAGAAGGAGAAGGACTTGAACTTGCACTTAAACTTGTGCACTTTGCTTGATTTGAAAATGAGAAATACATGAGGTATTTATAGGACCCTACCTAGGAAAAATACGATAAATGCATACATGAATCTTCACATACATGAACCACTAAGTTCATGGATCACACTTTCCTAGGTACATGCAATCTTCACATACATGAACCTATTAAATATGTTCACATTAAGATACATTCACTATAAAGATTCCAAATGAATCATGTTTACTACAAATATATGTTAATTTCTAACATCCTCCCTTAAACATGATTCATGCACTTCAAAAATCAAACTTAATCTTTGACATGCCTTTAAATATCCAAAAAACTGATACCCATTATCTTTCTTCAGTTTTGGAATTTGAACGGATGCCAACATTCGCCCCCTCAAATCAAAACTGCTTCATGCCTAGCATGTCTCTTAGCTTCATGAAAATTTCACCTGATAATGGTTTAGTGAATATATCTGCTACTTGTTCAGTAGTGTGACAATATTGGAGCTCTACAGTCTTCTGCTTCACATGATCACGAAGAAAATGAAACCGAGTATCAATGTGCTTGCTTCTTCCATGATGGACTGGATTCTTTGCAAGCTGGATAGCTGACATGTTGTCCACAAATATCACAGTTGGCTCCTCTTGTGGATGATCCAGCTCCTTCAAAATATTCCGTACCCATATTGCTTCACAAACAGTAGATGAAGCTGCTATATACTCTGCTTCACAAGAAGATAGAGCCACTATTTTTTGTTTCTTGGTGGTCCAAGAGAATGCAGTTGTGCCAAGATAGAAGACATACCAGTGGTGCTTTTTCTCTCATCTTGGTCCCCTCCCCAATCACTATCTGAATAGCCTACTAATTTTGCATTTTCACCATAATTATAAAATAGACCAAGATTAAGTGAGCCTTTGATATACCTTAGTATTCTCTTTGCAGCTAGCCAATGTGACTCCTTTGGTGTCTCCATGTAACGACTCACAAGTCCAACGCCATACATAATATCGGGCCTTGTGATTGTCAAGTACCTCAGGCTTCCAACCAGACTCTTGAAAAAAGTTGAGTCCACAAATCCTCCATTTCCTTCTCTTGATAGTTTCATACCTGTAGCAACTGGAGTGTTCACAGTGTTGCAATTACTCATCTTGAATTTCTCCAAAATTTCCTTCATGTACTTTGTTTGAGATATAAATATCCCATCTTGTTGCTTCACTTCAATCCCAAGGAAATAGGTCATCAGTCCGTTGTCTGTCATCTCAAACTCTTTAAACATTGACAGCTTGAATTCCATAAGCATTTCACTGCTAGTTCCTGTGTACAACAGGTCATCAACATATAGGCAAATAATCAAAAATTTGCCTTCATGATTTTTCTTCATGTAGACTGCATGCTCATATGGACATTTGGTGAAACCATTATGTTGAAGATAGCTATCAATGCGTGCATTCCAAGCTCTTGGCGCCTGCTTTAAACCATATAATGCCTTTTTCAGGTGATATACCTTGTTTTGTTCTCCGTCAATTTCAAAACCTTCTGGCTGGTGAATATACACTTATTCTTCGAGAATGCCATTGAGAAAGGCTGATTTGACATCAAGCTGATATATCTTCAAATTATGATGAGCGGCAAGTGCAATCAATAATTTCACCGTGTCAAGTCTTGCAACTGGTGCAAAAACCTCTTCGTAGTCGATACCGTACTTCTGCTTGTAGCCTTTAGCAACTAGTCTCGCTTTGTAACGAGAAACTTCACCGTCAGCAGTACGTTTGATTTTGTACACCCACTTGATGCCAATAGCCTTTTGATTTGTTGGAAGTGTTGTCATCTCCCAAGTGTCATTCTTCTGAATAGCATGAATCTCCTCCTCCATTGCCGATCGCCAACATTCTTCTTCTACAGCTTCTTGGAAGGTCAGAGGCTCGTGATCAGCATATAAACAGAAGAGGTTGTTCTCTTCGTCTTCTTCTCTTTGATTATAAATCTCCGCGAGACTTCTCATTTTGATGGGACTTTGGTGAATGGAAGATCTGTTTCTACTACTTTCTGCTGAAGATGGGGAGTTTATTCTTGGAGAAGGTGTGTCATGTTGAGGAGATGGTGGTATACCTAGTGGAACTTGTGTTGGGGGTTCTTCAAGTTCTTCAAACACTTGCTGCTCTTTGGCCTTCTCATCATTATTCCAGCTCCATGCTTTATCTTCATCAAAGATAACATCTCTACTAACCACTAATTTCTTTGTTAGTGGATTATAGAGCTTGTATGCTTTCGATTCTTCACTATAGCCGAGAAAGATGCATTTCTCACCACGATCATCCAGCTTCTTTCTGTTGGGCTTGGGGACTTGAGAATATGCAACACACCCAAAGATTCTTAGGTGTGCAACAGTTGGTTTGTAGCCGCTCCACGCCTCTTGAGGTGTCATGTGCTTTACACTTTTGGTAGGACATCGGTTCAGCACATATGATGAGCACGCCACAGCTTCCGCCCAGAATTGCTTTGGCAATCCTTTCTCCTTGAGCATAGTTCTTGTCATGTTAAGAATCGTGCGATTCTTTCTTTCAGCGATCCCATTTTGCTGTGGGGTGTAAGCTGCAGTATATTGATGTTTTATGCCTTCTTCCCTGCAATACTCATCAAATACTTTTGAGGTGTATTCTCCACCTCGATCAGAGCGGAGAGTTACAATTTTGTGACCACTTTCTTTTTCTACATGGGCTTTATAATTTTTGAATACAACAAAAGCAGCTGACTTTTCTTTAAGAAAATAAACCCATAATTTTCTGCTGAAGTCATCAATGAAAGTAATAAAGTATCTATTACCTCCTAGCGACTCATGTTCAATAGGTCCACATATGTCAGTGTGGATCAGTTGAAGTGGTGTCGTTGTTCTCCATGATTTGCCGCTGGGAAAAGGAAGTCGTGCTTGTTTGCCAAGTATACAAACATCACAAGTGTTACTTGGCGGCTCGATCATTGGTAACCCATGCACCATGCTTGATGAAGATAGTAGTTTTAGACCGCTAAAGTGGAGATGCCCAAGGCGATGATGCCACTTCCATGACTCACTTTCTTTGACTCCATAGAAGCATTTCTCTGACTTTGTGCTAAGATGAAGTGGGAACATTCGATTTTGGGTCATCGGAACATGTGCGATGATTCTTCCACTTGTATCTCTCAAAATGAGAGAGTTGTCTCTCATTTGTATGTTATATCCCTTTTCTACAAGCTGCCCAATGCTAAGAATATTGCTTTTCATATTAGGTACATAATACACATCAGAGATATACCCATTCTTACCATCCTTCTGATAGATTTTTACTTTCCCTTTGCCTTCAACTGATAGTTGGGAGGAATCTCCCAAGTTCACCTTTCCGTGGACTTCTTCCGTGAGTTCTACAAACAATTCTTTCTCGCCACACATATGATTGCTTGCCCCAGAATCAAGATACCAATTTTTATATGAAGTATGTGAATCATCATGTGCAAGAAGTAGGATAGAATCATTACCTACATCATGTGATGTCTCTGCAACATTGGCTTGTTCATCAATTTTTAACCAACAGTCGGAGGCGTAGTGTCCAAATTTATTGCAGTTAAAACATTGGACATTCTTGTTGGCTCCATGTCCATAGGATCTTCCTCTACCTCGGTTACCTCCTCGTCCTCTAAAGCTTTGATTCTTGTGCTGACTTTGGCTTGACTGTTGAGTTGTACCTCGCCCTCGGCCTCTGCCTCGACCACGGTTGGAGGTAGATTTTCTTTGATCATTTAGAGTCAGTTTTGACTCTAATGCTTGTTCCAATACAGCTGGATTAGATTTCTTCTGCATCCTTTGCTCATGTACTTGTAGTGAACCCAATAATTCCTCAATTGTAAGTATCTCCAAGTTCTTAGACTCTTCGATAGCTACAACTACATGCTCAAATTTAGAGGAAAGGGATCGGAGTACCTTCTCGACGACCCGGATGTCATCTAGCTTCTCTCCATTTCTCTTCAAGCCATTCACGATTATTAGCAACCGTGAAAAATAATCGGACACCAATTCATCATCCTTCATGTGGAGAGCTTCAAACTCGCCTCGCAATGCTTGAAGACGAACCCGCTTCACTCGATCATCTCCTTTGAAGATGGAAACAAGAATATCCCATGCTTCTTTGCTTGTTGTTGCTTCAGCAACCTTTTCGAAGGTAGCTTCGTCCAACCCTTGATAGAGTATAAACAAAGCTTTTTTATCCTTCTTCCTTTGCTCCCTAATAGCCTTCTTCTCATCTGCTGTACATGCAGCCTCTTGCTCGCCACTGGGTTCTACAAAACCATCGTTAATGGTTTCCCAAAGATCTTGAGATCCAAACAAGGCTTTCATTTGGATACACCATGAACCATAGTTATCCTTTGATAACTTAGGAACTTGTTGCTGGACAGAATTCATCCTATCTCTGATACCACTTTGTTGGAAACGTAGTGAGCACACAAACTCTAAACAAGAAAAAATATGGAAGAAGGAGAAGGATTTGAACTTGCTCTTAAACTTGTGCACTTTGCTTGATTTGAAAATGAGAAATACATGAGGTATTTATAGGACCCTACCTAGGAAAAATACGATAAATGCATACATGAATCTTCACATACATGAACCACTAAGTTCATGGATCACACTTTCCTAGGTACATGCAATCTTCATATACATGAACCACTAAGTTCATGTATCACACTATCCTAGGTACATGCAATCTTCACATACATGAACCTATTAAATATGTTCACATTAAGATACATTCACTATAAAGATTCCAAATGAATCATGTTTACTACAAATATATGTTAATTTCTAACAGTACACTCCATAAGTCATTTGAACATCATTTGGGAATCCTACTGTAGTTTGGTTAATCATCTTGGAAAGATTGGGATTTCCTTGCTTCTGCAAGAGAATGTTTTCATACTGTCAATTAACTCTTCTCCGAAATGAAGACATGAATGCTCATTAGGGATAATTTCTCAAGCTTGTGGTAGTGGAGTGTCTTATGTCATTGCCATTTTCACAGAATAAAGCAAGGAAAGCCTCCCTCCTTGCACCTATTCTTAAATAGGTTGATGAGACGATGATATCTTCTTGATAAGTCTTGTATTCTTAACTGTATTTTGTTTTTTTCTTGTTTTAAACCACTTCTTTATCATCCAGATTGACCTTTATTTGGGTTTATGGAGTACGTATGTTTGTTCGTGTTTATGTTGCTGGTTGATCCAAGTAATGGAATTTCTGGTAATTATTTGCTTACCCAGAGAATGCAGGTTGATTACCAGTAAACATTTATGATTTTACTTTTATTCCTTTGTTCTTTTTATGCATGAAAGGACCTTGATGAGAACATTCACTTGCAAGGGGACAGTCTGCCAAAATGCTATTATTTTATTCAAATAAGGTTGAGAAGGCTGAACTTGAGGATTCCCAGGGGCTCAAGCATGACATTTTTAATGAAAAGCTGATTCTCCTTACTTTTTTGTGTTCCTCTTGAGACATGCATTAGTTTTCCTATCTGTCCGGACATTGAATGCAGCTGATTGGTATTCTCAATTACCAATTTGCATTCAAAATCTATGGATAAAGCATTATTTTGCCCAGGAGCTCATTTTGAGGATAAGAAATGGTAAGAACTTTTTTTTTTCCCAGATTGGTTCCTCTGCCTTAGTGTACCCATAAGGAATGCAAAGGGATAACATGTGATTTGCTTGACTGGATGTGTAAGCTTTTGTTTGGTAGTTTTGATGGGTAATTTGCTAGGGAATATGGAGAATTAGCTCTGGAACAGTTTAAATATTTTTCCCTTTTAACAGTGCAAAAATACAAAAGTTCATTTTTTGTATATAATCAGATTAAATTAATTTACATGAAACTTGGATAGTTTTCTTTTTCTGTTCTTCAATGATCCTTTTCATCCTCGCTTTCTTTACTTTGAATGCACTGAAACCTCGCTTCCACAACATATCAATTTACTGGACTTTCCTTACTTTGAATGCACTGAAACCTCGCTTCCACAACATATCAATTTACTGGACGAATATATTTTTGTCACATTATTCATCTTGTACTGTTTTTCTCTAGATGTCTATTGAGATGAGTTGCAGTTTATACAATTATAGGGTTGACGTCCAAGCTACATTTGCTTAGGTCTTGATGGAAGACATTAGTGAAGGATGGGATGCAATGAAAATGGAAATGTGTGTGTGGTGGCCAGGTTTTCTGTCCCTGTATTTATCTATTTGTAACTAAAAAAAGGTTCTTGATGACATGCCTTCTCCCTCTTATTCTGCAGGTTGTCAAATGTTAAGGCTCCCTCTACTGGGCATGTTCATCTTTCACACCCCGCCTAGACGCGCCTAAACCCGCGATACACTTACGGACGGGGCGCTCATTTGGAATTATCACAATAGTAATACCAGAGGACGCAGCAAAAATATAATACAATACACGTATGATTTCATTTAATTCAGAATTCATTTGTACATGACATAGTCAAGGGAACATACTCCACAAAATCAGCGATGAATAATACAAAGGGTACAAAATGTGGGCCCCATAAACCTGCACCCAGTCCACCCTAATTTCCTGTGAAAATTTGGATAACAAAGGAATGAGCTTAACGCGCTCAGTGGGTAAAACAGTTCTGGAATATAACAATTAATAAAGCAAACTTCATAATTAAATATCTTAAATACACATCAAAACATCATAATCAATCAATATGTATGTATGCATGACACCGTCTCGTAATTTTTTGATGAACGTACATCGCCTGAGTTCACGTACAAATGTCCTTCCCCAGACGTACCCAGGTTCTCATTGTACGTCCCTCCTCAGGAACGATGCTCTGGATTCACGTACAGATGTCCCTCCCCAGGAATAGCCGGGTTCTCATTGTACGTCCCTCTCCAAAGAAATATAATGAATAACGAGCAATGCTCCTAACTATTCTATGAATCATAAACCACATACGTCTCTAGGTGGTGATATGTATGATACCAATGCATGAACTGGTCTAGTCTACTGGTCTGGTCTTTACTCAACATTTAGACTGACTTTGGCAACGCCTGGTGATCGATATCAGGGTCGGTATCACGATGTGCAAGGTTAGGACATTCAGTATTACTTGTATAAGTTGATAACTTTCAATAAGACCAACCAGATCAGTTTCCAGTTAAGAGGTAAGACACGAGGTCTGCTTAAATACCAATCGCCTAGAGCAGCTCGCTGCCTCCTGTTCACTATTTAAAGTTACTGAGGAAAAAATCGAGTCTGGTTGAGACAGATTGACCACAAATCCGACATTATAATAGTGTAATACATGAACTCCAAATATACAGGTATAAATATAACAGTATGAACGTTATACGAAATAATGCTGTGTAAATGAATGGTAGACATAATAATAAATGAATGTAAACTTTAATAAAAGTTATAAAACACGCAAACCTATGTTTTGTTCCCCACCTTCAGACAAGAACTTCTTCTTTAAGATCTGCAAATCCAGACATAACTTCGTCGTATCGCACCGAGAGTCTCGAACAGAGAGTCTCAAATAGACAAGAACTCAGAATGAGTGAAAAGAAGAGGAAAATTCACAAGAGAACGTGATTTGGTGTGAGAAAATGAGGAGGAGGGAGCTTCCTTATATAGAGGATTTCGCGCCCGAAAGTTCGGGCAGGCGCCAGAACCTTTGGGCAAGTTGACCGAACTTTTTTTTTTTTGTGTGCAATCATAGGGTATTACACTCTACCCCCTTAAAATGATTTCGCTCTCGGAATCAATTCAAGTAGTTCTGATGGTTATCTGCTTGAGATTCACTATTGTCGTCATCGTTTGCTAGTTCAGGGTAGTGCCTATATGGTCCCTGAATGGCACTGTGGCTTGTGAAATCCTCAACATCATGAAACCATGGAGAGCAAATGGAGTCTGATTTATCCTCAGAAGGTTCTAATCGTTGCTCGACAAATTGTGGTGTACGGCGCTGGTTACATTGTTTAAGGGGAGGTAGGTTGAGCGGTGGAATGTTTTTTCGTGCTGTTGCTCGAATCCGACCGCCTGGTAATTTAGGTAGAAAATCCTGCCAAGATGAGGGCACGGGATTGTTTTGGGCAAAGTAGTTGTGACTTGTCTCTGATTCTTGAGAAGTAGCCATAGGTTGCCAAGGAGGCCACTGCGTGTGTGCATCACTATATCCATTGATATTATTTTCAACTATCTGCATAGTTATTCAAGTGAAACAATGTATTAAGATTGGTGTAAACAAGGTTCCATCATTTTATTGATAAGTAAAAATAGTACAGTGTATCACATCATTAGGTGGTACTAGAAAAAAATTCAGGGTATTTATGTTTAATTGTTGCTTCTAGTTCCCATGTTGCTTCCTCGACGCCGTGGTGATCCCAGAGCACCCAAGGGGTATGCTACGTCGCCTTAGTTCTTGAGTTTTTCTATCCAAAATCTGTATCGCTCTCTCTTGATACTTATTTCCTTCCTCAACCCGAACCTCGACTAGAGGGATGATATGCGAAGGATCAGGACGATACTTTCGAAGCATGGATACGTGGAAAACGTCATGAACCTTAGGCATGGATGATGGAAGGGATAGACGATAAGCAAGTTTGCCAATACGTTCAATGATCTGAAATGGACCGATATACAGTGGGGAGAGCTTTCCTTTGATCCCAAAGCGTTTGACACCTCTTGTGGGCTGGACTTTTAGAAAAACCAAGTCTCTTTTATCAAATTCTAGAGGTTGCCTTCATTTGTCAGCATAGCTCTTCTGTCGACTTTGTGCAACACGAAGTCGTTCTTTTACTAGTGTGATCTTCTCAGAAGTCTCTTGAACTAGTTTAAGCCCTAACTGTTGTCTATCTGCCATATCTAACCAGCATACCCGAGATCTGCAAGGCCGACCATAGATAGCCTCGTATGGTGCTATGCCGATACTAGTTTGGAAGCTGTTGTTGTATGCAAACTCAGCTAAATGTAAATACTTTGCCCATCCGTCATTAAAGTCCAAAATGCAACACCGTAACATGTCTTCTAAGATTTGGATAAGACGCTCTGACTGCCCATCAGTCTGAGAGTGAAAGGTTGTGCTCATGGTGATTTTAGAACCCATTCTACTCTGGAAGCTTTTCCGAAAGTTTGAATGATTCGAGGGTCTCGATCAGAGACGATCGTGAGTGGTATGCCATTAAGGCATACGATCTCGCTTTCATATAGTTCGGCAAGTTTGGCGGAGTTATCCGTGAACTTTATTGGCAGAAAGTGTGCAGACTTTGAAAGTCTGTCAATGATAACCCTGATAGCATCTTGCCATTTATTATTTCAAGGCAAGGTCGTAACAAAATCCATTGCGATGTTATCCCACTTCCATTCTCCAATAGGTAACGGCTGGAGAAGTCCAGAGGGAAGTCTTTGTTCTACCTTAACTTGCTGGCAAACGAGACATCGGGCAACGAAGTCTGCAATCGCCTTCTTCATTCCAGAAAACCAGAATTGTCACTTGATATCCTTGTACATCTTGTCACCCCCAGGATGCATAGCGAACCTCGAACAGTGCATCTCAGTGAGGACTTCTTTCCGAACCTCCGGATGGTTCGGTAGACAGAGATGTTTTTTTTATAAAAAACGGTCCTGTCTTCAGAGACCGACCAATGAGGAAGGTCCTGTCTGCTGAGTAGAAGTTCTCGTTTATCCATTAACATAGGGTCATTAGCTTGATTAGCTGAAATCTTTCGAACTAGCTCAGGGTTGGCTGATAATTGAGAGAGTCGTGATCTTGGTCCCTCGTCGATCAGTTTTAAGTTAAAGTTCTCCGTCTCGGTAGCCAACTTTCCCATTTCGTAGTTAAGAGTGCAAACAAGATAAGATTTTCTTCTCAAGGCATCAGCCACAACATTGGCCTTTTCGGGATGGTACTGGAGTTGAAAGTCATAATCTTTCAAGAATTCCAACCATCATTTTCGGCAGAGGTTTAGGTCTCTCTGAGTGTATATGTACTTAAGACTCTTGTGATCTGAGAAGACCTCGAACCGTTCACCGTATAAGTAATGACGCCATAATTTCAGTGCAAATACGACAGCTGCAAGTTCCAAGTCATGTGTTGGGTAATTACCCTCATGAATCTTCAGTTGCCTCGAGGCATATGCAATAACTTGGCCTTCTTGCATTGGTACGACACCTAAGCCTTGGAGAGAGGCGTCGGTGTATTATAAAAATCCAATTTCATTTCTTGGAGAGATAAGTATAGGTGTCATCGTGAGGCGTTTCTTCAATTCCTGAAATGATGCTTCATAGGCGGGATTCCAGATGAATCGCAAGTCTTTTAGAGTGAGCTTGGTCATAGGTTCAACAATCTTTGAGAATTCCTTAATGAAGCGTCTGTAATAGCCAGCCAAACCAAGAAAACTCCTAATCTGAGTAACAGTGGTAGGCTGCTTCCAGTTTAAAACTGTTTCAACCTTAGAAGGATCTACCTCAATGCCATTGCCTGAAACCACATGGCCTAGGAATTGAACTCACTTCGCCCAAAATTCGCACTTACTCAACTTTGCGTACAGTTTGTGGCTTCTCAAGGTTTGGAGGACTATCTTCAAATGTATCTTATGGTCTTTCTCGGTTGAGGAATATATCAAGATGTCATCCACAAAAACCACCACAATAACCTGAAGATGCGATTCATCAAATCCATGAATGCAGCAGGTGCATTTGTTAGGCCGAACGGCATGACCAAGAACTCGTAGTGACCGTACCGAGTTCTGAATGCCGTCTTGGTAATGTCCGACTCTCAGATCCGGAGTTGGTGATAACCGGACCGTAAATCAATCTTAGAGAAGTATTTGGCATCTCTAAGTTGGTCGAACAGGTCATCGATCCTGGGCAATGGGTATTTGTTCTTAATGGTGACGTTATTGACCTTACGATAGTCTATGCAAAGTTGTAACGAACCATCTTTTTTGCAAACGAACAGAACTGGAGTACCCCAGGGTGATGAACTCTTTCTGATAAAGCCATTGCTCTCTAATTCCTTCAGTTGTTTGTCTAATTCGACCAGCTCGACATTTGACATTATGTATGGTGGAATTGAGATAGGTCTTGTCCCAGGTATGAGGTTGATTTCAAAATCAAATTCCCTAACTGGAGGTAGACCAGGAAGGTCATTTAGAAAAACTGTGGGGAATTCAGATATGACCGGAACATCGTGTACTTCGAGAGGGTACTGTGCTGGTGTCACACCCCATACCGGCAGTGTGATGGGCACCTCATACCGAGCGTACCCCGGCCATTATGTACCACATAATATTGTCACATCCCAGTACACAGCACACCGCACACCGCAGCGTCTAGTACCCCCGAGATCATTTGTCCACACTATTCACTCATGAATAGTGCAGGGCCTCCCCCAGATTGCAAAATCAAACCTTAAGAGGTTTTGAGTTCGAATCTGGGGAAGGCCCTGGACTATTCATGAGTGAATAGTGTGGACAAATGATCTGGGTATGGGGCGCTTGTGCAACCCAGATGGGACAATATTATGTGGTATATAACGGCTGGGGTACGCTTGGTATGAGGTACGCATCACATCCCGGGGGTACTAAACACTCTGGTGTGCTGTGTACTGGGGTGTGACAGCTGGTGATTCATTTTCATCACCAAGGGATTGAGCTCGAAATTGTGCCTTGAGAAGTGCAACTGTTGATTTGTGTATCCATTTCCTTGTTCCCTAAATCTTGACAAAGTCTCCTGTAGGCAAGGTTAACTGAACTTGCTTCTTCATACATTCGATATTTGCATTCAGTGGTGCTAGCCAGTCCATGCCGAGGATGATGTCGAAGTCTTCAATGTCCATCACAAAAAGATCTGCGTATATTATCTGTTCTGACATTCGAAGCTCACATCGAGAACACTGTAAATTCACATCAGTACTAGATCCTAACGGTGATGTGACATGGAGTTGATGTCTGTGGGTTCAGGATGCAGGCCTAAATGTCTTACCAATGCCAACGATATAAAAGAATGCGTAGCACCTGAATCAAACAAAACTTGCACCATTGTATTGAACAAAGGAAAGGTACCTTTGACTACATTGTTGTCTGGGAGGGGTTGTTGAGCGATGGAAAATGCTCTGCCCTGATTTCGTTGTCCCTGATTTTGCTGGTTCTGCCTCGGTTGGGCATTAGCAGCAGATGGTGCTTGTTGGACTGGAACAATGGGAATAGGTTGTTGCAGGTGCGGACAGGCATATTTTACGTGGCCCTGCTGGCCGCAGTTGTAACATGTCGGCCTGTACTGCTGATTGTTTTGCTGGCCATGCTGATTGTGGTGTCGACCACCACCTCTTCCATTTTCGTTTCTATGGCCACCCCTTCCATAACGACCTCCGCAGCCATGATTTCAAAAACCCTGATGGTTAGGGTTAGAAGGTTCAGCCGCAGGTGTTATGGCCTCATTCTTCGAAATAGGGGTTGGGAGGGCTGGGTTTTGATTATAGTAGTGCTTCTTCTTGTTGCCCTGTTGCAAGCCCTGTTGGGAAAACGTTGCAAGCCGTTTTTCCTTATTCATTCTCTGCTCCTGCATGATTTTCTCTTGTTCAAAGCTTATGACCTTGTCAACAACCTTCTTGTAAATCTTGAGATCCAAGATCGACAAAGCTTGTCGAATATCATGGCAAAGGCCATTACAAAATTTCTCAGTCTTATCTTGCTCTGTTGAGATGGTGGACAGAGAGTAGACCGATAGTTCTTTGAACTTGCCAGCATATTCCCTGACGGTCATGGTGCCTTGGTATAACTTAGCGAATTCCTGGCGCTTCTGCCTTTTCACAGCGCCTAAAAAATACTCATCAATAAACAGTGACTCGAACTGTTGCCAAGTCATATCTATTGTGTTGACCATAGGGTCCTCTTTCACTGTTATCCACCATGTGTTTGCTCCACCAAGAAGTTGGTAGGTCGCTAGTGGAATCTTTTGAGTCTCGTCGACTCCCATTGCATCTAGAGCCTTTTTTGACTCATCTAACCATCTATGCACCTCTTCAGCATCAATGGTGCTAGCAAAAGTAAGAGGTTGCACCCTCTTGTACTTGGTAATCTGATTGGTTTAAGATTCCGACCCAAATCTTACAGGTGCCTAAACAGTGGCAACCTGACTGGCCGTGGTCTCACGAACGACCGTTTGAATAGTGACTTTCATCACCTCAATAAATCCGGCGAAGAAGGTTTCCATGCTCGAAGGCATGGCAAAGGGTGCGGGTGGGGCTGGTATTGCCTGCCCAGATGTAGTGGCAGTGTCGGGTGTGACTCGTGCTGTCGTCGGAGGCGGCGGTTCCTGAATCTCAAGAGGTGCCTCCATTGCTGGATGGACAGTACGTGACCTTCCTCTCTTCCTGGTTTGCATTTTATCTCTGGCAAGGAGAACAATAAAACCAAGATTTAGGAACTGTAGCCAAGTATAATGTTATAGTATGCTCAGCAACAATTTCGAGAGTACTGCAATATTAAAATCACCTATTTTTCTAAGTATAGTGTAAGGTTTTTTTTTTGTTGAGGAATCAAAGAATTTTAGGTGCCTCGTATGTTTGGCCACGGTGTAAAAACAAGGTTAAAATGTTTATATAATAAGTACAAAACTTTGCAAGTATTTCAAATTATATGGTTTTGGTCTTTGTGGACATACTTATATATTTCATTGAAAATCTATACGAGTCCTAAGAATTCTAAGATTTGCCTCGGTAATTATCCTGATCTAACGTTCTATCGCAATCTTATGTATTCAAACTCTTACTCTTAGTTTTTTCGATTATTATCCAAGTTCGTGTGTCCCATACTACATGACTTTGGTAATAAGGGTGTTAACTAAGTTAAGTTGCATGAACACGACCTTTGTAAAACATCGGTTGAACAATAGTTTACTAATAGTATCGTCAAAATTTACTCGTCCCATATCGTGTAAACTTAGTGATAACATTAGTAATGCAACTTTCTCCAAATGTTTCTTTTCACACAAGGTCGTGGGTTTTCTTACTTCCACATATTGTTTAGTATCCTCCAATTTTGTTATGTCCCATACCACTCCAAAGTTAACGATACCAAAGAATGAATGGTTGTAAGTCGGACCACCAAAGATAGTCTTAAACAAAACATTCTCATTCATATATAAAAGGAAAGTTTACAATGTCAGTAATCAATCTTGATTTTCCTGCCTACTACCGCTCCTTCTAGACCTCCTGCTAGGTACAGAACGACTACTACCAGAAGGTTGAGAATTTGCTCGTTCTTCTTCGTAGTTTTGCATACGCGTTAACAAATTATTTTGAGTCTCTCTCATCTCAACAATACTGGATGCCATTACATTTGACTGTTCAAATGGGTTAGTCGATTGTCCCATTGGTGGTTGATGGGTTGATTGTCCCATAGGTGGAGGGTAGGCCGTAGGCATTGGGGGAAAGTTTTGGTTGCACGGGTGACTCATAGGTGAAGGGTAGTTGTTTTGATTGTACGGGGATCCCCTAACTGGAACCCCTTGGATATTTGGATTTGTTTGGGGTGAAAAGTTTTGAAACAATGGGCTCATTGGGATGTTCTGCCCTCCAAAATTTGGTGTCGCCCAATACTGTTGTTGTTGGTTCACAACAACTTGTGGAACTGGCCGATACGATACCTCAGGAGTTGGAAACCTTTGGTACGAAGTGTTGCCTTGAGTTGACACGTTTCAGGTTTGTGGATTTGCTTGAGTACTTTGTCTATCTTCACTTGGTTGAGGTTGATTTAGGGTTGCAAATAACTCTTCCTTAGTGAATAGTCGATCGGTTGGATCATTATTCGAGGCTGGGTTTGATGTAGGATTCTGATTTGACTCATTATTTCGTACAGCCCTAACAAGAATCTTGCGTCGACTTTTTCGATGACAATGTCCATGTTCGTCTCTCATTCTCTCGGCATTTCCTATCGTCGCGTCGAATACTTCCTCGTCAGTTACCCCTCCCCTCGTGACATATATCTTGAAGATAGAAGATGTTGTATCCGGCTTAGTGATCTGTTTCGAAGTCCCATCAAAAGTGTTGATGTTTGCTTCATATAGCATCCTCATGATCAGGACTCCGTAACCGAGGAAATCCTTTCTCAAAGGGTTTTGAATCACCGTCAACATTTGTTGGATGATGATGTGAGGTAGAGAGACCATAATTTTTTTCTCTATGCAGTATAACACAAGAAGTTGTGCCCTTGACATAGTGCCTTTAGTCCCCCTTTCTGGCAAGATGTTGCCGAATACGATCTTTCCAGGGCCGACAAGAGATGGTTTAATGTGATTGTTTGGGAGGTTGGTGTACGTCGATTGAGTGTATGGCTCTTTGGTGAGGGAATTGAACAATTGTTCATTAGACTCTGCGATCTCTGCAGCTATCTGGGGTTCGTGTGGATCAATAATTCTCTCCTTAATCGGAATCTCCATAAGTCGAGCAATAATCTCGATGTTGATAGAAATTTTTATTCCCATGACTGTTGTCTTCAAAATAGGGCTGATCCCATCTTCTTGAAGTCCCACGCAATTCATGGCTTCGTAGAAGGATCTCACCAAGTTGTAACAGACGTGACCCTCAACTTTTGTTATGTTCAACCGCCCAAAGTTGCGAGTTTGTCGTGAAGGATCGGACGGAGGCGGAGATCTCTATTGTCGATGCTCCTCATAGTCATAACCTCCATTTTCGGCAATTCCTTGAGTCTAGTGGGAATTGGTTCCCTACTACTGGAAGTTGCTCTTTCACTTGAGGCCATTATTTTGCTGAAAGGAAAAATAAATTTGTGAAAGACACAAAATATATTCTTAACATTTTTAAAATTTATTCTTTGTCCGTTAGACAATATTTTCTCTTTTTTTTTCTTGATGTTTATGTCATCATGTAATCAAAATTCTTCATTAGCAATATGATATATATATATAGTATACATATATGAATGTATAGGTATATATATTTAATCATAACTATATATATAGTTTTCATAAATCAACTATATATATATTTGAAATTAAACTATATAAAGACTATATAGTTTTCTAGATATATATATATATATTTAATAAAAATCTTAACTATTTATACTTCATATATATAGTTCTAAAGATATATATATCTAGTAAAATTTTTCATTCAAAATTTCCATTAATAATATGGTATATATATATCTCATATATACAAAGATATATAGATATATATATTCAATCATAACTATACACAGTTTTTTTTATAAATTATGACTATATATATTTAAATCCAAACTATATAAAAATCATATATAGTTTTCTTACATATATATTTAATACAAGTCTTAACTATATATAATTCATATATATATATATATATAGTTCTAAAGGTATATATATCTAATAAATTTTTTTTCCAATTTTCCATTACTAATAAGGTATATATATATATATCTCTCATATATACACAGATATATAAATATATATATATATATATATATATATATATATATTTAATCATAACTATATATATAGTTTTCATAAATCATAACTATATATATTTAAATCTAAACTATATAAAACTATGTAGTTTCCTAGATATATATTTAATGTTAATCTCAACTGTATACAATTCATATATATATAGTCCTGGAGATACATATATTTAATAAAATTTTCTTCCCCTAATTTGGTGGACTTGGGCGGGCCGTGGACCGTACGCTCTTATACCATTAAATGTCACACCCCGCCTGGACGCACTTAAATCGGTGATACACTCGCGGACGGGGCGCACATTTGGAATTATCACAATGGTAATATTAGAGTACGCAGCGGAAATATAATACAGTACACGTCTGATTTCATTTTATTCAGAATTCATTTATACATCACATAGTCATGGGAACATACTCCCCAAAATCCCCGATGAATAATACAAAGGGTACAAAATGTGAATCCCATAAACCTGCATCCAGTCCACTCTAATTTCCTGTGAGAATTTGGATAACAAAGGAATGAGCTTAACGCGCTCAGTGGGTAAAATAGTTCAGGAATATAACAATTAATAAAGCAAACTTCATAATTAAATATCTTAAATACACATCAAAGCATCATAATCAATCAATACGTATGTATGCATGACACCGTCTCGTAATGGTTTGATGAACGTACATCGCCTGAGTTCATGTACAGATGTCCTTCCCCAGGCGTAGCCAGGTTCTCATTGTACGTCCCTCCTCAGGAACGATGCTCGGGATTCACGTACAGATGTCCCTCTCCCGGCGTAGCCGGGTTCTCATTGTACGCCCCTCTCCAGAGAATTATAATGAATAGCGAGCAATGCTCCTAACTATTCTATGAATTATAAACCACATACGTCCCTAGTATCTGGGTAATATGACATCAGTAGATACTTTAGAGATTCAGGGTCGATGTGACCCTCGTGTCTATGCCTATCAGGCAAACATGTATCCTAGCGTCCGATCACTCCATTATTTTAATCATTAATCACATTTTATCATTTGGAAGTTTGATTACTGCAGGAATATGCGAGTAATCGATAAATCGTGGAAAACTATGCATAAATGCATGTAAATGCATATAAAGTATAAGTAGAATATTCTTTGAAAATTATCTTTTTTGAAATACAATTTTCCTATATGATGCCAAAATCAAATCTCGGTAATCGATTAATTTATCGTCTTCATAGTTTAGTTGTATATTATTTAATTTCTTTAAGAATAATATTAATCTTTATGTCTCAATCACCTTCTCTCAAATGAGTTGGTGAATGATAATGAAGCCACCTAAGCGGTTTGGATTAGAGACCATTGATCAATCTTTGAAGGGCCTGGATCAACCGCCTTCGTCAACTAATCAATAATCTAGGAAAACTCTTACGAATAATCACGATAAATCATCGGATTTAAATAATACTTAAAATATCGATAAAACTGTGATAACAAGGGTATATTTCGTTTGATATGATAGTTTATTATTTCATAAAAACTTATCGCAACATATACATGGCGGGACATGTTACATGCATACCCAGGTAACATTTTCCAACCTTAGAGTCATATAGGCAAAATAGTCATAATTTTATGTTTTATTTTAGTTATTATCTTTGAATTTTTACAGCGAAAAGCATTTTAGTCTTATTTATTAATATTTTATCAATTATTTGATACCAAGGGCATTATAGTAATTTTTTCATCATCTTTATCATGACTATGTTTGTACCTAAAATTAGGTACGAATCCTAATTAAGTCTGGTTGAATAAATTAATTGTCTCATGTTTATTGAAGTTATACTAAGTTGGCTAACTGGACTCATAGGGTTTCAATTAATTTAAATGGGTCAAGTCAATGTAGCTTGATTGAGTTGATTAAGCCTACGGGTTAATTGAAATCAGAGTTATTTAACACAAATCGACCTTGATAAATTTAAATTTAATTAAATTGACTAATTAGATTCATGGGTTAGGTTTAGTTAATTAAATTTATTTAGTAAAACATATATTCAATCCAATATTAACTTATGGGTTTAAATAGATAGGGGGTTTTGATTTGCATTGTAATTAATTAAGTCTAATAGACTTTAATTAAATTAATTTCGACTTATAAAGTTAAAAATGACAAAATTTAGTTGAGCTATCTTGTTATAGCAAATCTACATTTTTTATTTTCTAAGTTGATATTTTAGGCCACATGAAAATAAGTTGCACTTATTCATTAATTTAATGAAGCCAAATTTTTGAAAATATATTATTTTATCATAGCCTAAGGTTTAACCGACATTAATGTATTTATTTTCTTTTTTCCTATTTGGGACAAGTCTTATTAAAGGTGGGTTAGTCAAGTCTCCTCTAGCATGAAATAAGACTCAAATTGGTCAAGTCAAAGGGGTCTTAACCGGTCAAAATTGGTCAAACATTTTACTATTCATCATCTCCCTCAGTTAACATTGTAACAGAATGTTTTCCAACACTTTTTCTCCTCACGTTTCTCCCATATTACTTGATCATTTACACCAATTGGTGCCTCATATCCCGTATAAAAGCTTCCTATTTTTAATTCATCAGGCCCAAAGATTCAATCAAACTCATTTTGAAGGTGAAAGTTTGCTCCAAACATTGGTTTTGAAAATCAGCCTGTCCGCCCCTCTAATTTCCATGGTGGACAAGCACTGTTTCATTCTGGTTTTAGCATGGATATCACCATTATTGTTCCCATTTAACAAAAGAAATATCTTCTATAATTGTCCTACTTTGAATTCCACCAACCCACAGCTCCAATGGGTTTGATTTTGAAGTAGAAAAATTGAATCAAACATGGGCTGTTAAGACAATTATCTTATTTTCCATTTCGACCACCCATGTTCCTACCCAGTTTTCTCCTATTTTATCCTCCTATTTCGTTCTAATATCTTCCCATTTCTCTTCCCCATGCTTCCTATTTTCGACCTACCTAACCCATGGTTTCAATTGCATCCATTAAAAGGGTGAATGGATACTATAGTATTTTTTTTTTGGCGAGTAGGCAACTATTCACCACATTTTAAGCATTGATACTCTAGTATTATTCCTCTCTTATCACCTTTAATGTCATCTCTAATCTTCCTACTTTAAAAATCATCAAACCACAGCCCCTATAGAGGACATTTACAGGGAGAAAAACCCTCTCAAAGTGGGCAAGTTGGTCTGTTTTCTTCATTTCCAACCATAACATAACATGCATGTATGTGGGTAGATTGTATATGCTCAATGCAGTAAATCTAAACTAGACATTAGAAGAAACTAAAAGAACAAGAACATAGGTTAAGCAAAGGAAAGAAATCAGTAAATAAGGTTAAAGAAATAGAGGTACTCGCCTAGTTCAAGATCAACCTCTCTCTTGTTCTTGAAGAAGATCAATGACACCCCCTTTCTCTCTCTTTCTCTCTTTTTTTATTTTTATTTTTAACTGGTCACGTTGGAGAAATGTGAAGAGGAAGGCTCTTTCTTGGTCTTTTACAGCCAAGGGAGCCATTTTGAAATTCATATGCATTGGGGACTTGCATGCAATATTCTAATAAAATCTAAGGGTGCATGACAAATTACTTTTTTTTTTGGCTTGACACTTGTATTGTCTTGTCTCATCAAGCCATGCATTGGCTAGAAAGGTGGCCAAATGAGAGACCAATATTTTTAGTCATCTGATGTGACGTACATTGATTTATGAGTCCAACCTCGAGTTGGTTGTCCGATAGTAAAATTCAATTTTCGTGCCGCCAATCGTTTGAAGTCCAATTCAAGCGCGGTCAATTGCGTTGGAATCGTGACAAAATCAAAATTGATTTGATACCAAATTTCATTTCGAAATCCTCAATAATTCAAAATTTGATATTTTACCCTTTGAACGGTCTAAGAGTTGTCATAGTGAACCAATCGACCAAAAATGTATAATCGGTAACGTTAAAACAAATTGACATTAGGTTGAACAATAAGGGGTCATTTTAACTCACGATTCAATAACATTGACTGAAATTGATAGCGAGGCCCACAATTTTATGTTTTCGCCTTAGATATACGACATGATATTACAATTCTCCCCTACTTAGAAAAATTTCGTCATCGAAATTTATATGGTAACCCGAAATTCTAGCTAATATACAATGCAATCATTAGTTACACTAGTAATGGAATTAGGAGGGACCTTGAGTCTCATATAGCTTGGGATAAAGTTCTCGCATTTCTGCTTCTTCCTCCCATGTCGCACTCTCAGCACCATGGTATCCCCACAATACCTTTACCAGAGGAATGACCTTAGATCTCAGTCTTTGCACCTTATTGTCTAGTATCTGGACTGGTTCCTCCTTATAAGTTAAATTATCATCTAGCCTTAATGGCTGCCAGTCAATAACATGGGAAGGGTCTCGCATGTATTTCTGCAACATGGAAACATGAAATACATTATGCATTGTTGATAGTTGTGAGGGTAATGCAAGGCGGTCTGCTACCGGTCCAACCTTGTCAAGGATTTTGAAAGGACCAACAAATCTTGGAGAAAGCTGTCCTCGCTTACCAAACCTCAAGACACCCTTCTGTGGAGAGACTTTTAAAAACACATGCTTTCCAACGCTGAACTCAAGTGGTCATTTATGAGAATCTGGGAAACTTTTTTGTCTACTTTGTGCAGTACGCAATCGGTCTCAAATAATTTCAACCACTCTATTGGCTTCTTGAATCATCTCTAGAGCTACTAGCAGCTTCTCTCCAACCTTAGACCAACATGTGGCCATCGACAAAGCCTACCATACAAAGCCTCAAATGGAGCCATACCAATACTACTCTAGAAACTGTTATTATAGGCAGACTCTGCGTATGATAGATGCTCGTCCCATCCACCTCCAAAATCAATAATACAAGAATGAAGCATGTCTTCAAGCATTTGAATCACTCTCTCAGACTGACCATCAATTTGGGGATGGCATGCTGTGCTGAAGTGATGATCTGTACCCAAAACTTTTTGTAGACTAAGCCAAAATCTAGAAGTGAAGTTAGGGTCTCTATCAGATACAATGGATACTGGAACACCGTGCAACCTGATAATCTCCCTTTGATATAATCGTGCCAACTTATCAAACTTATCAGATGCTCGGACTAGCAAAAAGTGGGCGGATTTAGTTAATCGATCCACAATAACACAAACCGAATCAAACCCACTCCGAGTCTTAGGAAGTCCTCTAAAAAAATTCATGGTAATATGCTTCCACTTCCACTGAGGTATTGGAAGTGGTTGGAGAACGCCCGCTGGCAGGTCGCTTGTGTTCTGCCTTAACCTGCTGGTAGGTCAAACATCTTGCTTCATACCGGGCAACCAAAATTGCCTCCTTACATCCTTGTACATCTTGGTACTCCCAGGATGGATAGTATAATGAGATTTGTGGGCCTCGCTTAGGATGGATGTCCGAAGCTCAACATCATTAGGAACGCACAATCTACCCTTAGATCGTAGACTACCATCCTCATGCACTTTCCACACAAAGTCAGGTTCCTTATCAACTCTTGTCCATCAATAATACTCTGTATCAAGGTCGGTTTGATGGATAAGAGTGTAATGCCCGTACCTTAGGATGATGTCATCTTGACAGTAGAGTACCCGAATAAGCGTATGTGTGTGTATTTGTAAGTGTTTCGATTCTGTAGGTCCATGTGTTGTGCCCGAATGGGTGGAAATATATTAAAAATGAGTTCGGAACGCATATTTACATAGAATCGACCTATTATACGCGAAATTCCGATGTGTATTGACCGTGTAGCGAAAAGATGAAAAATCAGAAAAACTAAAAAATTGAAATGCATTTTAGTTGTGTTGGAACGCATTTCACACTGGCCGAAAGGCTTCCAGGACCAAAAAAATCCTTGAAATGCGTTTCATGGCTTTGGAATGCGTTTGACCTGGGTAAAATGCAAATTTTGACCTTTTTTGGTAGGCCCCACTCGTGTATTAAGCCATGTTTACCCTCATTTGTCTCTCATTTCACACTTTGAGCACTTGAGAGAGGGGGAAAGACTAGGAGAAAGAGAAGATGAGAGAAACTTGAAGTTTCTAGGTGATTCTTGTTCAAACTCTTCCAAGGTAAGTGTTATTTACCTTCCTCTTTCACAAATTTTTCTTGAATCATGGTAATGAGCTTCATTTTGACCTAGGAAAGGACGTGAGCAACGGTTTGGAAGAGTTCCAGACCTAGGGTTTGTTTGCATGTGCTCATTTCAAGTTGTAATGGTAGAAATTGTTTTCCTTGACCGAAATCTACATCCAAGGAGTGTTTTCCACACTTGAATCCCAGATTTGAGGGGGTGGTGGATAAACACAAGTATGAGTTAGGTCTTGCATGTTAGATATGTGAGACTAGAGGTTGTTGGGAACCCAGTAATGGTGAAAACCTCAATTTTCAGCAAGAAATTGGTAGGGTTGTTTGTATTTGACCTAGAACTAGAATGTGGACTTAAGGGTTTCCATTCAATGTGCATGTCAACTATGATGAATGGATCATTCTAAGTGAATGACGGTCTAATTTGGTGGTTATGCATGTTAGAAACCCTATGTGTAGTATAAATTGGCTAAGACCATGATTTTCAGACTTTGCCCAAAAATGGGGCTTTTGGCCTACATGATGCCAATTGATTTGAATTAGCATAAGAGTGGTTCATTAACCTAATTTGTGATGGAATGCATGGTATTAATGAAGGTTGGGTTATGGAATCAACCTTAGGCATTCTTTGGGTTGTTTAAGATGTAATTAGATGTATTGTGGCTTCAATAAGCTATAATGGTTAGCTCATTAGTTAAGCCATGTTAGAGTCTAATGTTGGCTAGTGAATTGGGGCTTAATCATGGTTATTTGGCATGTAATTGGAATGATTTTGATGATGAATGAACCACGTTGTGTGCAAGGTTTGTGATTGATCCAACTGTCCCCAGTTAAGCCAATTGAAGGTTGAAGTGCATAGGAGTGTATTTGGTGGCACTCTAGTGCTAAATTTGTAAGCTTGGGATTGGCAACTGTGAGTGTTTCTTTACATTTGGTTTTTATATGTGACATTGTATTAGATAAAATGTTTTGAATCAATATATATGTGTTATGCATGTTTTAATGATTCATGAAATGAATTTTGGCATAAGTCTAGTTGGGTTAGCAATCGGTGATCCCTAGTTGCGGACCTTGCAAAGGCTATTATGGCTTGTGTAGATAGGATCGCCTAGACATGATACTTGTCTTGGTGGGCTGATCCTATTAGTTACACAACCCCAGGAATCCTAATAGAATACGAGTATGTCAGGTCGGATCGGGCACTGAGTGTCGCGAACCCAGGCCTTTGATCGCCCTTATTCAGGAGGTGTCTAGGATTGCATATGGCATGTTTGGAAAACAAATATGCATTGTCTTGGGTAATGACATGATGTATTATATTTGGAACGTATGTAATCTTGTATATCACCATGTTATTTAAATTGCTTTGATGATCTTGCCATGTTTTATCTAAATTCATGCATATTGCCACTTGTAGACAACATTTACTGAGCTTGTTGTAGCTCACTCCCCATTCTTATCATTTCAGGTTCTGATAGGAAGGGAAAAGGGAAGGCTTGACTGCGGAGCACTTCCTGTGGTTTTTGGTGATGCAGGTGTATTAGTACGTTTTTGTATTTTGGTATTTACGTACTTAATAACACCTATTGTACATACTAAACACATAGATGGGATGTATTTACGGTTAGGTATGGTTTTGTATATTTTGGACTTTAAGGAATTTTTATATATGTCATTTTGGAATATGTGTTATTAATTATCTTTATTTTTAGATGGATGCTAGATATGAGATTTGTGTTTATTAGGTTATTTCTATGAGGCTGATGGGACGCGGGGTGTATTGAGGGAGGATACACCCAGGGGTTCCCGTGCCGGTCTTGACGTCACAGGTCATGAGTCGTAACAACTTTGGTGTCATAGCGAGTGTTTAGGTTTAAAAACCTTAAAAATAATAAAAGACTTATACTGTCACACCCTGGGTTGCACAGCGTGCCCCATACCCAGGTGCGGGCGCACCCCCTCGGGGCGAACGCCTAGCCATTATGAATCCATAATATTGTCCCATCTCGGCCAGCCAAGCCACACAAGGACGCCGGTCACCGAGATCATTTATCCCCCTGCACAATCCACAGCACAGGGGGATAAATGATCTCGGTGACCGGCGTCCTTGTGTGGCTTGGTTGGCCAAGATGGGACAATATTATGGATTCATAATGGCTAGGCGTTCGCCCCGAGGGGGTGCGCCCGCACCTGGGTAGGGGGCACGCTGTGCAACCCAGGGTGTGACATATACGATGTTATATTTGCCTTTATGGGTATGATTATGGGTAGTTATCTTAAGGATAACCTTTTCCTGGTTTGAGATCTTGATGTGTTTTCCCTTGTTAAAAAATTTTAGAATAAAATGGAAGAACAGGATTAACCATGGATCCAGAGGAACGTCTTAGGTGTATAGAGGTAGTCTTAGAGGCCACTCAGTAGCAACAAGCCCAGATCCTTTAGTTGCTAGGCCGTACACAGGGTGTTAGGCCATCACCGCAGGGTGACGTAGCAGCAGCTGCAGAGCATAGTAGTGTAGTAGCAACAGTGGGGGATCAGGCAGGATTATCTAGGGTTTGGTATGCCATAGAGGGGGAGACTGAGGCTGAGAAGGCGCAGAAGGACCGCTATGAGAAGGTCATGAAAGACTTCAAGAATCAGAATCTAGTGAGTTTCCTGGGGGTTTGGACTTAGAGCTAGCTGAGGGATGGTTGACTAGGATGGTGACCATTTTCAGTGACGTGCGGGCTCTTGAGCATGATAAGGTCAAACTAATTGACAAGGCAAACAAATGGTGGGAAAGATTAGAGCGTACCGAGTTGAGATCCGGACTTGGACTAGATTCAAGGAGTTCTTCTTTGAAGAGTTTTATACACGAGCTGAGAGGGATCAGCGTTGTATCCAGTTTCTGCGTCTGACCCAGGATAGCATGTCTGTCAGAGAATATGAGTAAGAGTTCAATAAGTTGGCTCTCTTCGCTCCAAAGATGGTGTTTACAAATGAGCTGAGGATGCAGAGGATACGGGATGGTTTTCAAGACCGTATTCATTAGGGTTTGGCACTAGTTGGCGTGCAGACTTACGATTAGGCGATGAGGCAAGCCGCAAATTTTGAGGCTGCAGAGGCTAATTCTCGGATGAGGTTACTTGCCGTAGTCCAGGCACCCGCAACTCATTCAGTTCAGACACAATCCACAGGGTCAAGTTCAGTATTTTGGGAATAGGAGGAGCCGACGTAACAAGAGGCAGAGATTTAGTGGTAGTGGATATGAGGCATCTGTAGCCTCCACTCTAGTGACAGTTGCACCACCAGCTGTAGGTCAGAGTGTTCAGATTTTGGGCCGACTCCAGCAGCAGAGTTCAGTGAGATATGGTGAACAACAGACAGCCGGGGCAGAGTCGCAGGCTGTATTTTTGATACTTAGAGCGTCGAGACCGATAGTTTGTTTTGGTTGCGGAAAAGAATCAATGTTCTTTGAGGGCGTTTGTTGGTTAGTTTAGTCCTATGCCAGTAACTACTAGAGAACAAGCCAGAGCTGTGACACAGGCAGATCCAAAGGCTATGAAACAGTTGATTGAAGATACGATCAACATTAGTGATACTGTGATGTATGTTTTGATTGATGTTGGCTCTACTCTGTCATTTATTTCTGGTAATGTGGTAGAAAGATTGAGATTTTCTTCTGTTAGGACTAGCACTCCTTTGATTTTGAGTACGGCGGCCGGAGAAAGAATTTACCCTTACATGGTATGTGTGGGGTGCATAATTAGATTCGAGGACCATGAGATGACTGTCGACCTTACAGTCTTAAAATTCCTTGAGTTTAATGCGATATAGGGTATGGATTGGCTGGTAGCATATCACACTCATATTGATTGCTTCGGCAATAGGGTTGTCTTTCTGATACCCGGACAACCAATCTTTGTTTATCGAAGCAAAACTGCATCTAGACCACCTACCCGGGGTAGATTAGCCACAGATGATGAGGTTGCTGTGATGGCCAGTAGATGATGTGGGACAGAGCGTTCGATTAGCAAACATCCATGTGGTCTGTGAGTACCCAAAGGTTTTTCCAGCTGAGTTGCCTGGCTTATCACCTAAGCGGAAGGTAGACTTTATCATTAAGCTAATGCTTGGGACGAGACCCATTTCCATTCCACCTTATTAAATGGCACCGAAAGAGTTGAATGAACTCAGAGCCCAGTTAGATGCGCTGCTGGGCAAATGTTTCATTTCCCCTAGTATGTCACCTTGGGGAGCACTTGTGTTGTTCGTCAGGAAGAAAGACGAGAGTCTTAGATTGTGTATAGACTACCGTCAGCTGAATATGGTGACTGTGAAGAACAAGTATCACCTTCCACGTATTGATAACTTGTTTGTCCAACTGATTGGGGACAAGTTCTTTTCGAAAATAAACTTGAGGTCTGGGTACCATCAGCTGAGGATTAGGGATGAGGATGTACCGAAGATTGCTTTCTGAACGAGGTATGGACATTAAGAGTTCTTGGTGATACCCTTCAGGTTGACTAATACACCAGCTATGTTCATGAATCTGATGCAGAGAGTATTCAGACCGTATCTAGACCAGTTTATTATAGTCTTCATTGATGATATCCTAGTCTACTCTAAAACTAGATAGGATCATGAGCGTCATCTCAGAGTTACATTGCAGACATTGTTGGAGCATAGGTTATATGCCAAGCTCAGCAAGTGTGATTTCTGGATGACCGAGGTGAAATTCTTGGGTCATGTGGTTAGTGCGGAAGGTATCTCAGTTGATTATGCTAAGGTTGAGGTAATCATTGGTTGGCCAAGACCTACCATAATGACATATATTCGAAGCTTTCTGGGTCTAGCTGGCTATTACAGGAAGTTCGTAAAAGAATTTGTTATGATAGCTGCACCGTTGACCAAGCTGACTCAGAAGACTGTGGCCTTCACATGGACGGATGCCTATGAGAAAGCTTTCAGTGAGTTGAAACAGAAGCTGACTACAACTCCAATGTTGATTCTTCTAGAGCCTAGAAAAGAGTTGGTGATTTTTACTAATGCATCACTCTTGAGTCTGGGATGTGTGTTGATGCAGGAGGGTAGAGTGATTGCATATGCATCTAGGTAGCTTAAGGTGTATGAACACAATTACCTTATGCATGATTTGGAGCTGGCAGCCATAGTGTTTGCACTAAAGCTATGGAGGCACTACCTTTATGGTAAGAGGTTCACTTTGTATTCTGATCATAAGAGTTTGATGTATCTCTTTGATCAAAAGGAACTGAATATGCGGCAGAGGAGATGGGTTGAGTTGCATAAGGATTATGATTTCTCTTTGGAGTATCATCCTAGCAAAACAAATGTTGTGGCTGACGCATTGAGCTGGAAGTGAGCAGAGACTAGAATGGTTGCTTTCCAGATGGCCCAGCAGTGGCATTTACATAAGAGAGTGACGATGTTGAGTATACTCTTGGATACACCACGTAGTGAGATATGTGCTCAGATGCCAATATTCAAAGGGTTAAGGATCTACAGGAACATAGTTTAGATTTTGATATGTATTGTAGATATGCAGACAATGCTGACCAGGCCGATTGGTAGAGAGGGTCAGATGATGTCTTGCATTTTAGAGGGAGGTTATGGATGCCATATGATGGTGAGTTGCGGGTTGAATTACTTCCGGAGGCGCAGAGTTGTTAGTATAGTATTCATCCAGGGGCTACCAAGATGTATCACGACATGAAAAGGTCAGTGTGGTGGCATGGGATGAAGAAGAGTATAGCTGAGTACGTAAAGAGATGTGAGGTGTGCCAGCAGGTTAAGGCTGAACACCGGAAACCTGGAGGTCAGATGCAGCCATTACCCATACCTGAGTGGAAATGGGAGCACATTACGATGGATTTCATCATGGGATTGCCGAAGTCTTAGGGCAAATTTGATGCCATTTGGGTTGTGGTCGATAGAATGACCAAAAGTGCACACTTCCTTCCTATGAGCGCCAGAGACTCGGTGGATAGACTGAGCAGATTACATGTGAGAGAGATCATGAGATTACATGAAGCGCCCGTGTCGATATTGTCTGATAGAGATCCACAGTTTACATCGAGGTTTTGTGTCACACTCCGATTTTTAAAACTTAAATTTTAAGTAGTAAGAATAAATATTTGCTCTTATCAAGAAAATAGCGAAAGAAAATCGAGGCGTGAATTGTATCCATCTACCTTAACCCCAAAATCTTTACACAGGTCAAAATAAACTTATTAATATCATTTATATTCAAAATAAGGTTACAAGTTAAGATAGAAGAATACTCTATCAATTTCTATGCCACGGACTATAGATTCCCATTACACAAATTGAATATTGAGCCATGAGGGTACTTGCCCTTGTCTATCAATTATGGACACAACATTTTAAATATATTCATCAAGTAGAATTAACAAATTCAAATCCAAGGCATAAACATATAAAAAAACCCATGAAATCTTCAACGACCACTATAATATTCCAAATACATTGATTCCTAATACAAGCCATTTAATTGATATAATCAATTTTTAAATAATTACTCAGTCCTACTACAATAACGCTACTCAGACCACTAACCCACCCCTACTACTGTGAGAGACGTCACAAACTTGCGACTCTATTCTTTCATGTACCTGCATGTGAAAAATTGGGGTGAGCTTGAAAGCCCAGTGGGTTATCTAAACCATTCACAATATTTTATTATGATATATACACAAGAACATTACAAACAAGTTTCACACATTAATCGTTGAAACATTTGATTGTTTGAGTTGAAAATTTCATCACGTTCCAAATAGCGTACCTTTAGGAAATCAAACCCTGGGTGGCACTACCCAAAATTAAAAATTAGTTGGCGATATTCATAATGAATAACTGCCCTATAATAATCATTGGCGATATTCATCAGAATAACTGCCCCAAAACGGTCATTAGCGATATTCCTTAGAATAACTGTTCCATATATGTTACTCTTATCTTAATCGTGTTCTTTAATGATGTCACAATATCACACATACAACATAAATATGATATATAACTTCTATTTACATGATATGTTCAAACTCCACAACACATGGTATCATATCACAATGTCAAATAACAATAGCATTCACGCATGAACTTTATTATAACAATTATGCTAATACTCTCGTCATATATCTCATCATCAAACATTAAAAAGTACACATGAATTACGCGCATCCAACATCAACTTGGGACAAAAAATCATACACATACACATATCATCATGGCCAACAATCATAATATGTACAATCATGTAAGACAAGCATGCATGATCAATCTAATAATACTATAAATCTAATTAATTTAATGTTCCTATCTACATATCGAAATAAAATATTGTAAAGGCATAGAATCTTCCCTACCTATTACACACGTAGTTTGTCGTTGTCCGAATTCCTTGGTGCGTAACATACGTCCTTAACCTATACATACATATTACCTCTATGTTAGTATAGATATTCATAAAAATAATTATGAGTATATACGTATATAAGACTACGATAATCATGTAGCATAAAGCTAACCCATTATCTTACATACAACATTAAAGTAATAATATAGCATAAAATTATAATATGTTATAATATAATATTATATACATCTATATGGATGTATTTATGTGGGTACAATGTAATATTGTACAACAAAATAGTGCAATGTAATATAATTATAATTTAATATAACTAATATACGATCTGATTTGCATTAGATGACGGAGTATTGCGTATATAATATGTAATGTAGAATAGTGTGATGTGTTATAATTTCACATGATTTAACTCATTCTTTTCTAATATCTAACACATGGCATTGGCTTAATATCAAAGTAGGACGTGGGGGCATTTTCTCCCCATGAAACAGTGGTAGCAACAACGTCGTTCTCTTGCTGCGGCTACTCATTCCGGCATCTAGAATACAAATAAAATGAGAAAAGAGCAGACGGTGAAGAAGAAGGAAAGGGAATAGAAGGGAAGGGAAGAAAGAGGCATGACGGTGATAGCAACAGTGCCATTGCTGTTGTTGTAAGATCCAAAACAGGGCATTGATTTGATGAGCAAGAAGAAGAAAAGAAGAGAAAGCGAAGAAGAGGAACATTACTTCGAGGTGGTTTCGGCAGAGGCAATCCTATATAGCGTCACTTGTTCCCTAGTTCTCTAGGTTGAGAATAGGATTGAGAGTGTGGGAGGCCGTTGTAGAGAATTAGACATTATATAAGTTAAGGTTTTCATTCATGGCTGCCATTTCCAACGCCAAAATAGAGTAATCAATTGTAAACAAACTTACGGTGATAGGAGGAGTTCGCCGTGGGTGGTGTTTCGACGCTGCACTGACAGACGTCGCTCTGTGTGCTCACGCTCTAGGGTTGAGAGTATAATGAAGAAGATGGCGTTGAGTGTGACGGCTAGGAAAAGTTCCTCCCATTAATGTAATAGGATTAGGGTTTTGGGTAGTGATTTGGTTTCCAATATGCATCTTGCATGAAGGAAATTTAGAGTAGATTAAGGAGTAATTTTTGGTTATTTCCAATAAAAGATATTAGAGTTTTGGGTAGTGATTTGGTTTCCAATATTCATCTTGCTTTTGGTTATTTCCAATAAAAGATATTAGAGTTTTGGCTAGTGATTTGGTTTCCAATATTCATCTTGCATGAGGAAAATTTAGAGTAGATTAAGGAGTAATTTTTGGTTATTTCCAATAAAAAAATTAGAGGATATTGTTGGAAAGGAAAAGAGAGAAAAATATAAATTTTTGTGACAAATCATTGGCCATTAATAGATCGTTTTGGGGGTATTACATTTTGGCAGGCATTGCAGACTCGATTTAGGACCCGTTTTTGACTCAGTACAACATTTCACCCTCAGACGGATGGTCAGACCGAGAGAGTGAAACAAATGCTGGAGGATATGCTCAAGTCTTTCATTTCAGAGTTCGGTGGGGGTTGGGTTGAGCATTTTCCCTTATGTGAGTTTGCTTATAATGGTAGTTATCAGGCGAACATCGGTATGGCACCGTATGAGGCTTTATATGGGAAACCCAGTAGATCACCAGGTGAGTGATACGCAGCTATGAGGCCCTGATACAGTTATTGAACAGATGGAAAAGATCAAGCTAATTCAAAAGAGGCTGAAGTCGGCTCAGAACAGGCAAAAAAGTTATTATGATATTCGGCATAGGCCGTTAGAGTTTACCAAAGAAGACCTAGTTTTGCTTAATGTCTCGCCACGAAAAGGTTAAACGAGGTTCGGCGTAAGAGAGAAACTTGCTCCTAGATTTATTGAACCATTCCAAATTGTTGAGAGGATTGGACTAGTAGCTTACAGGTTGGCTCTACCTTATCAGCTCGAGGGTGTTCATGACGTATTCCATGTATCGATGTTGAGGAACTATAATCATGATCTGTTGAAGAAATCTTGTCCTGATCCAACTCATGTGCTTGACGTGAGTCATCTGTAAGTTGGGGAGGATACGACTTATGGGGAGTTACCAATTCAGATTGTGGTTCGTCGGGTTCAGAAACTGAGGAATAAAGAGATCTCGCTTGTGCGAGTCAAATGACAATTCCACGGTAACGAAGAGCAAACCAGGGAGCGAGAGGACCAGATGAGGGACCAATTCCCTGATATTTTTGCCGACTGAGGTTAGTTCTCTTGATTTCATTTTGAGGACAAAATATCTTAAGTTGAGGAGAATTGTAACGCCCGTACTTTTGGATGATGCCATCTTGACCGTAGAGTACCCAGATAAGCGTATGTGTGTGTATTTGTACGTGTTTCGATTTCGTAGGTCAATGTGTTGTGCTCGAAGGGGCAGAAAGATATTAAAAATGAGTACATATCACATTTTTACATAGAAATTGACCTATTGTACACGAAATTTCGATGTGTATTGACCGTGTAGCGAAAATATGAAAAATCAGAAAAATTGGAAAACTGAAACGCGTTTTAGTAATGCTATAATGCGTTTCACACTGGCCGAAAGGCTTCCAGGCCAAAAAAAATTGTGAAACGCGTTTCATGGCCCTGGAATGCGTTCCACCAGGGTAAAATGCAAATTTGACATTTTTTGGTGGGCCCCACTTGTGTATTAAGCCATGTATACCCTCATTTGTTTCTCATTTCACACTTTGAGCACTTGAGAAAGGGGGAAAGACTAGGAGAAAGAGAAGAGGAGAGAAACTTGAAGTTTCTAGGTGATTCTTTCTCAAACTCTTCCAAGGTCAGTGTGATTTACCTTCCTCTTTCACAAATTCTTCTTGAATCATGGTAATGAGCTTCATTTTGACCTAGGAAATGACATGAGCCACGATTTGGAAGAGTTCCAGACCTAGGGTTTGTTTGCATGTGCTCATGTCAACTTGTAATGGTAGAAATGACTTTCCTTGACCTAAATCTACATCCAAGGAGTGTTTTCCACACTTGAATCTCGAATTTGAGGGGGTGGGGGATAAACACAAGTATGAGTTAGGTCTTGCATGTTAGATATGTGGGACTAGAGCAAGAAATTGGTAGGGTTGTTTGTATTTGACCTAGAACTAGAATGTGGACTTAGGGTTTTCCATTTGATGTGCATGTCAACTATGATGAATAAATGGATTGTAACACCCAATAGTTTTAATTAAATACATACGTTAAATTACGCATATATTACGATGTATAATACACGTATTTTATACGTAAGAGGCAAATATATGCGTATATGAAAATACATGCTAGATTTAAGGGGTAGTAGTAAATATATAAAATTATTAAATGAAGATTATACATATGGGATCATCCTATATGGGTGCTTACAAGTTAAAAAAATGGAGTTGAATTAAATTGATTAATTTATGGGGTTAGTTAATTAAATATGTGGATTGTAGTATGATTTAATGAATTAATGAATAGTATGATTTGATGAATGGAAGTTAAATATTAAGATGGGGAAGTTGCTTTATTATGTTAGATGAGGTGCATAGGATCATATTTTATATATATTTATCATCTCACTCATTTCTAATATGTATCTCTTTCCAACGTTTAAAAAAAAAGAGAGATGGAGAGAAGAAAGATGAACGGAGAAGAAGGAAGAGGAAAAGGAAGGAGAAACGCATGATTCGCGTCAAATCGGGACTCACGGTAAGTGATTTCTACTTTAGTTCTTCGTAAAATTGATATCTAAGCTAGATGTAACGAGTCTCTCGGATTAATTTTTGCTATGGGAGTCGTTTTACGGCCTTTTCAAAATTGGGGTTTTGACCCAACTTGAATGAAAATTTGCTCGAAAGGTTAAAAAACACTCCCTAGACCGTAGGAGCCTCGAATATGTGGTTAGATTTCATTTATTTGTTCATTTGGAATTTTTATGGTTGTTGTAAGTTAGAGTTTATATTGGAAACCTTTCGAATGATATTCCAACCTAATGAAACTACAGTTTAAGGCTATAGAATGGTAGAATGAGCTGTTGTGAGTCCATCGATGCTAATTTCATGATTTTTGGAGACCGTTTGACAATTTTAGTAAAAATTATCCATGTTTCCAATGAACAGTGACGTGAACAGTACTGTAATTATTTCCAGTGAATAAAATGAAATTGGAATCGAGTGAAACTCTGGTTTGAGATCATAGAATCGTAGAGAACTAAATTCCGGGCGTTTCGATGCTAAGATTGTGATTTTTGGATATGATTTGATATTTTTAGTAACTAAATATATGGTTTTGGTGAGTAAAATTTACTTTCGTGACCTTCACGAACGTGTAAAATCTTAGTAAAATACCTGTTGAAGGTAGTAGAATGATAGTATGACTGATTTTACACGTGTCAATGTGGACAGAATAAGTTTAGGAATGTAATATATTTTTAATAAAATTGATATATGTTCCAGTAGAAAAATAAAACTGAGAATTAGTGAAAATATGAATTGAAGGAGGGAGTTGCAGGAGGAAGATCTCTGCGACGTTTTCATCAAAGAGCTGGATCTTTGAGATATATAGTCAGATTGAGCTCAAAATTTGTCAGCAAGTTCGTAGCTTATGGTTATTCATTCTGGTCTGTGGAGATATTGATCAGAGGTTTCGGCTAATAGATCTAACCTCTCAAACAAAGCTGGTCGGAAAGTCCAGATTTCTCGCACCATTTTGCTCAAACTTCTAAATCTCCTTAATCTACCGTTGGATGGATATAAAATTTGGGTATGTAGTGTACAACTGATGTGTCTGCATTCAGAACGGTTGAGATCTTTATTTGAGGTTTCGTCTGAGAGATCTAACCTCTCAAACAAAGCTGGTCGGAAAGTCTGGATTTCTCGTGCCCTTTCTCTCAAACTTGTAGATCTCCTCAATCTACCGTTGGATGGATATCAAATTTGGGTATGTAGTTTATAACTGATATTTCTGTATTCGAACGGTGGAAATGTTTATGCATTTAGTATTTTGTGTGATATAGTCATCTGAGTTTGAGTATTTGCAGCAGGAAAGGAGAAATTGTCTGATTAGAGACTTGTTCATCAAAGATACTTATCTTTTCGGTCCACCGTTGGATTGGGCTGATATTTAGACAGAAGGTTTGTTTCTTCACATACTTCAATTTGTACGGTTGATTTTGTGATTACATATTTTTGTTGGTAGATTGATACATCTGAACAGAATATTAAATGAAGAATTGGTAGGGTTGCTTGTATTAGACCTAAATTTAGAATATGAACTGAGACCTTTCCAAATAGCTTGCATGTCAACTATGTTGACCTAGTTGCCATTGTTGATGAACCCATGATGCAAAATCAGTGATATACATGGCTGAACATGGTGACCTAATGTAAATCGGCAATATGGCCTAAGTATGAAAATTTTCATATTTTAGGGCTTTTGATGCTTTTGGCCTAGAATCATTGAATTGATGCAACTTATGTTTAATTACGCATGATTAGGGTTGATTATGCTACTGATTTGGTGGTTGTGACCATATCATGGGTTAGACCTACTTGTGATCAAGTGACCCAATTTGGGCATGTTTATGCCTAAGGAATTGAAAATCAGTATTTTTGATTAATAGAATGGTTTATGAATGAGAACTATGCATTAGAGGCCTAAGTCATGTGATTTGAGTTGAATGATGGGATTAGATGGAATTTAGGCCTATTGTTTATATGTGGGCTGATTTAGGGTTGATGTGTAATGTCTATGTGATTGAGCATAGAAATTGATGTATGGTAGGATATTGATGTATGTTTCAGGATCTTGATTGGGTTGATTCGGTTTGGTGGTCGTGTGTGGTTAAATACTCTCGCGAGGCTTGGTTGTGAGTATACTTCATTTATGATTATATCTTTTATGTCATCATATTACTTATATATATTGTATGTTGAAAGCATGAATGTGTTCTAATGTTTTGAATGATGCATTGATTTGAGAAAACCTTATGACTTTGGTAGGGCCCATCTATCAGGCTAATAGGGGGACTTAACATTGTCATAGGAGGGTTTTAGGAAAGGAAATGATTGGGGTCAACGGTACGGTGAGATAGACGTGCACTAGTAACCCCAAATAAAACATGATTGGGATCAACGGTACGGTGAAATAGACGTGCACTAGTAACCCAATGCATGTGGAATGTGGATCCAAATTGATAAGCTTTTACTTGCATCGAACTTATTGATATTTATATGTTATGTGCTTTTAATCATGCTACACATTGACATGCATACATGATATTTATTGATGAGTATTGATAGCATATTTGAGTTTTATTCACTGGGCACCGTTGGCTCATCCTCATTTTCCTCTTTCAGGTCCTTCTGTCCCAAATAAGGGCAAAGGAGTAGTTATATCTTGAGGGCCTTGCCTGCGAGAGAATCCAAAGCTTCGATGTGAGTTGAGAGGCATTTTGATTGAACTGTGTTTTAAATTATGAAGTATTATATTTTGGATTATGTAATTATAATACTTACCACATTGTAGTATGGGTGAGTTGGGACTTGTTAGATAGACCATGTGGGCATATGACAGTTTTTATTTGTACCCACAATTTTGGACTTTATGTGTATGTCAATTTTAATGGACTGTAGGGATTATGATTTTATTAATGGTTCATTTTTATGGATTATCTCTTGTCTTTGATGATTAATACGGTGGGTTGTTTTGTTTAGTATCTTTTGATATTATGTCGTTATTTGAGATAAGGCTCGTAGGGTCTGTGATTTATCCAAGTATCCTCAATTAAGCCAATTGAAGGTTGAAGTGCATAGGAGTGTATTTGGTGACACTCTAGTGCTAAATTGGTTGGCTTGGGATTGGCTAGTCTATATGTTACATTGTATTATATAAAAATTTTTGAATCGATATATATGTGGTATGCATGTTTTAATGATTCATGAAATGAATTTGAGCATAAGTCTAGTTAGGTTAGTAATAGGTGTATCTGCTAGTAGGGATTTTTTTGGAGAAATCTCATGTTTCAGAGGTGATCCCTAGTTTCGGACCTTGTAAAGGGTTTTATGGCTTGTGTAGATAAGATTACCTTGACATTGTACTAGTCTTGGTGAGCTGATCCTATTAGCTACACAACCCCAGAAATCCTAATAGAATACGAGAATGTTAGGTCAGATCAGGAGCTGAGTGTCGTGAACCCAGGCCTTTGATCGCTCTTACTTAGGAGGTGTCTAGGATTGCATATGGCATGTTTGAAAAAAATGATATGCATTGTCTTGGCTATGGACATGATGCATTATATTCGGCACGTATGTAATCTTGTATATCACCATATTATTTAAATTGCTTTGATGATCTTGACATGTTTTATTTAAATGCATGTATATTGCCATTTGTAGACAACATTCATTGAGCTTGTTGTAGCTCACTCCCTATTCTTATCATTTCAAGTTCTTATAGGAAGGGGAAAGGGAAGGCTTGATTGCGGAGCACTTCCTTTGGTTTTTGGTGATGTAGGTGTATTAGTACATTTTTGTATTTTGGTAATTATGTACTTAATAACACTTATTGTACATACTTAACACATAGATGAGATGTATTTACAGTTAGGTATGGTTTTGTATATTTTTGGACTTTAAGGAATTTTATATATGTCATTTTGGAAGATGCATTATTAATTATCTTTATGTTTAGATGGATGCTAGATATGTAATTTGTGTTTATTAGGTTGTTTCTATGAGGCTGACGGGACACCAGGTGTATCGAGGGAGGATATACCTGGGGGTTCCGTGTCGATCATGACGTCACTGGTAGTGGGTCATGACAAAATGAGACACATATGTTGTTGCCCTTGGTAACCTAAGATGAAGATCATAATCTGACGCTGCCTCTAACAATCTCCACTCAAGAATCATCAAATGCGCCATCATAATCTCGGGGTTTCTGCTAAGAGCATCTGCAACTACGTTAACCTTCCCCGGATGATATTGCAGATCAAAATCATATTCAGCCAAAAACTCCATCCATCGCTTCTGGCGCAAGTTCAAGTCTTCCTGAGAGAAAAAAATACTTCAAGCTCTTATGATCTGTGAAAAAGCTCAATTTTTTTCTCCAATGAGATAATGTCTCCAAACCTTCAATGCAAAAACCACAGCTGCCAACTCTAGATCATGTGTAGGGTAGTTCTACTCATTCTTTCGTAACCACTTTGAGGCATAAGCTATAACATGACCATTTTGCATCAAGACACAACCGAGACCCTTCAAGGAGGCATCACTATAAATCAAAAAGGATACTCTTGACTCGGGTAGAGTTAGCGATGGTGCTGTAGTCAAGCGATCCTTAAGCTCCTGGAAAGTGCTCTCACAGTCATCATCCCAATCAAAACGAGCACATTCCCGTGCCATAGGTCAAGGGGGCTGCAATCTTGGAGAAATTCTCTACAAATCTACGATAATAACCTGCTAGAACTAAGAAACTACGAATCTCAGCCATAGTTCTCAGCCTCCGCCAACCTATAACTGCTTCAATTTTTGCTGGGTCAACCTCTATTTCCCGATCAGAGATGACATGACCCAAGAAACTGATCTTCTCCATCCAAAACTCACACTTCTCGAGTTTGGGATATAAATGGTGATCCCTCAAAGTCTGTAAGGTAACTTTAAGATGCTCCTCGTGATCGATTTTAATTTTTGAGTAAACTGGTCTACATGCAACCATACCAGTCTCGAGAAGAATGCCCCCCCCCCCCCGAAAACTTAGACATGGCCGCTCATGTCGAAGCCATTAAGAGAACATCATTTGCAACAAAAAAAAGGCTTGGAGTGATTTCTGAAAATCTGTTGGTTTCGTTCCAACCACACACACCATAACGTCGCACAACACGCGATCCTTGTGGTACAAGCATGTCTCGTACCCAAAAAAGGGAGGTGGGTGAGTGCGATGCAATCAATAAAGGAAGATGGTGTACAAAACACTGTTGTCCAAAACAACTCCCAACGTTCCCAAAGCCTTTTCACATACACGCAATTGAAAAATGTGTGGTCAACATTCTCACACTCTTGCAGACATAAAATGCATCCATTTGAGGAAAAACAAATATTAAAGAACCTCTTTTGAAGCACCTCTAATGTTGGAAGTTTCCTGTGGAATAAAACCCATCCAAAGAACCTCACCTTAGAGGGAATCTGGGCATTCCAAAGAAGAGAAAGATTGGGGAAAGAGGGTTAAGTGGGATAATCAATGAGAAACGAGAAGAAAGATTTACAAAAAAAAGTACCCGACAGTTCCAAGGACCAAGACAAACTATCTGAAGAGTTAGATAGGTGCACAAATTGGAGCATAGACAAAAGATTATTATACTCTAACCTAGTACGGGGAGAAGGATCACAACGTAAATGAAGATTCCAAGAGCAAGGATTAGATTGTGAGTCACACACAAAAGAGGAAATTGGAATATTATGGCGCCGAGACAAGCTGTAAATTCTTGGGAAAAGAGTTGATAAAGGGGATAAACCAATCCATCTATCTTCCCAAAACTTAAAGGAACGACCATCACCAATAACAATAAAAAGATGTTGAGAGAACAAAGGGGCTAAGGATGCAATGAACTTCCAAGGGATTTTGTGGGTAACTCTAGTCCTAATAGCAAAGTTACTTCCAATGTTGAAGGACCTAAATTTGCTTTTAATAACCCTTATCCATAAATCATCTCCTCCACTCACGAATCTCCACAACCACTTTGAAACAAGAACCATGTTCCTTTTGATCGTACTCCCAACTTCCAGCCCACCTTTAGATAGAGGCGAAGTCACATCATCCCACTTCACAAGGTGAATCCCACTCCTAGCATCCCCTCCCTTCCAAAGAAACACTCTAATCTTCTTCTCGATCTTGATAGCCACCCTTGAAGGAATCTTGAAAATGGAGAGAAAATATGATGGCAAGGCTTGGAGAACCGATTTAATGAGCACCATCCTTCCTCCTCTAAACAGAAAGGTACATTTCCACTCGTTTAACCTTTTCCACACTTTCTGGATCACTGGATCCCAAAAGCTTTCCATAAGTAGATTTCCTCCTAGGGGAAGACCTAGGTAGTTCATTGGCCAAGTTCCAATCGAGCGTTCAACATCTCGAGCAACACGAAAAAGCCTCTCTCTCCAAATTAATACCAGCCAACTAAAATTTGGAAAAACTCATTCTAAGTCCAGAAGTTTTGCCAAAACACTCAAGAATATTGATGATGTTCAAAACATTGTTCTCATCCCCTTGAAGCAAAAAAAGAGTATCATCCGCATATTGCAGATGTGACACCGCCACCTTATGCTTTCTAATAGAAAAGCCATTGACCAGAGATGACTGACTGGCATTTTGAACCATTCTACTTAAAGCATCTCAAACCAGAGTAAACAGAAATGGGAAAAGAGGATCCCCTTGCCTTAAGCCTCTGCCAGCTGTAATCTTTCCTCTAGGTCTAGCATTGACCACCACAGAATAAGTAACCAACCGAATGCAACCCGATATCCATCTCCTCCATTTCTCTCCGAACTTCTTTTTCTCCAACACAAAATCAAGGATGTTCCAATCCACCGTGTCATAGGCTTTAGCAAAATCAGCTTTAAACACGAAACCAGGTTGGTGAGACAGCCTATACTCCTCTATTGCTTCATTGGCCACAAGAAACGCATCCAAAATCTATCTGCCATACACAAACGCTGATTGATTGTGGGTGACTATCGAATGAAGAACATTGCGAAGTCTTCTAGAGAGGACCTCTGAAATAATCTTGTACAAGCTTGTAATAAGGCTAATTGGTCTAAAATCCTTAAGCCTCCAAGAACTAAGTTTCTTTGGAATCAAGCAAATATAGGCCTCGTTTGTTCTAATATTAATCACACCATTTTGATGGGAGTCCCTCATGAATTTCATGATATCAGTCTTAAGAATATCCCAAGACTATTGATAGAAGGCCATAGTAAACCCATCAAGACTCGGGGCCTTATTCCCATCACAGGTAAAAACAGTCGATCTCACCTCATCCTCCTCGAACGGTCTCTCCAAAGCAAAACGAGCAGAATCTGAAATCGGACTCCAATCTTCAACGACCACCTCATCAGAACAACTAGTGCGGATCGCATACAAGTCGCGAAAGAAACCCACTATTTTATCCTCAATTTGATCTTCCCTTTCTGCAAAATTCCCATCATCTCTCTCAATCTTTCATATAGAATTCATCGCCTTCCTAGACTTCAGCAAGCCATGAAAGAATTTAGAGTTGGCATCCCCCTCCTTTAGCCACTTCACCTTAGCCTGTTGATGACATAAACGGTCTTTTTTAATACACATGTCGGCAAGCTCAGCTTTAATATCCTTCTTAATTGCATCCAAATCCCTAAACCAATTAGCACTTCCCTCCAAATTGTCAAGCTCAATGAAAAACATTTTAACTCCTTCCTTTTGGCGCCAATAGACCCAAAAGTGTCTCTATCCCAAATTTTTTGATGACTTTTTAGCTCCGTAAGTTTCAACATAAATCTGTGACCAATTTTCCCAAATGAAGTAGAGACACTCCACCATTCTGGAATGTTCTTTTTAAAATCCTTACGATGCACCCAAACATTCACAAATCTAAAAGAGGGAGGCCCCCAATACTTACTATCAGTATTCAAAGCAATTGTGATGTGATCGGACGTAAGGCGGGGGACTGCCTCTCGCCTAATACATGGGAAAAAAGCCTCCCAACCCGAGGTGAAAAGAAATCTGTCTAGGCGACAACAAATAAGTCTATCCCGAAAATTGGACCAGGTGAATGAGGCATTGATCAAGGGAGGATCTCTCAAACCAAACTCATTGATCAAAGTATCGAACATTTGCATACTTATATCAAAGTCACCACCTATGCACCAAAGGTCACCACAAACAATACTTATACCCGCTAACTCAAGCCAAAAATCCTCTCTCTCAGTTGAAGAAGGAGGCCCATAAACCCTGGACAACCACCAAAGAACCCCATCTCCATTATCGATACGGACAGACATTGAAAAATTGCCAATTAGACTATCCGCCACCTTAATAGATTGTGAATCCCATGCCACAAAGATCCTACCAGAAGAACCCACTGCTGGAAGAAAAACCCACTCTCTATAGTGGCAAGGAAAAAGCTAATATCATGATACCATAGTTACAAAAAGAATCAAAAGGTATCTATACCTAGAAAAGAGAAGTCAAAATGCTACGCGCTACTCCCGAGGCGATAGATCAACGTAGTCGGCAACAACAATTGACTCTTCCTCACCCGAATAGTCATAGTAAAAGTCGTTCAATGCCTCCATCTCAAGCAGCTGGCCCTCAACCTCCTGAGTCTCAGTCACCACGTCTGAAAAATAATAATATGGAAAGAAGGGTGAGCCTAAATCCACGTGGCTCGCAAGTAACTACCACTTCCAAAACCCACTCACTGGGGAGGGAAGGGGAAATTACAGATTTGGTGAAGTCTTCCTTGTTAAATTGTGTTTCCACTTTGAATTCATGAAAGATGATTCTAGGTATTATTTCTTTCTCTACTAGTACCTCAATTTTGGATTATATATTCATATTCTTATTATTATTATTACTTTTATTTTCTCAATCTATGTTTGGCATTGTCCTTATTAAATTCTCTAAATCTTAGGATTTATGCCAATAAGCAGGTTAATTTCTCAATATTTTATAGAGAAAATCATCATTTACCATTTATCAATTATGAGAATTAAACAAACAAATAAAATACATAAAGGAATTATAATTTTTTATGATGATGTTGAAACAATAATCAAAATACCTCAATAGTGCATGCCTTGTATACCAATTTAACATCATCATAATAAAATTTGCAGTAATAATACAAAAGAGACAAGTTAGAACATCTGCGGCCATACATAGTGTGCCTCATGAATCCTCCTAATATCAAGCACACTAATCAATAACATGCCTTGGGGTCCGATCCCTTAACATTTATTTAAGTTTTCACTTTAGCTACGACGAGAACCCCGTCCCATCAATTACTTTCTTTCGACCACTAGCTATACGACTGGTTTTACTACACCTCAATCAGGGTATCATGTTCCTCTTTTTAACCGAGCGAGGAGGTTCTCATTAGAACTCTGAATTATCTACTGTAGCGCTCGTACCTTTAGATGTTGTCATTTTGATCCATAGTTTACCCAGAGTACCTGTATACGTATACGTATGCGTATTTGATGCTCGACGTGCGTAGGTCTGAGTGTATTTGCATAATTTTAGGCCATAGAGAGTGTGCATGAAGTTTCGATACCATCAGAGAACCGTTCGACGTCAAAACATGTCAAAAATAGTGTTTTGGATCCAGTGGAGCTCGCTGCATGGAGGAAGAAATTTCTTTCACCGATTACATCAATTACATGATCTCCTAGATTCGTGGTCCGATTAAGCTAAAATGTTGACGGCTTATTCTTCTCTGATAGATCTTCATTATGAATAGTGAAGATCTGATCGGAGTTATCTAGTGTGAGTTATAAGACTCGAAACACTATTTCACGGATTTGTAAATCTTCTTGCGCAGTTTTGATCAAACAGTTGGATCTCACAATCCCACCGTTGGATTGATCTGAAATTTTACCAGATGGTTGGTTACTGACTCATAAAAATTGAGAACAGTTAAGATGCCAATTTGGTAGTAGTTTGCAAGAAATTGATTATCTAATTGAAAGTAATTGTAGTAGAAAATTCTATATAAGCCATATGAATGTGGTTTTCTTCATTTTTTCACTTTCAAGAGGGCTAGAGAGCTGGTGATGCCCTTCGGTTTGACTAATGCACCAAGTTCATGGATCTGATGCAAAGAGTGTTCAGGTCGTACCTTGACTAGTTCATTATAGTCTTCATCGATGATATCCTAGTCTCTTATAAGACTAGAGAGTATCACGAGCGTCATCTTAGAGTTACTTTGCAGACATTGTTGGAGCATAGGCTGTATGCCAAATTGAGCAAGTGTGATTTCTGGATGACTGAGGTGAAATTCTTGGGTCATGTGGTTAGTGCAGAGGGTATTTCTGTTGATTCTGCTAAGGTTGAGGCGATCATTGATTGGCCAAGACCTACCACAGTGACTGAGATTCGTAGCTTTCTGGGTTTGGTTGACTATTACAGGAAGTTCATGAAGGACTTTTCCACTATAGCTGCACTGATGACTAAGCTGACTAAAAAGAATGTAACTTTCACGTGGTCGGATGCCTGTGAGAAAACTTTCAGTGAGTTGAAACAGAAGTTGACTACAACTCCAGTGTTGATTCTTCCAGGGCCTGGGAAAGAGTTGGTGATTTATACAGATGCATCACTCTTAGGTCTGGGATGTGTACTGATGCAGGAGGGTTGAGTGGTTGCATATGCATCTAGACAACTTAAGGTGCATGAGCACAACTACCCCGTGCATGATTTAGAGCTGGCCGCTATTGTGTTTGCACTGAATCTATGAAGGCATTACCTTTATGGTGAGAGGTTCACTTTGTTTTCTGATCATAAGAGTTTGAGGTATCATTTTTATCGAAAGGAGTTGAATATGCAGTAGAAGAGATGGCTCGAGTTACTTAAGGATTATGATTTCTCTTTGGAGTATCATCCTGGCAAAGCCAATGTTGTGGTTGATGCTTTGAGCAGTAGGCGAGCAGAGACTCAAGTGGTTGCTTTTCAGATGGCCCAGTAGTGGCATTTACTTGAGAGAGTGACTATGATGAGTATACTCCAGGACACACCACGTACTGAGATATGTGCTCATATGCACTTGCAACTAGCCGATGTCCATATTCCGCGGGTTAGGGATTTACAGGAACATTGTCCGGATTTTGACATGTACTGTAGATACGCAGACAATGTTGACCATGCTGATTGGCAGATTGGTCCAGATGATGTTTTGCAGTATTGAGGGAGATTATGGATCCCATATGATGCTGAGTTGCATCCTGAGATACTTCGAGAGGCTCACAAGTCTCAGTATATTATTCATCCAGGGGCTACCCATATGTACCATGACATGAAGAGATCTCTATGGTGGCATGGGATGAAGAAGAGTATTGTTGAGTATGTGCAGAGATGTGAGGTGTGCCAGCAGGTTAAGGTTGAACATTGGAAGCCTGGAGGTCAGATGCAGCCATTACTCATACCTAAGTAGAAATGGGAGCACATCCCGATGTATTTCATCATGGGATTGTCGAGGTCTCAGGGCAGATTTGATGCCATTTGGGTTGTGGTCGATAGGTTGACGAATAGTGCACACTTCCTTCCTACGAGCGCCAGAGACTCTGTGGATAGACTGAGCAGATTATATGTGAGATAGATCGTGAGATTACGTGGAGTGCCTTTGTCTATCGTGTCGGATCGAGATCAACGATTTACATTGAGGTTTTGGCAGGCTTTGCAGACTAGATTTGAGACCCATTTCTGACTCAGTACAACGTTTCATCCTCAGATGGATGGTCAGTTCGAAAAAGTGATTCAGATGCTGAAGGATATGCTTAGATTTTGCATTTTAGAGTTCAGTGGTGGTTGGGGTGAGCATTTTCCCTTGTGTGAGTTTGCTTACAACAACAGTTATCAAGCGAGCATCGGTATGAGGCTTTGCATCGAAGACCTTATAGATCTCCATCTTGTTGGTACGAGGTGGGTGATACGCAGTTATGGGGCCCTAATGCAGTTGTTGAGCAGACAAAAAAAGTCAAGCTGATTCGGCAGAGGCTGAAGTCGGCTCAGGACAGGCAGAAGAGTTATTACGATAACCGACATCGGTCGTTAGAGTTTACAGTGGGAGATCTAGTTTTGCTTAAGGTTTCTCTACTCATGGGTCAGATGAGGTTCGGGGTCAGAGGAAAACTTGCCCCTAGGTCTATTGGGCCATTCCATATTGTTGAGAGGATTGGACCAGTAGCGTACAAGTTGGCTCTACTTTCTCAGCTGGAGGGTGTTCATGATGTATTCCACGTATCGATGCTAAGAAAGTTTAATGGGGACCCATCGAAGGAGTTTTATCCCAATCCAGCTCATGTGCTTGATATGAGTCATCTGCAAGTTGGGGAGGAAACCACTTATGCGGAGTTGCCTATTCAGATTGTGGCTCGTCGGGTTCATAAATTAAGGAATAAGGAAACCCCACTTGTGCGAGTCAAATGGCAATTCCACGATAATGAAGAGCAAACCTGGGAGCGCGAGGACCAGATGAGGGAGTAGTTCCTCGATCTCTTTACCGATTGAGGTTAGTTCTCTTGTTTTTATTTTTGGGGACAAAAATACTCCTAAGTTGGGGAGAGTTGTGGCACCCATACCTTTAGATGACGTCATTTTGACCCATAGTTTACTCGTAGAGTACCCGTATACGTATTTATATTCATATACATATGCATATTTGATGCTCGACGCGCGTAGGTTCGAGTGTATTTGCATGATTTTAGGTCATAGAGAGTGCGCATGAAGTTTCGGAACCATCGGAGATCCGTTCGACGTCTGAACATGTCGAAAACGATGTTTTGGGTCTAGCATAAATAGGTGCTGGTCAAAATAGGTTAAACAACACACGACTAAATTTCAAGTTAAAACCAAGTCAACCTGCTAAACCCGAAATTGACCAATTTAACACGATTTAAAAAATAAAAATAAACGGGTTATAAATGGGTTAACCCAAAATTAACCTGTTGATGACAGGATTTTTTTAAATTTGATTAATTCTCTTTTAAAATATTTGATTTTGACCTTATTATTAATTTTTGTATTGATTGTTATTATATTTTTACTTTTTTTAGTGCATAATAAAATTATAAAAACTAAGAAAATATGAATTAATAATATTATTAACTATTATATGCTAAAATACAAAACAACCCTAATCGGCTAATCTTGAGACTTGAGAGTTGAGAGTTGATGCCCTCATTGACAACTTCTTCATCGAACTTCTTCCTCTTCTAACTTATTTGTTCAAACGACAGCGGCAACACTGCAACAAAGAGAAGTTCTTTCAAAAAGAGGTATAATCTTCTTTCTTTCTTCTTCTTCTTTTTCCTTTCTTCTCATCCTGCAACAACAAGAAAGTTAGAAATCCATTTTTTTACACGGTCTTCTTCTTTCTTTCTTTCTTTCTTTCTTTCTTTCTTTCTTTCTTCACTTTTCTTTTTTCTTCACATTTTTTTTTACAGCCCCCTTCTTCTTCTTCTTCTTCTTCTTCTTCTTCTTCTTCTCCTTTCCTCACCTTTTTTTCATCACAATGTTTTTATTAAAGCCCCCTTTTTCTTCTTCTTCTTCTTCTTTTTTCTTTTTTTCTTTCTTCACGTTTTTTTTTCAAAGTTTTTTTTACAGCCCCCTTCTTCTTCTTCTTCTTCTTCCCCTGCTGCACATGTTTTTTTCTTAATTTTTTTTCTATTGATAGTTTGTTGTTGCAATGCTAAATTTGAGATTAATTTAGATGTTGAAAATAATTATAGTTTCCTTATTTTTTTTCCTATTGATAGTTTGTTGCTGCAATGTTGAATTTGAACTTAATTTACAGGTTGAATAAAACTATAATAATACCATATTTTTTGCC